>VSDK01014135.1:101865-147413 GCA_009767595.1 Symbiodinium kawagutii
GGCCGCTAGGGTGGCCGTGTTCAAGGCATCCGAGCGTCGAAGAAGCGTTGCACCTCGGGGAGGGACGTGCACCTTGGAACGGTTGTGATTAGCTAAGGTAGTAGCTATAATCCGCCCAGTAGGCTATGACAAGAATTCATTGCTATGAAAAACTTTGATCAGGATCAGGATTTTTAAAGTGACAACTACCAATATAGTGTTGAAATGATGGCCGCTGGTGGTTGATTGATGCTGGTTGATGACGCTTAATATTGATGTGTAGCGGTTCAATGACCGAAAGTGGCAAAATAGTGGCTGAAATTATCAACATTGAGATTATATGATTGATTTGTAATGTGCATTCCATTGGTCAAAGCCGATGTTTCCGGTTGAATCCGTAAGGCAAGGAACAATGACATCCAATGGAAAAACATTTACAGTGATTCAGCATGATGGTTGACTGTGGCTAAAAACCACAACTGTTTGATGATGATGTTGAACTGCTGACAAATGAGAACGATTAGTACGGATTAGTACTGACAAATCAAGATTTCCAATTGGCTTATGAAGCGATACTAACAATGCAAACTGGGCACGCCTGCTGATTATGGTCAATTGATGATTCATAATGACTCCGTATTGGTTGTGGATAGTGACCCATAAAGAGTGGAACTGTTTGGCTAGATTCGTTGGTGTAATCCACCATTCAGTCAAATTTTATCTACCAGAAGTTGTGGTTACCGTTTAACTCTAGTTGTGGACTACAAGTTGGTTAATGAGCCGTTCATCACTATAGTTAGATCTCTAAATGATATTTAACATAACCAAAGTGAACCCACTGGGAGGTTCCACTGTGCCCGCATTAAGGGTGCATAATTGCTGGTTGAGCGAAGGAAGAGTTGGAATGCCTAAAAATAATGATTCAAATGTCACAATCATGATTGCCAATGCTGATCTATGCTGCTTGCTTGTGTTTTATGATAGGTTACGACAGCTGGAACAGTTCACAAATGGCTAAGGATTGATAATCTACATGCTTGACACCAACAAAGAATGGTTTAGATCTGAGTGCATGAAAACAAAGCAAAAACGTATGATCCATGATGATCCAAACAAATAGCTTAAGTATGTATTACACATGGCCAATGATGGTCCATGATGGTCCATGATGGTAGATGATGATGGATGATGGTGGATGATGGTAGATGACGGCGGAGAATGGTGGATGATGGTGGAGGATGGTAGATGATGGTTCGAAATAATTAATCATTGTCATTGTAGATCATGATAGAAGTTGATGAGCATGGAATAAAACACGTAAGACACGCCAAGAGTGGTTACTTGTTGATGTGGTAAAGACTGCTAATCCGGGTATGTATGATAGTGATAGATAGCAAATGTTGATTATAGCGGATGGTGGATTCTGTGGATCAATCAAATGCATGTGCTTTTTGCCATCGTAAACATCGTTCATGAGCAAAGTGGCTCCATGTGATATAGACAAGGAATTGATCCCCTTGGCTCAATCCAAGGTCTTGAAGAGAAGGTGCTACCAACGATGCGCTTCCAACATGAGATGGTCTCGATTTGCATCTGGATCTCCCTCATCGATTCCATGATCCACAGACGGTTTGCTCACTTGGTAGCGCATGACCGCCTCGCGATAGCGCAGCGCTTCGTTGCGCGTGCATATTGAGAATTCCTGCACGCCTAGTAAGCACTTGGCTGCGACCAGATTGTCCACTTTCAAACATCCGGAGAATCCTTGTTGGAGAAGATGGAAGAGACGTCTACTCTTCAAGGTTTGGTCTGCTCCTGGTCGTTTCACTTCCACCCTGCGAATGGCTTCCTGGATTTCTGCCTCATAGGAGTCATGGAGCAGTGAGGTCCAAGACACGAACCTGTCCATCCAGGCTTTGCACCCTCCATCTTCTTTTGAATGGGTTGTCCAGGATTAGGGTTGAGAATGACTGATGAGGGTTGATGACGGTCACTGATGTGTAATTGTCAATTCATTGTGGCCAGTGATTGTTGAGAACGGCAAATAATGGTTTCTTATGGACAGTAACGCTTAATGGTCCATCCTGACTGCAAATAGGTTGATATTGAACAATTCATGATGAGTAAATCATGTTAACCACGGATTCATGAACCATAGGTCTATCAATGGGGGGGGTACCATTTCAACAGGGAACCAGTTGGCTTCTGGGATGTACTCCCTCTTAATCAACCAGGGGTTTACCATCATGAACCATCATTACTCACCATTGACAACCATTCATTACGAACCAGTACAATGTCATGATCAACCATCTTAAGCCATTGTTAACCATATAGAACCTATACTAACCTTTGGCAACCGTCATTGTTCACAATCATCGTTCACCATCGTTACCATAATGATCAACACTAATCATTATTAGCCACTATAAATCACTATTCATCATTAGTATCAATGATCAATCGCTATTACCATCAGCCATCAGGATTTTCCCCTCGGCCGTTCCTCCATTCTTTGGCTCAGTGACGTAAATGATCGTAACTCCGACCTGTGGCCAAGTGACAGCAATGATGTGATATTTCCAGAGCAAGTGATTGCATATGGCTATGGCTTGGTGTCCATATTGGGTAGTTCCCCTATGTAAGAAAGTAGCCATGGTGGTTATAATCAGGGTTGAATTGGCTGGTTTAGAGTGGGTACAACGGTTAATTAGCTGATCATTACTGCTTTTTCCATAGCCATTATGGTACCTACTAACAATCCAAGTTTGCAGCTATTGATAGGAGAACTACCATTTCTGGACACCATTTTCGGACGATCCCATATAGTTCATAGCTGCTGAATAGTGAACATAAGTACATATAGTTCACAGTATACATAGCTCATAGTTTCTCAAAATGCATGTTCTTTCAAATGCAAACCATAGTGAAGAGCAGTTGGCTCAGGATGAGATTGACCCAACAGAAACCAGCCATGATGTATAGCAAAGCCACCAGAAAGAGCCGGCTTCGCAGGAAAGTTGGATGCTAGTGGCAGCGGGGACGGGGATGACTGGCTGCCAGCGATGACGATCAAGGAAGGGTCCAGCAAGCCACCATGACCACTGTTGACAGCGATGTTATCAGAAACCCTTATCTTGCTGGCTTAGCTAGATCCCTTGCCAAAAGTCCACCGGCTTTAGTGGCTGGTAAATCAATCATATGCCAAAAAACCTAAAAGGCTACGGGAGTAGCTATCAAGGTGGGCCCCCAACCACTTATAAGTTGGGTTATAACCCCTATAACTGGTAGTTAACCCTAGTTAGACTAGTTAGAAACCAACTTATAAGTGGTTGGGGGCCCACTTTGTATCATCCACCCAATTATGTCAAGTAAGTAGTATGCACAAAATAGATAGTGCTGCCAACCCATCACTGGCCTCAGTGGTTTCGGATCGGCCACCCTTTCCATGGGGGGGGACGGCCGAAAATGTGCATTTTGAGGACTTGGATAACCCAATCCGCCTACAATGTGGGCCCCAACCACTTACGTTGGTTTATAACTAGTCTAACTACGGTTAACTACCAGTTATAGGGGTTATAACCCAACTTATCAGTGGTTCGGGGCCCACCTTGTAGCATGGTAAGAATGGCTGCAGCCTGTGACCGGTTCAAGGAAGTGTCATGACCCAGGGGACCCAATGTAGTTGCTAAACGCTCACTTTTCTTGGGACCCCTACAGGGAAACCATGGGTTTTTCTATGGTTAGTAATGGTTAGTAATAGGGGATAATAACTACTGGGTGGATGATAGCTAGCCTAAGTGGCTTGCGAGCAATAGAGAAGTGCGAGGCTAGAATCGTGGATGTTCCCACCCTTCTAAAAGAGTGTTCATTTTTGGTGACAAACCGATCATTCTTGAGGCTCCCTGTTTTGAGAAACCCTTATATCATGGGTAAAGACTCGTACTGACAGATCTACTATCAACAGTACTACGATTATTGAAAGCAGTCTTTCTCGATATATCATGAACATACAACAATCAAGAAAGAACGTTGATTGTTGCTATCAGGAAAATAAACTGAAAATGATAAACTTAAAACAATAATGATAAATCTAAACACAGTTATAGAACATGACCTTATTATAGAACAGTATTTCTTGATATATCACGAATATAGGCTGAGAATCAACCATAAAATCCTACACCCACCAGGAAGAACGAGCTGGCACCGAGCCCAGACCTGGCATTCCGAGTGTGGCAGCGCTCTTGGCCATGTGCGAGGCTTGCCACGCATCCAGCCATTTCGCCTGGCGCGAGCTCCAAGGGAGATGATCGGGTTGGTGGCGAGCTGGGGCAAGCAGTGAATCAACCAACCAACCTGGCTGGTGATTTCTAGCTGATTAATGGTTGATAATAGGGGATAAGTTCACCAACAATAGTAGGGGATGTACCAGCTACACATGGCGAGCTGGGATCACCAACAAGTTTATAATGTTGGTTTCTGATTAGTATTTACCTGTTGGTTTCATCTATTTTCATTACTTTAGGGGGGGGTTACACTAATCAGAAAGCAACATTAGGGAAAACAAGCTGGTTAATGATGGCACACCAGGGGTGCAGGGTGAACTGACTCATAGCCATTGGTCAGTGTAACTACAGAACTACCATTTGATCAGCATTCAGAAATCGATCATTGATGATTCTGGCTGGGAGAAATGGACAGAAATGATTCCGATCAACCATTTCTGAATACCTGCGAAAATAAAATGCTGAAAACCGCCAACTAGGATTTGTTGATGGTACAACAAAAGCAACCAACTTGTGAAACACTGTTTACCCTGCTATTCAATTGAAAGAAGCAACATCTGGATGATCTAAAGCAAACATGGCAGCTGCACTATTCTGTAGCATTCTACAACTGAGCATTTGTTGTTAGCCAAGAAGACATCCAACTTGGGGATATCAGTCTGTCTCTCAATGCAATGTACCCGGAGATTTCTGGATGAAACTCGGTTGAATGCTTCTGCTATGATTCCTATTGAATTGAAACCATTATACAAAGAAACATCCAGATGCGTATTTCACTGTTTGCGGTTGTTGATAGAAAAACAAGTGATACATATTTTGATTTTGAATTGGAAAAAACACGACATGAACACAATCAGAAAAATCATCTTGCACTGTCCGCAATGACACATATAATCATATATATATATATATGTATTTTTGCATGATTGTGCTATCTTTTATGCTTATACAAATAAAGAAGCAGGAAAATCTCATTGACGGGGCAACCAAAAAACCATGGCAGTGGCAACCCCTAAAAGACCATGTGCTTGCAGAGCCCCGATTTGTACTCAAGGTACGGTACACCCTCTAGAGACAGCCCGATGTTTGCATACATTCTCATTGATAGTCATCTGCAAGGTTCATCTGCACAGTTCATCTGCAAATGAACCCCAACAATAGGTGCACATCCGCACAGCGAAGGCCACCATTAACTCTTGTGAACAACCATCGGCCATAATTATCAGAACAATGCATTGTATCTTAAATATCTTAACGTTCCCTTGTGAAGGGTCCTAATGAGTAATAATTCATATTGACCTTTTCACCTTATAAGCCATCAGGATTGACATGCTTTCCCTATCTAAAGCATTATATACCCTCATTCATCAGCTTATTCAAACCATCAAACCACATTTGTTCCTCCATCACTCCCTATCCAACCATCTTATGCACAGATCATTCCCTATATAACCACCTTATGAATCCCTATCTAACCAGCTTATTCGCCTATAGGATTCCCCATTTAAACGCCATCATTCACAGAGGACAGCCACATCCCGGCCTGGCTGGCAAGCCGTTGACCCAAGGCATCCACGAAGCTACAACTCACCTCCACACCGCCTGGCAATGGACTGATCAGCCGGGATACCCCCGGGCCCCGCTCTTGGCCGAAGCTCCCAACCAACAGGCACTTGGTGGTTTCATCAGCCAGTCATGGTCTGTATAGGAAATTATACTGGTCAATCATAGGAAGTACTAGAGGAAAATCACCAAGAAGAATGATCATTATCGTTTGTAGTGGGGGATAATCACCAACAATCATGGCGAAACAACTACTACATGGTTTTTCTGGTTTCAATCATCAAAAGGGGTTTCTCAAGCGTAAATGGTTAATAAAATAACCAAATGATGCCTGGGGTACCCCTAGTTTGAGAAACAGCCAGTTCTACAACAATGGTCAATAGCATCTACAGATTGGTACCTCCCTTGGGTATAAGTTGGTTTAGATTCGCCACCGAAGTGTAGTTAAATCTTCTATAACGGGTAGCTACCCTAGATACAACTTCAGTGAGCGAACTGGGGTATACGACTCTGTAGAAGCAAGAGTGTGCCAAGATGCACTGCCATTTTCGAGTTACATGAGTTACTATAGTTACAACACAAGTTAGCTTACTTGGGGGTTACCACAACTTGCAATAATGGCTTGTAACCTGGATGATCATCACATTTACTTGCAGAATTGGCTACAGAAGTCCAACTACAATCACCCGTGACCAGTACTGGTAGGCGCTGGTGGCCCCATCACCAGAATGGCATGCTCAAGTCAACTAGAAGCCATCCTAACCCACATGGGTAACAAAAACAAATCATTGGAACCACCAACAAAAGAAGCCTGTTAAGCATGACCAGTAGTCAAGTATCATCAACCACTGCGGATCACCAATCTGGAGAATTACCTGCTGATTGTCAACTGTTATCAACCAGTAATTATGCTTAACCACTATTACTACTCTTATCATTTGGTTCGTGTCCCCAAACGCTCCATCCCAACCAACAGCCGCCTAAGCCTTAAGCATCACTACATTCCAGTCACTCTGAAGACTCCGGTGGTGATCTTTGCCGCCATGTGTCCCATGGCCTGCTTTTGAGTCCTCGTGAATGCTGGCCGCACAGCGGAAAGCTGCAACCAACCTCACCACTTGGGCGAATGACCAGGAGAAATATCGAGCAACATGAAATGACTGAACAATCAAATGTGTCAATTGAGTAGTGGTACATGAACGAAATGTCAAATTAACCATAGTTGATTAGGAATGATTCATATTGTTGAAATCTGGTTCGGTTCGGACTGGTCGACACCAGGGAGCAACAACAACACTAACACTAAGACGAACACGACCTCTGACACTAACACTAACACGAACACTGACACTGACAAAAACAACAACAGCAGCAACAACAACAACAACAACAACAACAACAACAGCAACAGCAACATCAACAGCAACAGCAACAGCAACAACAACAACAACAACAACAACAACAACAACAACAACAACAACAACAATTACAACAATTACAACAACAACAACAACAGCAACAACAAGGACAACGAAGCCATCATCTTATATCATCTTCACAATTATGATAAGGATCATCAGCTTATCACTACAACCACCACTATCTTCATTACCGGCTTGTTGTCACTTGTATCCAACAATGTTTGCTGGCCATTAGTAGCGTGTAACCAGCAGTCACCATCTACCCTCATGCTGATGTTTGTTGCTTGCAATTAGTTCAACACCGATGATTCTTGGACGCCTTTGTCATGGTTGTTGCATCGTCAATGTGTTAATCAACACTCAAGATCATTATTAACCATGATCATCAACAATTGATCATTGCTATCAGCCATTTATCTGCCATTAAAACGATCGTTGCCAAAAAGAAACCAACCTCCTTTTCCTTGGCTTCTGCTGCGCACAACTTCAACCATGAAAAGATCCAGGCTGTGGGTACCTTCTCCCGTGTTGGTACTTCGCTCCGCTGGGGATCCCCTGGGTTTCCACACCCCTCAGAGGACAGGTCTTTCAGCGTTGTAGCACAGGGAGTAGCCTCTCACCATGAGACTCCCGCTGTGACAATGGGTTGGTGCGTGGGTAGTCGATGCAAATGGATCACTAAGCATAGGCCATGATCAACCATTGCTAGCCATCATTGATCTTTGAGGATCATGAGTGACTACTGAGCATCGTCACTAAGTTTGATCATAAGCTACTGACAACCGTCACTGAGCAACCTGCTTCATCAAAACCCTTCACCGGTACCAACTGATAATGAAGACATAATGACCATGATTATCAAGCATTGTTGATTCTTGCCCATCAAACATAGGGGTCACTCGCCAAATGATGGATTGACCTTGCCAATCTGCAAAAGTCGTCGTTTGAAGAGGCAACGAACCACCACTCAACACTATCAGTGAATCAGCACTAGTTCATTCACTATGAATCAGCTACTATGGACTGTTCGTTACCAACCAGCATTAAGCGGTCTCAAGGATTAACCGTTATCTACCATCACAATATTAAAACACCACTAACAGCACTATGGCTCACCAATGAAGCTTGAGTGAACCATCAATCAATTTTCCCAGAACCACCTGCCACCATTGACTCTCACAAAACCAGAATCCACCATCAACTAGCCATCACTTCTCTATTGATGGTTTCCCAACATGGATGTACACCGAGTTCTCAGTTTATTCAGGACTTAAAGGTATAAAGCATCCACAACTTGGGGGGGTACCCCCAGCCACCACGAAATCACCACTTTGTCGACTGATGAACCATAGCATACCATGGCGTCCCATGGCATATCCGTCGGTGCCGCAGGTGTCACGGAGCCGGCACCTGCCACAACTCTGCACGTCGCGCAGCATCGTGCCGCTGTGTGCCTGACGCAGCAAGGACCGTCGATTGCATCTGCAGGGCAAACCATGGGGGACAACAGGAACTACAAGCAGGGACCTTCAGGGATCGTTAGCTTTGGTGATAATATGCTATGAGAAAACACATCGTTGTCAATCATCAGAATCAATCATGATTGTGATTACTAGACCTCAATAAAAAAAGTAATTCAACCACAAATGAAGTAACGGTTGTGAACGTAGTAACTATTCTGACATTCAACGAACCATCAATTGCTTGAATCTGTATCATCAACCCTTGCTAGCGTGATAACCATTCTTAACAATTACTTAACCATGATTAACCATCAATTGAAAAAGACAAGTTCTCACTAAATAACTGAACCATCAAAATCATTGACTATGAATTAATCAGTACGATGTAGTCATAATTCGCCACAGTTAACCATTAATTAGCCAAACGCAACCATAATTAACCACTCATCAATCGTTAACAAACCACCAATCAACCACTCATCAACCATGGAACTTATACAAGGGACCGGGCCCCCGAAACGCAAGCGCGATTTGTTGATTCACAACTAGGCGAACTACTAGGCAAAGGGTAGATATAACCAGCTTGTTCAATGGCGAATCTTAACCAACTTATAACGTTTGGAGGGGCCCGGTCCCTTGTTCAACCACCAACCAGTGATGATCATTAGCCATTATAATCACTATATTGACCATTGACCACTAGTTCACCGTGGGTGGTGAGCACCACCAACCAGTTTGTACATATGAGTGTTTCTCAAGTCATAGGGGTAATACCAAATCATCATCCATATCAACCATTTATAGCCATAAACCAGCCATTTTTAGGGTCCCCTATGGCTTGAGAAACCACCAGTAAGTTGGTTTATAACTTGTCTAACTTCCAGTTATAAGGGGTTATAACCCAACTTATAAGTGGTTGGGGGCCCACCTTGTAACGTCTACCGAGGCCCGGTCCCTTGTAGCGCCGCCACATCCACCCGCAGATCGATCTTTGCCTCGCAGCAAAGCCACCAGTCGACGCCAAGTGCCTCGGTGACGAGCCGAAGCAACGGTGGCGACGGTGGCGCGACAAAGTCGCCATGGTTAGTGGTTCATTGGTGATTTGGGAGTCCCCGATTTTGAAAAACACCCAATTAATTGCCAATTAGTGGTTGATTAGCAATTAATCAACGGCGAACTAGTGGTGTAGTGGTTATAATCAATGGTTGATTAGTGGTTACATAGTCGTTAATTGGTGGTTAGCTCGTGGTGAATAACTCGTACCGATCAGGAAGCATCACAGTCTTGGTGGCTTACAGATCCCTTGCTACAAATATATTTTTTAGTGGTTATATGGTCAATCAATCATATCCCAAAAACACTAAAAACCTAAGTTAGTGGGTATAAGCTATCCAGTCACAGTTAACAATCAACAAACACCAGCTGGTCACCGAGCAGTGTGTGTGGCCGCTACTCAACCATGCCTGGTTTCACGATGATGCTCAAGGCTAACCATGGTCTATTGCTATACTTTCTCAGTTGAAAATGGTCAGTGACCCCTATGGCGTTGATGAGTGCAATCCTGTGGAATCGGCTGGGGGGAAAAAAAACACACGCAGCCACATGGGGATACCAACGGCTATAGAATGGGCCTTTGGATTTGATGATTCATCTCACCCAGCAGAGGAATGAACATTGATAAGGGCTAAAGCATACTGGTGCAAAGACCGGCACCAGTAAGTCGTAGAACTAGGCTTCGAACGAACAGACTCGCAACCAGTTATTGGGAAGCAATTATCCTCTTACAGCTGTGCACTTGCATGATCATCTCACTTGACACGTAAAACAGGCTCACAGTACAACCTGGTTACCGGCTACAGGATACTCATCCCTGAAGCAAGCAAGCAAGCACAGCACAATCCAAGATTTTGCTCAGCAAGTTCTATTCTGCAAAAAAACCTTGTCCGTATTAAATACGAGGACTGCCAGAGAAGCCTCAGCACATATTCAAACACTTTGAGTATCACATATTGCGGCTACCTCCATTTGGTCCAGGACCACATCCTCATCCACGGAGAATCAACAAATCGATTTATTGATGATGGCACTACAGATTGTACCAGCACATGCGCTACACAACATAATCATTCAAGCTTAAGTTTAAGATGTTTTAATACTGGTCTGGTTGATGGTTTCAACCCCTGTTTTTAAAATAGTAGTCAACCAACCAACCATTTGTTGACACTAGGGAATGGAAAGAAATGATGTTTAAACACCACCAGTCACAGATTCATTGATGGTTGATTTCATGGCTAATGACGTTTCCCATGCTGGGTAATGATGGTGATTTGTACCCATGTATGTGGTGCTTTCTGCTGGAGCCAACTGGCTCCTGTTGAACGTACCGCCACTTGTTGTTCACCTACCAAACATCATCAATCACTATGTTCGGTCATTGAATATCAACCACAAATCAAGTATTATTCACCTTGTAGCATAGTTGACATCATCAACACCCAGCACTTTCCCTATTTCCCATAAGCATTATCGCTTGTTTGGGGCACGAGCCCCATGGACAAACCCACCGATCTTTCCCAGAGCTTGGGAAATCTCCCGTGGGTCCGTCGTTGCGCATGGCTTCTCCAGTCATCTAATGCAGCTCCCAGAAAGGGCGGTTTCGGGTATCCCTTTGAGGGATCCAAGCTGCGTGGGGAAGTGCTGACTGGGCAAGAAACTATGACTGACTACGAGGTTACATGGGTTATCACTGATGTAGAGGGGTTGGTTAGCTTTACTTATGGTTAGTGTCCTCCTCTGATTTATCTTGTTTATTGGATTTAGAGGGGCTAGAGGGGGCTCGTTAGCTTTCTTTAGCCTCGCTTCCCAGTGATGCCCCCGGAAATAGATGCTGAGCCGAATCGCCGGGGAGTGAATGGTTGCTGGGGGTGCAGAGTAGGGGCCCCCCGGTTAGTAGCCAATGAGCTGGTAGTTACCCCTAGTAGTCATAAACTCAGTGAACTAACTTGAGGATACCACTCTGCAAATGCGTTTAAAATTGTATAATGTATATCTTTTCATCTTATCTATCTGTCTATCTGTCTATCTGTCTATCTGTATCTCTGTCTGTCTATCTGTCTTTCAGTCTGTCTGTGTGTCTGTCTATCTATCTGTCTGTCTGTCTGTCTGGCTGGCTGTCTGGCCGTCTGGCTGTCTGGCCGTCTGGCTGTCTGGCCGTCTGGCTGTCTGGCTGTCTGGCTGTCTGGCTGTCTGTCTGTCTGTCTGTCTGTCTGTCTGTCTGTCTGTCTGTCTCTCTCCCTCTCTCTCTGCAAATGTATGCTCATTTGTTTTTGAATCGCATTGGTGAGAAAGAATGCACGCACATGTGCGCACAAGTCTTTTGTGGGCCAAACATGAGCTACCAAGTAGAGGGGAGGGTGATACAATTGAATCATAGTCACAGAAAGTTTCATCATCTATCTATACTGTGCATGGTACCACTGTATGAGTCGGAATGGTGACTGACGGAACAGCAGCAAAGTGCATGCAGTAGTCTACTTGTTGATTGGGGTATTCACCCACCCAACCCACATTGGGATATCATACAACATCATCAGTAACAACTTTGAACGTTGAACGCCAGTGTCAACGCATTGCTGAGCCTATCCCTCAATGTTGATCCAAGGTTGGTTGTAGCTATACTTGATTCATCCCCCAACGGCAACCCAGGGGTTTACCGTAGCGCCTCAATTTGGTGGTTTCTGAAAATACAGGTAGACCCCTCTATCATCCCTCATCACTATAAACGATTGCTATTGGATGATTGGGGGTACCCCTTTTTGAGAAATTGTCATTTCTGGGCAACGATAAGCTACACATATGATGACGGATACAGAAACTGCGCATCCAATTCTTGTGTCAACCAGGGACAAATGGACAGAACAAATGTCACAGCAACAGCAAGCAAAGATAATAATTGTGAGTCAGAGTTTAATGATGCTTCATAACTTTGGAATAACGGTTTAATAACACCAATACTGGTGGTGAATGATAAGAAAAGTGATAACGCTGCATGATGCTTTATGATTCTTCATCACACTTTGAATGGTCATTTTTGATTTCCAATGTCAACTTCGTCGTTTGTGCAAATCCTGTATTGCTCTATGGGTCAAAGCGTAATACACCATTCTATACAAATGGACGTGTTCAATCTGCAATCATGTGGAAAATACAGTTGCCGTTGCAATCCTACCCATATGCGACAGGTCAATGTTATCTAATTTGAAAAACTAACCATATAAATGTTTCTCAGAATAGGGGTACCCCCAAAGCATCCAATACTACTCATGTTCAGCAATAAACCAACCATTTTGGAGGGTTCCAAGGATCCCTATGAAACCTCCGTATCATGCTACATAAGCCCTTATTAATGGTCGATGCATGTGCATGGACACCCTATAGCATGTGCCGCCAGGTTCTCTAGAAAAAAAGATGGTGCATTAGATTGAATAGGAAAATATCAATTTTCAGGGGCCTATTTTTTTCTAAATATGGATTGTAGAAATACATACAGGATACACTATACTTAACTAAATCCTAAATATATAAATATAAATATATATATATATATATTTAAATATATAAATACAAATATATATTCATTGAAATATATATATATATATGTATTTATTTATTTGTTTATTTACATGTAGAGTATTGTATTGAATTGTAGAAATTCCCTACTGGAAGTCAATGTGGGGGGCTTAATCAGGAACTAACTCCTTTTTGATATAATTTCACTGGGTTTGACACAGTGAAAGTTGTATAAATTGATTCCTATTGAAAAGGAGTACACGACTTGGATTGTTCTTTTTGCAATCAAACGGTTTGGCTTCAAAGGATAGATACCCTGGGACAAAAATGAGCAGCCGTGATATACATGTGTGCAACAATCAATATCAAACATATATATATATGTAAATGTATATGTATATATATATATACACATGTTTTATTGATGCACACACAAAAAACACAAACAACACAAACACACATCTGAAAAAAGTATACATATTCTGATTAATAATATGGTATACGTGTTTCATCATTTTTCTTCTGGGGTCAATCATTGTTGCTGCTTACCAAACTTTATGCACAGATTGAGGGCGTCATGGTGGAACAAAACACATCTCACGGAACCTGGGTCATCCTGTTAAGTTGGTGAAAAAAAACCTTTGTGTCCGAAGTCCAAGTCAGTGTTACTTTTAGCTCCAACTCTTGCAGCTACTTCAATGGTAACCTACTAGGATAGGTAGCTTATTGCAAGTCCGACTAGCCAAGACAATTATAGTGTATGTGCTCGGACTAGCTTGCGGATAGATATAGGATCTCAGTTAAACTGCCAACCTACTGGGATCTGGGCATGTGTGTTGCAACTGCAATATGACCTATGTGAGACAACCATACAGAATTAATCGTACCATGGTTGCGTTTAAATCCCTTGCTGAACGTCTAACGGCTTCAGTGGCCAAAAAATGGTAAAGCAATCATATCCCAAAAAGCCGAACAAAAGCGAAGGTAGTAGCTATAATCCACCCAGGTACCCATCCAAATCACTGCTGTCAACACATCCCCTTCAGAAATGCGCGAGCTGATGCGGTGCCTTCACGCGGGGTGGACGGCAATTTTGCCGAAAATTGCAAGGGATTTTGACATTGCTGAAGTAAACATGGGGCGGTTCTCAAGCCATAGGGAACCCGAAAGTTATGGATGGTTTATGATTGAAAACAACAAGACTCGATGGTCAGAACAATAGCATTAATCGCTATCCTTTGGTACCTGCGACACTTGAAAACATCAAATGACGGTCATCAAGGTCAGCACATCCCTGAGACAGTAGGATATGGCCATCATCATATATATATATATATATATATTTGCAGAGGTGCGACGAACCCATGAAAACAGCTACAGAGTTCCCCCTAGTTAAGTTGGTTTATAACCCACATTTTGCATGGTAGGTACCCAGCTGCTAAGGGTATATAACCCACTGTCCCGGATAGATCAGTATGGTTCTGTCACCATTCCATGGTAGTTTCCCAACTGTTATTACTAGAGTGAACCAACTCACAAGTCCCAATTTGTATCCACAACCAAGAAACCTCCGTGGGTCGAAACCAACAGTTTTGTAGGTCGGAAAAAAAACATTGCAAATCGTCACGCGTTTTCCCTCGATGATCCGGCAACTTCAGAAACCTTTTCGATAGCGAAGTTTATCGTAATATGAATGAGCATATCAACATTCTCCTGGGGTGTGGGCACGTATACCACCTTTCGTGAACATGCATCATCAAAATAATCAACCAGCAAAAAGAACATCAACAAATAATCAACCAACCATATCCAACCCATTACCAAATTTAACAGACTCTCCCAAACAATGACCATTGTCTCCCGGTGTTCATCGACCCAGCGATGCGGGTGCATCATGATTAAGTCTTGGATCAATCCCACCAAACCCCACGACAGGAGCCGCTTCTGAAGCTGAAAAAGAGCAAAAACAAAACAGAGTGCTACCCCCTGACCATGAGTTGCAACATCACCCACCATCTAGTATAGTTAGAAAGTTAACCCGCCTAATTTGACAATCACTTCGGGGGTAGCACGCTGAAAGTGTCAGCTGATGGCGGTGCGGCAGTTCTGTAAACACCGGAGAAATGGTGGATGAAATGATCCTTATCCACCCTTGCCCAACAATATCACCCAGTACGTAAGCAATGTTGAACCACTACGAGCCATTTTCAACCACTATCAGCCATCATCAACCAAAGACATTGATGACGCTTTGAAAGTAATTCTCAACCACCCGGAGCATTTTGCAAGCATTGAGAGCCATTGCCAACTATCTGTGAGCATAATTTTCGAAGCTTATTATGAATCATTTACCGCGCTTTGACAAGTGTCAGTCAAAATCAGCACAGGAAATGGATATGATGCAATTTCGGCAATCTGCATGTACAAGTATAATTTAGTATTCATCAGTATCAGTCATTAAGCACGGGTAAATGGTTTGTTCTTACAGCAAGTGGAGTTTGGGTCTTTGAAGTGCAATCTGTTTACTGAGGACGGAAGAATAATCAGCGAAAGAGCAAAGTGGACAACAAGAGGGTGATCCTTGTGGCATAATCATTGACAGGAATGGTCATAAAGCAGTCATCTGTGCTCTCCCTTTGGTTAGACTCCGACTATCATCCGCATGTGGACAGTAAAACTTGAAAAATCAACAGAATCAAATCATGGTGAAACCAAAAATGAATGCTCTCTTTGATTTGACTCTGACTGTCATCCACACATGTAAACAGTAATCCACTAGTACCACCTATAATTACCCACCGCGATTGTCACTACTAATCATGGGTTTATCAGTTCATGCAGTGGTTGATTTAAGGGACAGCTTGCTCAACTCCCCATGTAATGAAGTGCGCGGCAGAGCGTAACATGTTTGATGAATCGTTGGTCAATTTTAGAGGGTGAAATGAGGAGGGTCTGTCATAGGAGGGTAGCTCCTTCAGAATTCTTTCGAGCAAAACAAACATGAACAAGCTATGACTGCTTGGTGGTTTCAACCCCATTAAAAATATTTGTCAACTTCCCGGTATTTCACGGTTGCATCCCACAGGTTCTGAAAAGACTGCCCATATCTCCGATCTTCATCCATGTCTTCTCAAAATGGAGGACCCCAACAATAGGTAGCTTACTACTACAAATGGGTAACATTGGATGTTTGGGGGGTCCTCTATTTGGAGGAACACCTATATCTTGGCTATACCAGCCATACTGTACCTCTACTCCTGGCGATTTTGATCCATATCAACAACCCCTTAGAATCCAACACTGAAAGGCTAAGGTCCACTATGACCCCTGGATGGACGGGGCCACTTACCATTATGAATTAACAATTAGCATTTGGTTCGAACCCTTCTGGTAGCTCCAAATTGTTTCCCCTTTAAAGGCCCTGTTAACAGTGCTATGTGGGTCCTGGCTCCAAATCACTTCCCTCCCAACCAAACAAACCGTCTCAAACCAATGAGTTCATCATGACCAACCAACCCATTGTGAACAAATCATAGTCTATTTTTACTACATGGTGGTTTCTCAAAATAGGGGACCTCCTGAATCATCCATTATTAATCATTTATAGTAGTAAACCAGCCATTTTTGGGGTCCCCTATTTTGAGAAACCGCCACATTCGCCCTTATGATCCATGTTGCGTTTCCTCGCTTCGCCATCAGCGTGCTGCTGGAGAGTGGGACGGCGTGGTTTGGTCACTGCGCGTTCCTGGAGCCGACGCTGGAGCCGTTGGAAGTGGTCAGGGTGCCTTTCGTCGTACAAGGTGGGCCCCCTTAGTTAGCTAAGTTGGCTTATAACTAGGGTAACTACCAGTTATGGTAGATATAACTATAGTTAAATGGCTTATTAATCAACTTATAACTAGGGGGGCACACCTTGTAGCCAACCATGAATCCAAACAAACACGGTGGTCTCTTAAAATTGGGGTACCTACAAGGTGGGCCCCTTTAGGTAGCGATTTGTTGGTTCGTAACTAGGGTGTTACTAGGCAAATGGTAGATAGAACCATAGTTCAATGGCTTCGTAACCAACTTGTAAGTAGGGGGGCCACCTTGCACAAAACATTGAATATTAGTTATTCATAGTAGTAAACCTACCATTAATCAAGGCTATGATGTTTGGAAATCAAAAAAATGCTCGTTTCTCAAGTCATAGGGGTACCCCTATATATCATAAAGTTTATCAACCATTTATAGTCCTGTAAAGGAATAAATCTACGATTTTTGAACGGAACCCCTATTTTGAGAAACAATCATATGATCATATGGTTAAGAGCCCACCATCAATGGTTACTTCTGACTTCAGGACTACGGATTCATAATGGTCAATCATAATTCATACCAACTTATGCGGTTAGAAATGTTAAACAAGCAGCAAAGGTAAAGATGTGAGCATCAATAGTAGAACTTGGATATAACTATCCGGAAAAAAAAAAAAAACAAGTTGGCAAAGGTCCCTAGTTTGGTCCAGGGGTACATGGGGCCACCACCATGAAAGATTTACCTGCAGCAACCGCGACTGGATGTGCGACTGGATGCTTAGCTAGGTGAAACACGATTTTTCCTGAGTTTTTGTGCACGGCTTCGCTCAGCCGACCTGTGGTTATACTGCTCCATGTATGGTTTTTCCTGTATACCTACAAAATGATCCTGTTTCGTAGACAAATATACCAGCAGCACAAAACATATGGGAATCATAGTTTATCTGGTTGGTGGTTGAACCATCATTGTTGGTCATTGTATCCCCTATGAGCCATGATTAAATGGTGATAACCCGATTTAAAACCACCAACCTGTCCTGTACCCCGGGTTCGTCCACTATTGATCATTGTTTTCTTTGTTGTTGGTTATTATCCCGCATTATTGGTTGGTTAGCTGCTTGACCCATAGCCGTGTCGGAATCATCATTAACATCCCAGTCATTATCCCATATAAGCCATTCTCCAATACTTCTAACCCCTGTAAATCCTAGATAAAACCACCAACCAGTAACGGTAAATACCTGCTGATGCTAACTTTGCCCAGTGCATTTCCAGCTATGGTCCACGGGGCGCTGCACAGATATGGAGGTTCAAATTCCATGAGTCGTCTTCCGTCCCGTGTTGGGGAATTTGTGGAACCACTGTCAAGCCCCAACAGATGGTTGTCACTATTAACTGTTTGATATCAAGTTTGTGGTTAGTCAATTTGTTGGTGGTTATCACTATTCACCTGTTTGAAGTTAAGCCGTATTGACCATGAGTAGGTCACGCGCCATTTCTTGGCATTGCTTGATGGTGGAAGAGTTTGTTCCATGACACTTCCGAGCAAATACAGAGTGGTACCTTCCAGGGATCGTTAACTTAGGTGGTTTATGACAAAGATAACCAATACAATAGTTTATCTTGTTGGTGGATTCAATCCCTATGCACAATATCAGTCAACAAACCATTTGTAAATGATTACTAGGGAAAACAAAACATGTTCAAAACCACCAACCAGTTAGTTCATAGTGCCACCACCCCAGTAAGTCAACTTGGGCTCATTCACCAGGGTAACTAGCCTACCAATTCTGGTAGATTTAACTCTACTGGATGGTGAGTTCTAAACGAATCTAACCAGGGGTTACCGCTCTGTATGGCAGTGGGTCACCCGACGCCCCCCTTGTTTCCTCTTTCATTAACCATCGAGTTTTGCTTATAAAATGCTTGGTCATTATCCCCCGTGAAATTGGTTGATTAACATGGACCCAACTCGCCATATGTAGCTGGTCCATCCCCTAGTCTTGTTGGTTATTACCCTGGTACTGGCTAGAAATGGCTCTCTCTCAAAAGAGGGGACCCCCAAAATGGTTGAGATGTGTTGAGAGAATGGTTGAATCGTGGGTGATAATGTTCAATATTCAATAACAGGTATTCATAGTGATTCAAGCCAGCAATAATGGTTGATTACTATAAATGGTGAATGAACTGGATGATTTAAGGGTATCCCGAGGACTTGAGAAACAACCAAATGCCGAGTGATTGTCAAACACTATAGCCTCATAGCAAGTGATGGCTGATTTTTTGACAAACATACCCAATCATTGTTGACATATGGGTGTTTCTCAAAACAGGGAGCCCCCCAAAATGGTTGGCTTATTGCTATCAATTGTTACTGTCAAGGATGATGTAGGGGTACCCCTATGACTTTAGAAACGACCCACTAGTAGTTGTTTAACGATAATTGTTGGCTATTGTCCCCTTTCACAAACCATTATAATCTATAATCCATATTATAACCATATCAAAAAGAGCACCATGTACCTAGACTTCGGTGGGTGAAGTGCTTGTAAGATCTTGTAAGCCAGAATTAGCAAGAATAGAAATACAACAACAACATATCCACTATTGCTAACCATTATAATCCCCTATTGCTCAGGATTCTAATCAGCATACTACCACCATTAACGGCCATTATGATGTAATACGATTTGTAACCAGCATCATTAAAAACTACTAATATGTGATATGGGTGTTTCTCAAATAGGGGACCCCCCCCCAATTCATCCACTATTCATCATTTAATAGTAATAAACCAACCATAGCTTTTGGGTAACCCCATGGCTTGAGAACCCCCATTATCCCCGAGCAGGCCGTCCGTTGGTTTCACCCACAACCAGCTGTCGCACCACCGAGCTTCGTGACCGATGCAAACTGCTTGTCTGCAGGCTCGATTGCATAGATGCCGACCGATTCCTGGGCACACTTGACGTGGTCGTGGTTACCCTCTGGTAAACTACCCTGGCACGGGAAAGTTGCATTTTTTTGAAGGGAGCTTGGTGGATAGTCAGCTTGGTGGATAGTCAGCTTGGTGGATAGTCAGCTTGGTGGATAGGGAAAATTACCCTACAGTAGGAAGTCAGCCTGGTGGATATTCTATGAAAATTATTTGGCTGGAATTGCTGGTTTGTGGTTGAACCACCCCTGTAAAAGGCATGCATGTCAACCGACCAACCAACCCTTGGTTAACATTGGGGAAAACATGTTTGAAACCGCCGACCAACTGATGACTCATTGTGGTGATGATCAATGATGGTCGTTGATCATGATCAATGGTTGATGGCTGGTGGTTTGTATAGGCTACATCTGTTGAATTCATTTGTAAAAAATAGTACTTACTACTTACTAGTTATTAGTAATTGTGAATGGCATGTAGAGAAAACACATTCCCCAAAACACCAACACATCTAAGAGTACGGGTCGGCAGCCGCCCAATCATGATTCATCAATGATGATTGATGATGATCATGTACGCTGATGATGCAAAGTAAATTATTGTATTGCACATGGCTCATGATGTTTAGGAATGTAGAAAACATGGTCAATAGTCCCAAGTTACTATGACTCGTTCAACATACCTAATCATGATGCTAAGGGTAATCCAATCAAACAACCACAATCACAACAGGGATAAATGTGACAACTTGGTGGCTTTTAGATCCCTTGCTAAAAGTCGATTTTCTAGTGGCTATATGGTAGATCAATCATATCCCAAAAACCCGAACAAAAGCTCAGGTAGTAGCTATAATCGACCATTGTCCCCCATTACTAACCACTACTAACCACTATTATATATCCAAAGAAAAAGCCATGATTTCCCTGCAGGTTGCTAGCTATAATCCACCCAAACAATCTTAGCGATGATGATTGCACCATGACGGCAACACATTTGGCTGTGGGTCAAAACCCCGTACCCCTGCCTCCCCTATCATCGACCACTGTTTTCCCTATATAGTTTTGTTGATTATTAACCCCCATTATTGGTAGATTAATAGTGACCCATAGCCATTTGATGCAAAACAGTCGGATAAATTCCAATGACAGTCCGGGCCGATGGGTGAAAAAAAAATCCATCTCTGCAAGGACATGGCCATAAAATATAGCGCAACCTCCCCAGAAATCAGTACTGTTGGGTGGTTTCAATCCCTACGAAAAATATGCGCAAGTCAACCAACCATTTGGTAATAATCACTAGGGAAAATAAGAAATGTTTGAAACCACCACTTTTCCTTCATAAAAAGGGCACTAACGTTTGAAACCACCAACCAGATTCGTGGTTTAACCATCATGGTTGGTTGTTATCCCCTATCATTAACCACTATTAACCACTATTAACCACTATAAACCACTAGTGTCCAACCACCAACCAGTGTCCGAATGGCTATGAACTTGCATTGTTATTAGGTACCACAAGCTACCCCCACTGAACTGGACAAAAACTGCCATATGCATCAGTACCTAACAGCTCTATACTAGTGATGTTCCTGGAAACATTGACAGGTGGGTATATGCCAGGACATATGGGGGTTTCTCAAGCCATAGGGAGCCCAAAAATGGTTGGTTTACTACTATAAATGACTACTAGTGGATGATTTTGGGGTACCCCTATTTTGAGAAACTACCATATGTACTTCCGGCGTACGCGGTGGTACAATGCAGGTAGATACCTTGTGATACAACTAGGCTACAACTTGTGGTAGCTATGGTGGGTTCTCAAACTAGTGGGTGAAGTACTTGTAAGCCACTATTAGCAATAATAGAAATGCAACAAACCACCATGACAGAATGAAATTTGAGGGGATTCTCAAGTTGCTGGCTAAACCAGATATCGGATAGCTCTGAAGTAAAGATAGATATATACATATGGCCAATATAGATTCTGCTAAGAAAATTAAATAAGTCAGTGATATTTTGAACATAGTTGTCATACTTATCTGATCTTATCTAATCGTTACACATTCGCCATGCGTTCATTGACCAAGATTGAATGCAAAGGGCATCAATGTGTGCAGATTTCCTGTTGCCTGTGCCTCTGCCAGTGCTCACGAGTTTTGAAACTAAGAGCTTAGATGATCGTGACCCTCCCTTTGGTAATCGAACATAGCTGCTGCTTGGAAACACAACACAATATCCTATGCCGAAGCCTGGAAACGTCACACTCTGGTAAACCAACCTGGACACAATTTGCATTGTTTTTACCACGAAAGAATGGTGATTTCTAGCTTCCAGGTTAGTTTGCCAAATGTTAGATTCTCGAGCCCGCTATGCCTACCAGAATCCGCTGCCTGGCTGTCGCTTGCTTCGTGGCTGGGGATTCGATCATCATCACCACTGCTTCGTGATGCTGAACCCTGTTGAAGTTTTACATCTTCAGGTTGGTTGATAGTCTTCATATGTCCTGAGGGTCTTTGCAGCTGCCCACTGTTCCATGATCAACGGCCATCAGCCAATAAAAGTAAATTGACTGCTCATAAACCAACCATTTCTGAGGGCTGAGGGTCCCCCATTCGAAGAAACCAACCACATCTGGTTGGTGGTTGGATTAACCATTACCTGTTGGTTATTATCCCTATTATTAGCCAGTATTAATGGCTATAACGAGGCTATAACCCCTATAAAACCACCAACCATCACACTAACAACCCCTATCAGCTGCACGGCTTCACGAATGGAAGGGTTGAGAAGCCAAGCGTCAGCCCGCCATGCCCAGCTGCGGAGCCGGCAGATTCTTTTCGTGGTCGCATCATGGAGTAGAACTCCTGAAAATCCTGAGAACTTCAAGGTGGCCCCCCTAGTTAGCTAAGGTGATTAACAATTAAGCGCCCTTAGTTAGCTAAGGTGATTAATAGTTAATTATATAAGCCCTTTAAGTTAGTTAAGGTGGTTAATAAGCCATTTAACTATGGTTATTTCTACCATAACTGTTCAAACGTCGGGCCAATGCTGCGTTAATATGCTGGCAAAAGTCCTATAGCGGATTGATCATGGCTTATTTGGTTGAATTATTCATCAGCATTACCCACTGTCAATCACAAAGAAACATATGTTTGATGATGGAATTATTAGCTTGGAAAGTGCCTCACAATGGTTGCTATTGGCTCGTGATAGTGTGCAACAAAATGGTCGAACCTAGCATGTATTGGTTGATAATGGCTTATAATTATGGCTAACAAATGCGGATCAGTTGACAATTTTTGATATTGGTTCGATACTGGTTCACAATAATAGTTCATTTTGGTTCAAAATGGTCTTTCTCAGAATAGGGGACTCCCCAGTTATCACTCAATATCAAGTATTCATTTCAAGCAATAAAACAACCATAATGAGAAACCACCAAATGGTGTGCCAACTAGGGTAAGTACAAATTATAGAAAATATAATCATACTTTGGCGGCCTTTAAACTAACCAATCAACAGGGGGAACCACTCTGTAGTGGGTGTTGATGTCTGTGGATTGGAAGCATCTTAGGCATTACAAAGTTCATTGTGCTGGGGGACGGTTCATCTAAGGCAGCCAACAGTCCTGGTAGCTCCCGCGCCCAATGGACCCGACAAAAATCGAGGCTCTGGAAGCTGCAAGTTTTCACCTATTCAATGTTGACATGGCACCGAATTAGCTTCTATAGATTGATATCACAAGTGGTTAGCATCAATATGGGTGTTTCTCAAAATAGGGGTCCCCCAAAATGGTCGGTTTCCTATTGCAAATGGTCAATAAAACATGATTTAGGGTATCCCTATTTTTTGAGAAACCACCATATATGCATTTATATGGCTGTGGGTCAAAACCCTGTACCCCTGGTTCCCCTATCATTGACCATTGTTTTCCCTATAGTTTTGTTGGTTATTAACCCCCATTATTGGTTGGTCAATGTTGACCCATAGCCATTTATAGCTGGTATATCCCCTACTATTGTTGGTTAATCCTCCCTATTATTATGAACCAACAATAGTATGTTGGTATACCTGGTATGAACCTTGATTGGTATACCCATAGCCATATTGTGTTTTGATCTGCCTGAATTCATGCGGTTGCTGGCGTTGGTGATCCGTCGCACTGGTCCCAGTGGGACAGCAGCTCAGTTCACCCGCTGCCATGCTTCACTACCGAGCTACGGGTTTCGTGATGCCCCACCCGCCCCCGAGTCGTGGTGACCAAGTCAGGGTGGTTTCTGGTGAAGCAGTCGCTGGCATGCCAAGAGAGACTTCTTCCCCGACAAGACATTGGGAAACCACAAGATTGCGGCGGTTGGGATACAAATTTTGTTGGTTATAATGGTGCCAGCTACTAAGCTTGCTTAGAAGCGAAGAGGGACTACAGGTCATCATGTGGATTTCTTTCCGTGCAGAGGAGAAGCCCAAGACCACAGCAAACATGAAAGTCAGTGGAGGGTGAGGACCCTCTGCTGTAAGGCCACATGCAGATTGCCAAGCTGTAGAAGGGAGGCAGCAAAGTCTTGGCAAAAAAGGCAGGCTATAGCGGCATACTGGGTAGTCAGCTTCGAGCTCGGACAACTCAGTTGATAATGGTGTTGACATGAACAGTCACATATCAACCACTAACCGTCACTAACATAGCCTGATACAGCAGCTATGAACAATTGGTAAATCAAAACTGATTGGTGGATTCAACCCAATGAAAAACATGTTTGTCAGCCAACAATTTGTCAATCATAATCAACTATGGAACATAAACTAGGTGGCTTTTAGATCCCGTGCTAAGAGTCTAACAGCTTTAGTGGCGAAATCTGGTAAATCAATTGTATCCCAAAAAGCCAAACAGCAGCTCAGGTAGTAGCTATAATCCACCATTATCCCCTATTACTAACCATCATTAACCAAAGAAAAAGCCATGATTTCCCTGTAGGTTGCTAGCTATAATCCACCCAGTAAGGATGTTTGAAACCACCAACCAAATAATTTCAAGCCATTTCGTACCCACGAAGCTTCGCCCTGAGTTCTTACGTGTCCCATGTTTCGTCGTGGCCCTGGTTTCTCTGCCATGAGTCGATGACACCATCGTTGTTGGTATCCAGATCCTGAGGCGTTCTGTCATGACGAAGTCACATGATGTCTCTCTACATGCGGAAATCCATCCTTTCTCAAAAGGTGGGCCCCCAACCACATATAAGTTGAATTCTAACCCCTATAACTGGTGGTTAACCCTACTTAGACAAGTTCTAAACCAACTTATAAGTGGTTGGGGGGCCACATTGTACATAATCATTCTTATTACACACCAACAAACAAGTATTATAAAGATATGTTTATATGGCAACATGAGTATATATATATATATATATGTATATGTAAATATATATTTTTTGTATACATATATAAACAAACAAAATTCCACATATAGATATAAATAAAGATACATGGTTGTGTGCATATGCATCGTGTGTATATGACGTGTTGTTTATTCGTGCATGCCCGTGCTTCGGCAATTGTGCCAATATGTAGTTAGCACATGTATCCCTGGCTCTTTACATTAAACCTATTTCGGATGTTCAGTATCGAATTCCTGGATGGCTGGTTCTGACATATGGCGAGTTGAGTCAATCAGTTCACCATCACAAACGCAGGATGATAAGCAACGAAGCTATATGGAAAACATTGATTAATGGTGGTATGCCAGAGGTACAGTGTGGACTGACCCATGTGAATCTCGTGAATCGAAACCTTCTACTAGTCATGGTAGACACAACCATAGTTAAATGGCTTATTTACCAACTTATAATCCCTTAGAACCCCTTAGAAGAACCCCTTAGAAGCACTTTTTCGTCAATCACGTGTAGCATGTCGCTTGAGTCCCAACAGCTGCGCATGTGCAACAAGCCAGCTGCAAATAGCAGGGTAAATGACTATGGGTCAAAATTAACCAACCAATAATGGGGGATAATAACCAACAAAACTATAGGGAAAACAATGGTCAATGATAGGGGAACCAGGGGTACAGGGTTTTGACCCACTGCCAAATGACTTGTTGCAATAGCTTTAAACAGCGAGCGGCGGGTTCAACTCCACTGTTGCAAGCCAGATTGACTGGCTTGCAACAATCGAAAGTTGAACTGGCTGTTTCTGAAAATAGGGGTAGCCTCCGAATCATCAATTCGTGTACCAATTATAGTTATAAACCAAGCATTTCGGGATACCCCAAGTTTAAAGAAACCACCAACTAGTGGTCACGGGCAACGCGATCATCGTACCAAGAGACCTTCACGAGCTTCTCAGCGTCAATTGGATGCAGCTTTCCAAGCAAACCTCAGTGGCGAGTCCTCCCTTCGTCCCTTGCCACTGGTCAAGTCACTAGGCTTTGCCGAGGTCTCAAACAGTAACACCCTGGGTGTCAACAATGCCTATGATAGAAACACAACCGTGGCCCATGCTTGTGAAGAATCTAGAAGTATACGTATAGAAACAACCGTCATTGTAAGTTATAAGTATGTGTAGGTAAACTTAGGATTTTTGGATAAAACGGTGGATTCCTTTTTGTTGGTTTAGAACAAATTGAGAAAATGCTGGCAACAACCTACGATTGTTAGTGCCAGTCACTGATCACACAAATTGCCGCATGGGGACCACCCCCCAAACACTCTCAAACGCGCAACGATCCGCTTCAAATTAATCAATGCACTCACTAAACCCTTTGAGTCAATATGTATTTTATTCGTAGACAATGGTTAATGGTTAATCATGGCTGCTAACCAATGGTTTGGTGTTGGTCAAGGGTTAATAATGGTTACTAATCACTAGTGGTTAGAAATGGCAATTCAATCAATAAACCACTTAAATCAATCAACCAAAGAAAGGCACCACATAAACCAAATTCAAATACACCAATTAAACTGGTTGGTGCTTTCAGCCCCTATGAAAAATATTAGTCAACCAACCATTTGTTAATGATTACGAGGGAAAATGAAAAATGTTTCACCCCACCAGCCAGTAAACCAAAGTTCGAACACCATCCATGGACATGGAACATCACAGTACGACGGACAGTGCACTCCGAGTTCATGGGCACCCACTGGTCTGCTGGTTGACAGCAAGGCGCAACCTGGTTGGTGGTGCGAACAGCCATCCGGTCATGAAAAATAAATGCCTCAAAGAATGGATCAGGTTGGTGGTTGATCCACCCCTATGAGAATACTGGTCAACCAACCAATAATTATCAAGGAAAGCAAACATGTCAATCGAACCACCAACCACTAGTTTAACGATTCCTGTTGGTCATTATCCCCTATCATTGTCCATTACTAATGGCTGTTTCTCAAAATAGGGGTACCCCCAAATCATCCACTATGAAGCAGCTTATAGTAATCAACCAACCATTTTGGGGTACCACCATTTTAAGAACCTCCCTAATGGTTACCCCTACAAAACCTAATGCTTACCCCCTAACTGGTAGTTACCCTAGTTATAACCCAACGGCTATAGCTGGTTAGGGGCCCACCTTGTAGTGGTTAGCCCTACGAAAGCACCAGGCAGAAACTGTGAACCAAGAGACTATTGGAAGACACGAGTTCTTGAAGCGTCAAGTGCTCATCACCTACAGCTGTCTGGTTGCAGATGGTTGTCATCGGGCACGGGGGCGGCGACCATCGGCGGAGGCACGGCACAGTGGTGGTTGAGAACCGTCCAAACAAACAATGCTCGTCACAGTGAAACAAATGGCAGTTCGCGAAAGCTCTATTATAAAGTATTTCGCAAACTCGCAGTAGTGCCTGGAAGACTTGAAGGCATGGGTCAGTCTCAAGCATATAAGAATTATCTGCAATCAGAATTGAGAAGCAACCAACAAATGAGTTTGGGACCGAGAAAACTGAGATTTCATGAGGCTTATCTCCAGGTTGAAAAAGGAAGCACAGCTGCTTGTCACTTGGAATGTTCGATGTTCTATCAGCTTGGGAGTTCGCCTATTGACTAGTAAAGATTTTGCGCTCAGTATCTTGGCTTGAAATAGCAGGACAGAAACATCTCTTCCAGCATCATGCCAAGGCACCATCAGAGTCAAACTGTGTGAAGGCAGCTTTGCAAACGAGTCTGGATACCCATTGTCCTTAGCACTGGACGACCAAAAACCTCAACAAGTCAACAAGACTGATTGGTGGTTGAATCACCACTATGAAAAAATATGCGCAAGTCAAGCAACCATTTGTTTTAATGCATAGGGAAAAGAAAACATGTCAATCGAACCACCAACCGACATGAGCCGCCTCAAGCCTTGCTATTCAACAGCCATGTAGGCGGCGAGGCACTGAAAAGAAGTTCCTAGTGACAACCATCGGTTTAATCCGGATGGCTACGCTGGACTATGCCGGACTATGCGGGACTATTGGATTAATACCTGCACGAGTCGGTGATTCAGTGGCCCATCATCCTCTGCGGAATCGGCAGGGTGCATAGTCCATGAAAGCTACTCTTTGATGAAGCTTGATAAATATGGCTAATATGATGGTTGGAACAGCAAACCAAACCGCGGTTGACGATGCGGAAACATAAGCAACGGGTCCGCATTCACTTGACAAAAAACAGCAGGGAACAACTGACGACTGGTCATAGGAATCTCACTTCGTGGGCCATGTGTAATTGAGATTTCAATAAAAGCGGGACGTATTCATCCATTTCCCCAAGCAAGCACGTGATCATAAGATACTGCTATGTATGAGCAAATGGAGAGACCTGGCAACCATCAAACCATAATTATGTAGCCACTAGTATGAACCATCATTATATAACCATGATTCACCATACTTCATCGTTAACAGATTCGAAAACGCCCAAGTATCCCAGCAGCCCAACGAGTTTGGTCTTGGTTGTTGTTCGACATTGACCCCTAGAGTCAATCATGATCAATCATTATCAACCTTTATTCAACCTTTTCAGTGGCTTATTACACAATATAAACCACAACTAAAGTAAATTCACCACTATAAAGCCAGTTGCTTAACCAGTAACTACCCACTGCCCTTGGAGATGGGACCGTGATCCCATCTCCAAAGGAGACCAAGACATGTCCAGCTCAGAGGACAAGAGGCGTTTGTCGAACGTTGCAGCTAAGAACTGCGTGTAAGAGATACCTGCCACGTATCTCCGACATCACATGGCTATGGGCTATGGGTAAATATTAAGCAACAATAATGGTGGATAAGTTCACCAACAACTTTATAGGGAAACAATGTTAATGATGGGGTTGCCAGGGGTGCAGGGTTTCGACCCACACCCACATCGTGGCGTATGGTGGGACTTGGAAGTTGGCTATGAAACCATTGAAGTAGATAGCTAAATATACACTACATTGCTTAGTGGCTCAACTAGATCTCTTGCTAAAAGTCTAACTCTTGGTGGCAAAAAATGGTAAATCAATCATATCCTAAAAAGCCGAACATAAGCTAAGGTAGTAGCTATAATCGGCCCAGATTGCTATATATATTTAACAAATCTACCATGACCATAACATGTAGCTATCCAATGCTACCCTAGTCATAAGCCGACCTCGCTAAGTGTTTTTCCCGACCTTGCAAGTCTGATGGTAAAACACCAAGGGCTTATCGTGTCATGCCCCTAAGCCTAGCTAAGACCATCCCCGCGGCAAACCATATGTTTTTTTCAAGGTCAGTCACGTACCATTCCACTTACCATACTAGGGAACCAGCTGGTTTCTACCAGCTGGTTGTAACTGAGGTTGGTTGCCAGCCCCTATTTCATGGAAGCCTGGTTGCGCATAGGGCTAAACGCGTTCAGGGCCCGGGCAGTGCTGCGGTAACGATCTTCACCATCTTGGATCATGACATGTTTTTTCGAGACGTGTCAGCGCGGACAAATTTGACGACACAGTTCTCTTGTAAGAGTGGTGTTGCAGGTCAAAGGACAATGAATTTTTAGATGGTTTTATAGTGTATTAGAACGGTTAATAGTTGGGGATAATCACCAACAATACTGCTTAAGCATCTACTATGTGGTGGCTTCTTCGGATGTGGGGACCCAAAAATGGATGGTCTAGTACTATGAATGATTAAGAATAGATGATAAATGGGGGTACCCCCATCTTGAGAAACCACCACTTCGGATGTTTGCCGACCTGTTTTTTTTGCATGGCCACAACCCAAATCATTCCACTAGCATAATTCATCCGCATCAACCATGATTAAACATCAACCATGATCTAACATCATGACGAACCATCAGTACCTATTGAGCACAATTAGAAAATATGAGCCGATACTAATCAACATAAACCGTCGTGAAATTGTTTTTGTTATTGTCATCCTTCACTCATAATCAATCAATTAGAAATCAATGCTGAAGAAAAATTAAAAAGCATCATTCATTAATCGGTATTCGTGATCAGCCAAACATTGTCGAACCATCACTAGCCATCTGTATGAACCATTGCCAAACAATACCAACCATGATGAACCAAAAAACTATGAATTACTTGACCTGCATGTAAACGCTATTCATTAAGCATCTACTAACCAAGCCGATCACTAGCCATCGGCCATCAATAAACCACTAACCATCCATTGACCACGATTGACCACCAGCAACTGTGTGCACCATCACCATGAATCATCATTGAGCATGAACCATCAAACCATCATCAGCTACTATTATTGTATATTAGTATTAATTGACCATCATTAAGCACTATCAACCATCATTTACCGAGCCATCAATCTCAACTGGGTGGTGGTTGAACCGCCCCTGTGAAACATATGCTTGTCAACCAACTATTTGTTGATAATTACACGGGGAAAAAATGTTCAAAACCACCCACCAGTAGTGGTTTAACCGTTACTGTTGGTTGTTATGCCCATTATTAGCCATTACTTATGGTTACAGTATAACTTATAACCCCCATTTCTTTGCTATTTCTCTCCTATTATCAAATATCAGCCATTATTCATGGTTATAACTTGGATGTTGCGAAAAGCTTCGGATTTTTAGGAAATAGCTTCTGGATATCATCAATGGGCAACAGCGAAAGACGCTAACCCAGCCCCCAAGTTATAACCCCTCACAAAACCTCATAAGGTGGTTTCTCAAAATAGGGGACCCCCAAAATTGCTTGGTTTATAACCATAAATGGCTATCAATGGATGATTTAGGGGTACCCCTATTTTGAGAAACCACCATAAAACCACCACCACTGGTCCTTCCACAACCGTCGCCGGGCTCTGAGGCACCGTTTGTCTCAGTTTCCTCTCGGCCGCCGAAGATGTCGCTGGGTAAGTCCTTGGCTACCGAATGATACCCACCCAAAAAACGCGGTGAAGGTAGGTTCTAAGCCGTAGTTTGAAATAGTTTAATTATGGTTAACAATGGCTAATCATGGTTGATTATCGGGTTTATAAGCTGGCTCTAAACCATTGCCAATGATAGTTCATGATAGTTTATGGTGGTTAAAAAATGGTTGCTATAACTATACTTAGGTGGCTCATGAACTAATTTACAAACAAAGGGTACCACTGTCTGACAACAGCAAATTTGTTTCTTCCATGAAACTGGGTGCACCCGGCATTCTTGCAGCGATGCGCTGGCTCTGTCTTTGGACATTGGCTGATCATCAAAATCAGCGACTTACGTGCTGTATAGAACGACCGTTGCCCCCAAAACATGAAACAACATGAAAAACATGAAACACCATGAAACATCATGAAACACCATGAAACAACATGAAACAACATGAAACACCATGAAACAACAACAACAACAACAACAACAACAACAACAACAACAACAACAACAACAACAACAACAACATGAAACAACAACAACATGAAACAACATGAAACAACATGAAACAACAACAACAGCAACAACAACAACACCACCACCACCACCACCACCACCACCACCACCACCACCACCACCACCACCAACAACAACAACAACAACAACAACAACAACAACAACAACAACAACAACAACAACAACAACAACCGTGTTTTCCCGACAAGAAAGAAACCCGATTTCTTTCTGCAGTGGTGTTACCCGCATAAGATCCTCAAACCCGAGGTGTTTTGGTTGGATATTTTCCGGTCACCTCTGGCTGTCAGTCACGACCATGTATCCCTGGGCCTTGGATGGTTGGTTATGCTCCACATTGTGCAATGAATACAGCATGATTGTATTTCAATACATGTATGTTCAAAGGTAAACATATAGATCAATGTATGTGTTTATACATGCATGTAAATAAATAAATAAATATATATATATATATGGAACACATGTAAATCAAATAATTACAACATATGACATGTATGTATATGAACATAAGCATATACACTATGTATCTGTAGATGAAGATAAGTGAACATGCCGCTGTGTAAAGCTCAATCTTCACGACAGGTTTCAGAGCAATCGCCATAAAAGTCGACCAGCTCCTGATACTGAGGGAACGTTGGGTAAGCTTTGCCAGCGATCACACGCACTGGGTCTCTCGGTCAGTGGGGACTGTACCTGTTTCCAACCTGAGGAACATCATCCAAACCTTGGCGGCATACCTTGGTGGCTTAACTAGATCCCTTGCTAAAAGTCCAACGGCTTTAGTGACCAAACAAGTTAAACCAATCATATACCAAAAAACAAACAAAAACTAGGGTAGCAGCTATAATCCACCCAGCATACATGGCGGTTTCGCAGAATGTGAGTGCCCAAAAATTATGGTTGGTTTATTACTACTACTGACTGGAAATAATGATTTGGGAGTACCTTGCCATTTTGAGAAACAACCACATCCCAAAAATGGTATTGGTCCGGTATATCTGTAGATGGTCGAGCACCCTAAACTACTTGAACATGACGATTCTTAACAGGGAAGCGAGGTGCTTGGGCCGTCCGTTCAATTAATCGCAGAAACTACGATTTTTCCGGGTACGTCATGTCTGCATACATCTCCAAATTGACCCCTTGAATCCATCATGATTGGGGTTGCCGCAAAGAGTAACCACAATCAGAACACATGACTTCACCCTGAACATTCCAGCAGAGTCAAAAAGAGTTTCTGGTTGAACAAATGATCTGCTCGATACGGTTCTCGTTTGGTTCTGTATTCGAGGTAGTGATTGTATGAACATCACATTTTGGTTTCAGAACTGCCTCTAGGTCAATCCTAGGAATAATTTTGAACATGTTTATGTAGTCTGAATCATGGTTTATATACCTCCAACTGGTATTTAGAACCATCCATGAATATTCCCAATGTTATTGAATTATTCATCAGAATGACGACCGTGATATTGCCTCTGATATTCATCATAAGGAAGGAACGACATCATGGTCCCCATCTTCCGAGATGGAGCTTCACCATATCTTCTGCTAGTAGGAGCAAGGAAAGAGTACCAAGAGGAGATTCGACCTACATTGACCCGAGGATCCTGGGTTGTTCCAAGGACACAACAAGGATGGCAGCAAATGGCAGGGGATGGCCACAACGACAGCAACAACCAGCAACACCTGCAGTGTCAGCAATGTCCTTCTCCGAGATCAGACCATCACCATTGGCATCCAGCTTCCTGCAACGCAGTGCTGGGCCATGGAAAACAACGCACATCGCAAGGGAGCCCAACTCTGCCGCGCATTGCAACAGTGGTGGAAGAACTGGTGGTATCAGCTTGGTCACTAGCCATACTACTATCATATGGTGATATGACTCGTATGACTGGAATTTTGTATATAGATCTTATATATCATTTTTACATATGTTCTTTTTAGGATGATCTAGTACCCAAGATGTAAGTATTGCCACCATTTAACCATAAAATGATCCAAACCTAGGTAAATATATGATGCACAGAGTATCTATGGAGATTGGTGTAGTGTAGTATCTTGTTTCGGTCAATGAACACTGTTAATTTACTGATGATGACACAGTTAAAAAAAAGGAAAACAACTATATATCAACTACCAACAGCACAACAGGAAATAAAAAAACAAAACGTACTTGTTGAGTATCCAATAACAAAAACAACATAATCATAATTGTCAACATCTGTAAACTACCAACACTGCTTGACAAACAACATGATTTATTCAGTTATGTGGCACTGCATTACTGAGAACATCTGATAGTATTGGCCATTTACAACAAACCTTGATCAACCATTGTTCAGTATCATGCGAGTAAGCCAACTAAAAAGGAATTACGAACCAACAAGTACCAAAGCCTCACATTGCTGTCATGCAAAACGCAACAGAACACAGCAAAACTTATGGATACTCAGCAAAACCAAAAAGGGGTTTAGATCGTAGGGATTTAGATTTGATAGGTTTTAGGTTTTTAAGGATTTTTTGGCAATACTAAAATCAATTTAAAAGACTGAGATTAATTGAGCAACACTGAGCAACATTGAGCAACATTGAGCAAAATTGAGCAACATTGAGCTGAGATTGAGCGCCATTGAGCACCATTGAGCACCATTGAGCACCATTGAGCACCATTGAGCACCACTGAGCACAAGTGAGCACAATTGAGCACAATTGAGCAAAATTGAGCAAAATTGAGCTGAGGAGTTTTTATCATTTTAATGAATAGTGAGCACAATTGAGCACAATTGAGCAACATTGAGCAAAATTGAGCACAATTGAGCACAATTGAGCACAATTGAGCACCACTGAGCACAATTGAGCAAAATTAAGCAGGATTGCGCTCACTGGGTGATTCCTGTTTCTACTAACTGGGTGATTAATTGTGCTCAATGTTGCTCAAAGTTGCTCAAAGTTGCTCAGCCAAGCCATATTAAGGCTTGGCTGAGACAAATTGAGATTAGAGCCTTAATTTAAAAAAACCTATCAAATCTAAAACTCCACAGGGAAAGTTCGAAAATTCGGTTGCTGAGATACACAACAATATCTGGGTTTGTCCAAAAATGATGTTTCCCTGTTTAAAATCTAAGATGATCATGTGGGGATGGTTGCGAGTACCACCATGGCAATGGACAACCCCTTATCAACCATCCTTCCCGTTAAGAGATCGTGCAGATTGGTTGGTCTTCCATCCTTCATCTCGGCAGGTCGTTGTTAAACTCCATGGGGCTTCACCTCTAAAATAGCAGATCAAGGGCTGGTTAATGGTATAGAAGTAGGGCAACCACTGCAACCACCAGTTATGGTAGATATACGTATTGTTAAATTGCTTTTGAACCAGCTTGTAACTGGAGGGTTTCACCTTGCATGCCAAATGACTGGTTCATGATACTTAATGGGATAGGGAATATCATGTAAAAATAAAACATCTTTGTTGGGCTCATATTCCCAAAGGCGGCAAAAAACACCCCCCTATGAACCGGACCATTTGACTAGCTTTTGGAAGAGGGTACCACAATTTACACACTCACATCAATGATTCTAGTATCACCCAAAATTAAGGGCATCGTTCTCCAGTGAATCACTCATCCAACCTTCGATCCTTACGAGCTGGCCACGTCACGCAAATCCATGGCCAAAATGTCAACAGGATGTGACCATGTGGTATTAGTGCTTGGCATGACACTATCCGTGGTCAATCAGTGCTGATGGTAACCTTCACAGCGAACGGCAGCTTCAAGCCACTGCTTGGTGTTTGCTTCCAGCTTGGGCAGGTTGTTCTCTCTGGCAGCCACGAAACAGTTGTTCATGCCATTGCGCAAGATTCTCTTCGGTCTTGCTCCAGCCATGCTTCGAACGTACGACCGCTGTCAACTGGCTGTGGGTCAGTTCACCATTAGTCCCCCTGGTTCCCCTATCGTTAACCGGGCTGTTTTCGCTATAGTTTATTGGTTATTAACCACCATTATTGGTTGGTTAATATTGACCCATTGCCAACTCAGGAACCCAGCCCAGGTTGAGCCAAAGGACATGAAGGTATTCCGCGGGATGCTGGTCTGCTCATCATTCAGCATGGTCACGATGACGTGCAACGCAGCTCGCCTACCAATGGCGCCAAGGCATCAGGATGAAAGGGTGATCAACCATGATACTTGGTTATTGTGGGGTAGACTCCGGCAAAGTAAGCTGGAAATAGAAAATCCACCATACATGGTGGTTTTACCAATGAACATGGTGATTTTCAGCTTCCAGGTCAATTGAACAAAGGGTATCTCCAGCAGAGGGCAAGCAGGCGTTCATCTCCAGGGTGTGAACAAACCCAGGTACCATAAAGCGGGCAGGCTTACAAGCTACCATTTCATCAACATGTTTCACCATGAAGGACTATACACATATATAACTACTTTTTTGATATCACATATGATATGTATGTGTGACGTAAAACGTATATGCGACATATCCAAATAAATCCCAAATCTGCACAGCACCATGGTGCGCCATCAACTTTGTTGAGCAACAAGCAGGGCCGCTTGTGGATAGGGAGACCTGGGTTGAAGGTTCTGGCAAGGTGATAAGCACTGGGGCACGGCTTGATCATCCCAGTCACAAGGTGGGCCCCCTTAGTTAGCTAAGTTTGCTTATCACTAGGGTAACTACCAGTTATGGTAGATATAACTATAGTTAAATGGCTTATTAATCAACTTATAACTAGGGGGGCCCACCTTGTAACCATGCTTGCTGACTGGTTGTTAATTAAGTGGAATGATCGTCCAGAAATCAACTGATTTTAAGAGGCAGGAAGCTATTCATGCCAGGAGTTTTCAACAATGAATATGATTGAAGAGGAAATAATCATGTGAAAGGATAACAGGTAGACCACCAAGACCAGACTCCGATGATTCAGATATTCGATAACCGCAGAGGATGTACTAGCACTTTCCTGTATATAAATTTGGGGGTGGGTCAAAACACTGTACCCCTGGTTCCCCATCATTAACCAATGTTTTCCCTATGGTTTTGTTGCTTGTTATCCACCATCATCGATGGTTCATATTGACCCAATCCAATTATGCTCCAGTATAAACGAGTAAATTCTCTTGCAGTGACTTGTTGGGTGAAGTTCGGGCGGAAAACCGAAAGAACGTTCATCTACCGCATGACATGACGCTACATGGCTATTACGGTATTACCACTGTTTGGTGGTGCTCACCACCCCTATGAAAAAAAAAAAAAACTTGTCAACCAACCAACCAACCCTTGGTTAATACATTCATTTGGAAAAATTTGGAACATATGCAGAACCACCAGCCAGACCAGGATAATTAATCGATTGCAGTTTATGTTGTTGACTAATAGGACGCACCGTAAAAGTACTCGTGTCCTACTAAAAGGGCGCCCCCTCAACGGACCCAGGCTATGCTGGTTCTTGCGGTGAGGTCAACCATCAACCATAGATTTAAAAAACTCATTCACTACATTATACAATCATTTGAACCTCACAGCAGTCATGTCACCTTCCTGGGATGAACATGGATTACTCTCTGGTAGACGAAGCTGGCAATGGAAAATCACAACCTTTCATGTGGAAACCCGTAGAAATTCGCTGCATCTGGTGGATTTTCTATTGTCAGGTGAGTTCACCTGAAAAGAAGGGATTGTAAATATTGTCTTGGTGGCTTATAGATCCCTTGCTAAAACTTGAATTTTTATTGGATACCTGGTCAATCCATCAAATCCCAAAAAGACTAAACATCTAAGTAAGCGGCTGCAAACCACCTAGACCACTATCAATGACGACTATAGTTTCATTAGTGGACCCCAAGTCGCTGGCAGTTTCTCGACTAATCATCATTAGTCGGAAAACTATAGCATTAGCGGAAACGGCTACTATAATTCAGTAGTTAGAAAACTAATTTAGTAGACGACTAATTATCATGATCTTGGCGGCTCTATGGTAAATCAATCATATCCCAAAAAGCCTAAAAAGCCAAGGTAGTAGCTATATAATCCACCCAGTTCTTAGCGGTTTCGTTCGGTTTTTCCCTGTTGGAACCCGCTCCCCCCGAGTCGCTTGAAGACGTTCTGCTCGTACATTGCTCTGAGACCTGCATTCGACGTGACATTTGCTGCGTGGAAAAGTGAGGCAATGCGCTGACCCAGAGTCACTCCGTAGGTACCCAGAGCGACTAATAATAGTGTTAGAATAATAGTGGTTAATAATGGTTAATGACTAGTATAGTTGTATAATGGTATAGTTGGATATCCCCTGGTATAATGGTGAAGCTAGATTATAAATTATGGTTACTGATAGTTGATAGTGGTTGATAATGGTCGATAATGGCTAGTCACTCTAGTACCCCAGTAGTGGTACAATGGTTCATAATGGTAATATAGTAATAATTGGTTGGATATTCATAGTATTTGTGGTCAATAAGTGATATGGTAATAGCGATTAATCCTGTTAATATAGTGGTTATAAACCATGGACATGGAGTTGCTATAGCCGCTGATAATGATCAACTATCAGTGGTCAACTATAATACCCAGCCACTATAGTGGTGAACCATGGTTGACTATCAATGGTTAACTATCAATGGTTAATAATGGTATATCCCCTGGTCAAATAATGGCTATATCCAACTGTAACAGGGAATATACCCCAACAAATGGTTGTCCTGCGAAAAAATGGGGATTTGTCATTGCCAAGTGAGTTTATCAAAGGGTATTGCACTTATAATCAAGACCAACTAGTCTAGTTATATTGAGTGGCTTTGTACGCAAGTTATACTTTTGAACAGGCAATGCTCTTGACCCGTAGGTATAACCAGAGCAGCGTTCTAGAAATCTAGACCCATGCTTTTCAATCCTTGGGATCTCTGTCCTCATTTAATCGTTAATTGTCATCCCGAAAACGTAAATGATCTACTACCGTTTGGTTAGGCCACTCCTGGTAGCGCCAAATCGGTCCCCCTTTAAAGGGCCTTCCAAGGGATAGACTCGAAATCGCTCCCTCCAAAGCACCAGTCAGTCAAGATGATGAATTGTAAAGGCTCAACATGCAATAATAGTGGTAAACTACCACTATCACTCAAGTTAAGCTTAAGTGAAATTAGGGATCAACAATTTCCAAACTTAAGTAAAGCTTCACAGTAAGGCTCAACCAGCAACAACATGCAATAATAGTGGTCGGTCCACCAACAAACACAAACACCGCACATTCGAAGGCATCTGTCAATCTGTGTCTCAAGACAATCAAGTGTCATCTGGGTATGTCCATAAATCAAGGCAGCCGCAACTCAAACGAAATGATCCTCAATGATCCTAAATAAGCATTATTGACAGGGAAACCGATCCTCAATGACCATTTTTGACAGCAAAAGCAGCCAGCTATGGTGGCACATCAATGAACCATCTCATCATTGAAAATCACCCGGCACTGGGACCAAGGCCTCAACAAAACTGCTGCAAAAGCACAGGGCGAGGCCTCGCCCCAGGATTCGGAAATCGTTTTCGTTTGCGAAGATCTGGATAAGCCATAGCAAAGTGATGCAACCTTTTCTGAAGGCGGTTCCCATATGAATATCCAACCAATCATTACTATGAAGGTTATTAACCATATGCTATAATGGTTCCCAATACATAATTGGTTATATAACCGTTCCCCTCCAATAGACGGGAAACACTGCTGGCCTTCAATCACTTGCTCTTTCGGCAAAACGGTCGGTTCCTGGACGGCCGGAGGCCACAGAATGCTTGGTGATAGGGGATCATAGGGGTATAAGCATAAGTCATCACAAGATATCATAAGTCTATAACCAGTTACAACCAAAGAATCCAAATCTCACTGAGTCTATAAGCAGGTATGAACACTTGGTGGCTTATAGATCCCTTGCTAAAAATATATTTTTAGTGGTTATATGGTAAATCAATCATATCCCAAAAACACTAAAAACCTAAGTTAGTGGGTATAAGCCATCCAGAACACAATTACTAGGGGTCACCAAGATCTGTAGACAGGTACAAGCCCTCTGGGCTGGTGGAAAGGCGGCAGCCACGATCATCAATAAGAAACACGATAGGAAGCACATGCACATCATATGGTGGTTTCTCAAGCGGTAGGGGTACGCGAAAATAATTGGTTTATCATTTCAAACTCATATTAATGGATGATTCGGGGGGTCGACTATTTTGAGACAGACCCATATGTTCAGCTCCGAAATGATGAATTCGAGAAGATCACAAGAATGAGTATACCATTTGGTAGCCACTCCTGGGGGGTCCTGGCCTCGCTCCCCCTAGCTCGGTAGGTGGGCACCCCATGGTACCCTGACTCCTGGCCCTCGCTGCCAACCGACAGCCAGCGCTTGGAATGTGCGGCGGCCATGAGGATGTCCCAACAGCCCCAGAGAAAACTAGACCCTAAGCATCTAGAGCAGCCGAATCAACAGCTAAGGTTGTCCACCTGGCATTTCGGATCCTGGTGCTGACACAATGGCACCCCCCAGCTATGATTTGGTCAATAAGCCACTAAGCATCTAGTCATGAATGAAGCGTTACTCACGGTATTGTGACTCATCATTTCCAGCATTGACCTAACCATCAATGAGCCGGAATTGGGCACACCCTAGTTGGATGATGATTTGGTGGTTTCTCAAAATAGGGGTACCCCCAAATCATCCACTATTAGTCATTCATAGCAGGAAACCAACCATTTTTGGGGATACCCTGTGTTAAGAATCCCAACTGCTCACATCCCAAAGCCCAGTCATGAGTCCAACTGGGATGGCTTCGCCCATGGCTGCTCGCTGGTGGATTGACCCATATCCAACCACTGTTGATGGTTAGATCCTTACTCTTGCTGGTAGCATATGTTGAATAAACCAATTACATGCTTAGAATGGTTGTACAACCATCAAATTTATATGCTGTCAACCACTGTTGATGGTTATGTAGGTGATGAACCAATTCTAGCCGTATGAATTCGTCAAAAACCTGCAGTTGGCCGATGATTTCACCATATTTCGCCACAGAAACCGCTGGTTTCAACGGCCCATTGGTCACCTCATATCAACCACCAGCGACCGTGAGTGACCCTCCCAGTTACTTCGTTGAGTTCCTCACGGGGTTATTGACCATCTCAAGCTGTTGCCATGGAAATGCCATTTAAACTCATGGTCAATGAGCTGGTCAATCAGCTGTGATTATGGTGTGGTTGATATAGATTTCCATGAGTAACATTTATATCAACCATTTCACTGAAGTGTTACTAGTGGAAATTCATATCAACCATACGGTGGTTTCTCAAAATAGGGTACTCCCAAATCATCTAACTATAGTTATATCTACCATAACTGGTACCCTAGTTATGTTCGCCAACAAATCGCTAACCTTTCGGGGGCCCGGTCCCTTTCATATGGGTGACCGGGTGGCTTACAGCCACTAACTATAGCTATGATGAAGTAACATTCTAAGTTATATTGCTATTAATTAACTACAAGTAATCATATAGCTATAGTCAACCTCACCATATCACTTAAGTATTGCTACTGGAAATTCATATCAACCATATGGCTGTGGGTCAAAACCCTGTACCCCTGGCAAATCCTCCATTGGTTGGTTGCTTAATATTGACCCAGCTCGCCATATCAACCATATCAACCTATAGTTAATTAACAGCTATATATGGTGGTTTGATTAATATGATTACTATAGCTATAATTAACCATTTCACATATATAGCTGTTCATTAACTATAGGATTCATATTAACTATGAGGTTATATCTATATATGATTACTATAGCTATAATTATATCACCATATATAGCTGTTAATTATAGCTATAGTAATCATATTAATCACCATTACAGACAATATAGCGAACCTCACCATATCACCCATTGACCACCGCTGATTGACCAGCGCTCCCGACTGCCTCCCGCCATGGTGGCCCCGTGCCTCCCGTTGCCCCGAGATTCGAAGCCATTGATGCTCCAAGGCACGCCCTGGGTGGCCGCGGGCGTGCAGCCAGTGGTGCCCGCACCGAGTCGAGCTGAGATTCACCATTGAAGCAGCTGGTTTACCTATAAAATCTATAGAACCATTTGATTAGATATATTTAGCTTATTTCTAGATTTTTTGAGTTTCCAAGTTGGATTTGATTGTTTTATTTGGTTTCGAGATATTTTGAGCTTCCAAGTAAGATTTGATAATTGATTCTCTCAATTGATTTCGAGATATTTTGAGCTCCCAACTTAGTTTACCAGAGGTTGACTGGATAAAATCCACCATTGAAGTAGCGTTGATTATTTTTTGCGTGTGTGTTTAGCTACAAACTTTGGTAAGAAAATATGCTAGTTCTGGCAAACAATGTGAGTAATTGCCCATAAACTTCAATGATATTTTTTAGCGCAACCAGGTTGTATCAGTAATTCGTGGACAATCAGGGATAATGCAAAGGACACTAGACCCAATTGACCTAATTGATGACTGATCAAGGGTTTATGAAGATGGATTCTTGGTAATCAATGGTTGATAGTTAAGGACAATCTGATGATTGCTGGGGCTAATTGATGACTCATTGTATCGTGACAAATAAGAGTTGATTCTGGGTTAATAAATGGTTCATGACGAAGATCAATGAATTCTTGGGCCAGTCATGCTTGGGGATGTTTAATGAAAGTTCATGAAATGATGGCTCTGCATGGTCAGTTCATGGCTACTGATGGCTGATAGTGGGTAGTAATCTTTGTTCACCATTTTTTCGAGAGGAAAAAAGATGCGAAAGATGAAACACGGGATACCGCGCAGCCACATGTTAAACAAACAATGCATTTGTATGCTGGAAATGTTCAACCATGCCAATTTTGTACACATGATGGCCATTGATGCTTGCCAAGGGCACACAAATAATGTCAGCCGTGGATACGCTGATGCTTCATAGTGGTTCTTACTGGTGTTCATGGCTGGGCTAGAAACAAACATGGGCGCGTGATGGTACTTTACGATCATAACTTTTAATTTTTGTTCTACAATAGTACAACATGACATGGTGGAATCTTTATGAATGTTTGTTCCCCAAATAGCTGACAAGCTATAAGGGATTCTTACTTCTCTATGGTAGGGCCTTGAATCGGCTTTCTTTTTGCCGCTGCTCTGCCGCTGCTCATGCTTGTCTCCCTTTGTCTCCCCTTTGTGTCCTTTTGTCTCCCTTTACGGTACACACCCTGGAAATCCTTTTGCGCAACGCACCCGCTATCTGGGGTCTATGCTGATGTAATTTATCAGCGAATCAGTGTTCAACACCTTAAACCACCTGTGTTCACCGATCTGGTCAACATATCGGTCAACGCCTTGGACCCCATCTGTTCACATCCCCCACGTCCTACAAGGTGGGCCCCCTTAGTTAGCTAAGTTGGCTTATAACTAGGGTAACTACCAGTTATGGTAGATATAACTATAGTTAAATGCCTTATCAATCAACTTATAACTAGGGGGCCCACCTTGTAGATTTGATGGTTATAACAATTCATCGCCATGTGAACGGGTCATTGCGTGATCATCCCGTGGGCACGTCGAGCGTCTTGCGGTCACTCGTTCGTCAGGATCTGTTTTGAGCATTTTCCTGGGCGGCACGGAGCGGTCCGTGCCCTGGCCCGGAGTTGGTTGGTGATGTCAACCCCTCTGAGAAATAATCGTCCACCCCCACTGGTTGGTGGTTTCAACCGATTTCAACCCGAACGAAAAATAAGAAACCAACCAACCAATCATTTGTTTCCTACAGGGGAAAAAGAAAAATAAAACCACCAGTCAGATAAATGTCGATAGCCACCAACTAGAAGCTGGTCGCGACACCAAGCAGTCTGCTGGCCAACTGAAAGCTCCTCCCAGCAGCTTCATAGCTTAGTTGTAGGCTGGTGCTGCCATGTAGGAACTGCTGGGTGTGAGTCGCCAACGATACCAAGAGCCATGGATGAACCTATCCCAACGATTCCTAACCCGTCCATCAGCCGCAACGTGGTGATTTTTCGGGGTTCCCACCACCCTTTCGGGCCACCATGCCACCCAGGGAAGGAACTCACCCAACCGCTGCTCATCTGCTGCAAGGCTCAGCATTAAGTTGATGGCCCCTTGGTTCACTTCCGTCCAGCGCCTGCAGGCGTCGACGGGACAGGCGGCAACAGAGACCAAGACTGCAAATGTCGTGGTTCTAAGACAAGGAATACGTTGGGAATAGCTGCGGACACATCATATTTGTGATAACAAAAAGCTACGCGAGGAGACATATGATGACATATCAATAATTGTATCAATATCATTTTTTTTCATATCAATTCCAACTGTTCATTGCAGTTATCATCATGACAATAATGATGATAGCGAAAACAATGATACTGATCATCACAACATAAATCAAGCAAGGCATCATCTAGCAATGCCACCAAATATATACATTGGTTATTTCTAGAGGAAATATCTGGAAACAACTAAACAACTAGAAAAACGGTGTGCAGGTGGGTACTGTAACATTGTTTCCCAAGCGAAGGAAACACCCCAACATTCCCAGGAAAATCTGATCCCCTTCTCTGAACTCGGACAACTCGGACACAACTGATCACCAGGCCAGTGGCAGGCCTTGCAAATCTTCGGCAACTTATAACGTTTTTGTCATCACTTTGCCATCCTTTGAAGGTCCATCACTACCCCCTAAAATCTACAGGATAGCCATATGAGTGCTTACCCCCCTTATGGTCAACTATCATAGCCATGATATGATTGTTGGTTATGTTGTCGCTGGCTACTCACCGCTTTCATACCTCCTATCATAGACCCTTATGTTATTGTTGGTTATTATCCCCTACAGAGTGGTACCCCCCACTTAGCTAACTTTGGTTATAACTAGGGTAACTACCAGTTATAGAAGATATAACCAACTACTCCTAAACGCTAAAGTCATTGCAACTTTTCTGTTTTTGATGCAAATCACAGTGGCACACCGTCGCAACGACGGTCCTTGCGAAAGTCCTTGCGACTGACCTTTCCCAATGGCACACCGAGATAAACCAATCAAAAAATGATTGAAAATTAGAGGTTTTGGCTGCAAATCCCACTGGCACACCGTCATGACAGCGCCAAACCTTTGCATCGATGATTTGTTCATCAAAAGCAAGCGTTTCAACTGTAGATCTGCATGGCAGGGACGATTTCAAGCACCACCTTTTCAGGAACTTGCAAGGAGTCTTGCAAACCTAGCTTTTGGAAGCAAACCCGCATGGCACACCATGGTTGACAAGACGTCAAGTCTATTTAAACATTGTTGAAAAGCACCAGTTTTGGCTGCAAATCCCATTGGCACACCGTCATGACAGCGCCAAACATTTGTATCGAAGTTTTGTTCATCAAAGGCAAGCGTTTCAACTGTAGATCTGCATGGCAGGGACGTTTGCAAGCACCACCTTTTCAGGGACTCGCAATGTGTCTTGCGAACGTGCCCTTGGAAGCAAACCCGCATGGCACACCATGGTTGACAAGACGTCAAATCGATTTAAAAACTGTTGAAAATCACCAGTTCTGGCTGCAAATCCCAATGGCACACCGTCATGAACGCCAAACATTTG
>VSDK01014135.1:148277-164873 GCA_009767595.1 Symbiodinium kawagutii
GCCGCAGCAAAAGCAGAGGCAGCAGAAGCAGCAGCAGAAGCAGCAGAACCTAGAGCAGCAGAAAGAGAAGCAGCTGCAGGACCATCTAGTATGCCTTGCATCTAGTGTGCCTATGCGAAGTTGATATAAACCCATGCCAGAATCAACCTCTTATAGTACAGCAATGATTCTATTTTACCGCAGCTCCCCATAGGCACAGCAAATTTTCAAACTCAAGATGCTCTCCAGTTTTGGTCACAACCACTTTCCTCAAAATTTAAGAGATGCAAGTCTGCAAGGAGCACACCCTTTCGCAACGACCCAGTTAACAGCTCTCGCCATAGTAATGGATGATTTTTATCAAAAACGCAACGACTTTGTCACCTGGGAGTAAGGTGGCTTATGAACTGACTTTAAAACCCGGGGGGTACCACTCCGTATAATGAGGCATCAATGATCATTACCCAATCCTTGTCTGGAACGCACAGCTGGGACCCCGCATGTACACGGCGATTGGCTGGGGGGGGAGCATCGTAGTTTTGGTCTACAAGTCTGGTCCTAAACAACACAACTTAGCCCTTGTCGGTGGTTGAAGCACTCCGATGAAAACCCTTCGTCAAAGAACCATTTGTCACTAAATACGAGGGAACATGCAAATGTTCCAAACCATCAACTGGCTGGGTTATCACTTGTAAGTCACAAAGTGTTGAAATTGGATGAAAATGAAATGCAAGAAACCAAGAAACCCCGCATCTAAATCATCATAGCCTTCCGTAGATAGAAAAGGATCGTCTTAATCATTCAATCAGCTGTGCCTGCCCCGTCAAATCGCTATTAACAACAATCAGCCATTGTCAACTGCTACGCATTCCTGGTATTGCTGCATAGGAATCTAACCACTTTATATCACTACGCAACCATGGTCGATCATGTGAACATGGTGCTGAAAATATGGATGAATCATCATTGATTAGCAACGGATATATTTTTTTGCGGGGAATCTACGTTGGAAACCTTTCCAAACATTTCCAACGTCGACTTTCCCACAAACTGACCCAAAGAGCAACGGCTAGTCATTGTCACTAACAATTGCCAAACAACCAATGAACTTCAGGTTAGGTTAGTTTCAAAGGTATCGTGAAGATATCTTGAAAACATCTTTAGTAATACCCTTCATTCAAATTCAGAATCACTACGAATGATCAAAAATCACTGGCCAAACACAAACAACCTTTGGTTAACACTGGCTGCCGGTCCAACCAAACTTGTGGGAACCATGGGTCAGGTACACATCGGTGAGCCCGATGACTCTTGATGACAACCAATGCTTCAACCATTCTCAGCCATGATTGATGAGCACTTACCATGATTAATCATGGTCTATCACTATTAGCCATGGTTAGCCACTGGTTAATCACTATTCGCTATGGCTAGTCATCAGTTGATGATTCATCATTGTGGTGGTTTCCCAAAATAGGGGTACCCTCCAAATCATCCATTTATAGTCATTGATGGTAATAAACCAACCATAACTTTAGGGTTCCCCTATGGCTTGAGAAACCAGCACATGTGCTGCCTTTATATAGCAGTAACGGGTTTGGGGCAGCCGGGGCCCAGAGCGCTCGGCTGCCCGCTCGCCTGCCCTTCCTCGGCGGGTGTGTTGTGCAGCGAAACGAGTATGTGAATCCAATCATCATTAAATACTGTTTAATATAGTACTAATGATATTAGCGAAACATTTGATATAGTTGGTTTCTGATTAGTGTGACCCCCCCCAACCAAGTAATGAAAATAGGCATGAAACCAACAGGTAGATACGATCATCAGAAACCAACATTACTGTTTAATCATTAGCGAAACATTTGATATAGTACTAATGATACTAAATCTGTTGTCCACCAAGTAAGCTTGACACTGCAAATCATATCGTCAATAGTTGGGCCCGGGGACTAAAAAAGGGAGTCTCCAACTACTGCGGTCAGGCTCCGATACCTTCGGATGCCAATTTCAGCGGCGGCTACTGTTGTTTATTCTCAGTTGTCATTGACAAGTAGTCAGCTGGCGACTTTCCACCCATAGAACTGCTCAAATTCAACGAGGCCCGAACTGCCCACTAGACACAAGAGATCTGATATGCCACACATGAAAAAAGACAGCATGAGATATCATGCGATCTGCACAAGGCAATCGAAACCAAGCGGCGGTTTCCACAAACACATATTCTGATTCATAAACACTGGCTGTTGCCAAGAAAAACAATGAGAACATCATGGTTGGCCTGTTGCACGCCTGTTCATGACACTGGAGATGGTATCATGAATGCCTCTTTAGTGAATTGCCACACCAAAATATATAAAATATGCCCCTGTCGGTGAAAGGTCAACTGACGACCAAACAATTGCTTTTATTGGAATGGTCACCGATCTATCTTTCTAATGGTGAACCCATCGCTATACACAACTACTGTGGATGGCGGTATCTTTATTCGTGCTGGTCATTAACCATGTTGAACCATTACCAAGATGGATCGTATCCAAAAACGGGAAGGGTAGGGTAAGATTTCAGGGAAACAGGCGCAACATGAGGCGCAAAGTGGGCATTTTCTAACACTTTGAGCGGTCATTGACCGTAGCTTGTTTGGTAAAGACGCTGCAGTCATGCATTCGATGCAAGCTGTGACCAGACTACAAAAGTGGGAACAAATGTTGAACTGAAATGCTGTCACCACCTTGATCTGGATGGCCCCAGGTAACAACTGAGCCGTCACCCAAGATGGCAGCAAAGGCTAGTTCCGATCCCTGAACGTGTTGTACATTCCTGAGTTCATCTTGAACTGCAGAGCTGTCGCCACCAGAACGCCGAGAACCCCAGGCAACCACAGACCTGTCGCCCAAAATTGCAGCAAAGGCGTTACTTGTGGCCTGAAGGTGTTGCACGTTCCTGAGCTGGTCTTGCACTGCAGAGCTGTCACCACCAGAATAACGAGACCCCCAGGTAACGACGGACCCGTCTCCCAAAATAGCAGCAAAGGCTTCGTGTGCAGCCTGAACTTGTTGCACATTCCTGAGCCGATCTTGAACTGCAGAACTGTCACCACCACAATCTGGATGGCCCCAGGTAACCACTGACCCGTCACCCAAGATGGCAGCAAAGGCAAAACGGGTGGCCTGAACTTGCTGCACGTTCCTGAGCCGATCTTGAACAGCAGAACTGTCACCTCCATAATCTGGAGGGCCCCAGGTAACCACTGACCCGTCGCCCAAGATGGCAGCAAAGGCAAAACGGGTGGCCTGAACTTGCTGCACGTTCCTGAGCCGATCTTGAACTGCAGAACTGTCACCTCCATAATCTGGAGGGCCCCAGGTAACCACTGACCCGTCGCCCAAGATGGCAGCAAACGCGCTCTCTGTGCTCTGAACTTGTTGCACATGCTTGAGCCGGTCTTGCACATTATTGCTGTTACCACCAAAACGTGAATGGCCCCAGGTAACCACTGACCCATCGCCCAAGATGGCAGCAAAGCAAGCCTTTGCGCTCTGAACTTGTTGCACATGCTTGAGCCGGTCTTGCACCTTATTGCTGTTACCACCAAAATATGAATGGCCCCAGGTAACCACTGACCCGTCGCCCAAGATGGCAGCAAAGGCACTATCTCCGGCTTGAATTTGTTGCACGTTCCTGAGCCGATCTTGTACTGCGGAGCTGTCACCTCCAGAATCTGGAGATCCCCAGGTAACCACTGACCCGTCGCCCAAGATGGCAGCAAACGCGCTCTCTGTGCTCTGAACTTGTTGCACATTCCTGAGCCGATCTTGCACTGTAGAGCTGTCACCACCAGAATAAGCAGACCCCCAGGTAACGACAGACCGGTCGCCCAAAATCGCAGCAAAGGCATCATTCGTGGCCTGAACTTGTCGCACATCCCTGAGCCGATCTTGCACTGCAGCGCTGTCACCACCAGAACTTGGAGCGCCCCAAGTCACAATTCTATCACCTCCGCAGCACCACACTGCGAAAGCCCGGTGTGTTGCCACTATTTTTGGTTGTTGCACAACCGCTGTGAAGTGATCCCCATCTTGAACACCTGCAGCTTCCAAAGAGTCCATGAGGTCAGTCAGGGCATGTCCCTCTTCTGTGACAAGCTTGAGGAACCCCTGTCCGAAAGAAGTTTGGGCCAGTGTTTTCAAGTCCCTCACTGTGGCAAGGTGTGGAACTGATACTGTTTCACTCCGGCCACTTGGAAGGAATACGGTAACTTGAAACATTCAAAGATCGACGCTCAAAGCTCAAATCACTATCTCTATTGAAATCACAAGCCTCTTGAGCCCGTCGAGCCAATCAGATTCGACAGTGAAATTGACCTCATGATGATCGATGGTAGATCACTATGACTAAACGCCCCACCGGCTTAAACATAAATAGCTGGTGATTGTTCTGACCAAAACAGCCGGTTTATCATGGTTTCTTCATATAGCCTATAGCTCAAAGATTAATGATGTTCAAGCGTTGAGTGGTGGAATTACCCCTCTGAAACATACTCCTATTCATCAGCCAACTATCTCGAATATGTAGAAATATACCAAATGTTTAAAGCAACCAGCAAGCGATGATTGGCGATGTTTTATGGTGGTGAATGATGGTTGATAATGCTGAATTATGTTTATTGATGGTCAGTCAATAAATCCTGGCTGATGAAAGTGATCAATCAACTATAGATGAAACAGGAAACAACCAACAAGAGCCACCCGCCCAACAAGAATTGGCTTCTGGTGCCCAATTGGCTTCGCAGAGCGGATCGATTTCCAAGAAAACACTTTAAAAACCAGTATGACAATACCCTATGCTCCCAGTTACCATGAACTAGTAGGTAACCGGCTGGTTTCTACCAATGTTCTGACTGGGGTTGGTTTCCTACCATTGGCTGGTAACGGGAAGCATATAGTGACACCATCAATAAGCCACAAGTGGTCAACGAGCCGTTGTTTGGTGAATCAGCCTTGATCCTTGATGATCCATCCATAAAATCTGCGTTAACAAGAAACCTTCCGTGAAGCTCTTGGCCTCGCTCCCCCGAGAAAAGGGCGGCCCTTTCAAAGGCTAGTCCTCGACACTCCTCAGCTCCCTCCCAAGCAACAGCCTTTTCTCCAGCTATGGCTGGTGGATCGGGGCACACGTTGGGTCCCAGTACACTCAGCAAGAGTCCTTACCATCATGGGAGCTCCTTAGACCCCCATGCAGTTCCATAACTTCAAAGATTTTGGTCCCCGACATTGGTGCAGCTCGATGTGCAAGCGAATAATCAACCACTGGAAAATATGTTTCAGAAGTGTTGGTTATTTGTTTGCACAGAATTCATATAATCAACCACATGTTCATGCAATAATAGGAAATTATACATAATCAACCACTGTGCCCAAGCCGGTTTTTTCATGATTTTGAAGCTTCGCAAATAAAGGAAGCGGAAATCAGCAGCTGACATGGAATGTTGTCCCACACAGACAAAGCAGCAACAACAACAAATTGAACATGAATTTATCATTAGGTAACCCTTCTAGACCTTATCAACGACAACAACAACAACAACAACAACAACAACAACATTAACATCAACACGAGTCGACCAACGACAAGTCGCCGAGGACCACCACTATCAACCACCGATGTCGCGGCCGACGGCCGAGGATCAGCTTGAGCTTTCCGCGAAGAATTGCTCTTCGAATGGATTCTTTGGTCGCATCGGGACCTTGTACAGCCAAGGCAACAGCAAAAGGCTTCTGCTTGGTGGTGCGAACAGCCACCCCGGCATGAAGAATACCCGCAAGTCAACCAACCAGTTGGTAGTGATTCCGTTTGGGAAAATAAACATGTTACCACCAACCAGAATTTCATCATGGTGAAACCAATTGTTGAAGCATGTTTCAACCAGAAATTTCGGAGAGTTTCACGTTTGGGCAGCCTTCAACCGAAGGCCACTTCCGAGGGGCAAATCTCCGCCCCAAAGAGCTGGAGATCTATGGCTCCGGCACAAGCACATCGGTGGCATCAAGAAATTCATTAAGCCGTCAGAACCATTCTTGTTGGTAATGGCTACCCAGGATTAATAAACCCCTGGTTGATTAACTAGGGGGGTTCCCATTTTAATGGAAAACCAGTCGGCTTTTAGGGGATACTTCCAGTTAATAAACCTAGGGTTTATTAATCCTGGGTAGCCATTAATCTCACTATTGGCTGGTAATGCAACGCAACAATTACCACCACTATCAATAATGATTGCTACTGCTAGACATTGTCATAGTATGCAGCTGTCACCGTCATTGCCATTACTGCATTGATGATTTTCACAATGCTATTCACAATCTAGGGTACAGTCCTCCTCCACTCTTTTTGGAGGTTCTATTCACCACCCTTAACTCTCAATAAAGGACTATCCCATTGAGAGGTGTGGGGAGTGGGCATGTGTCACCATGATGTTACTGATAGCAACGGACACTGCTATTGCATGCTATTGCGAGTGATGCCTCTTGCTTGTCAAAATCCGATCCAACGGTGTCCTTAGCACAACTGTTGGGGAAGCACCAAATTCATTGTAGTAAGTAAGACTGGTCTATAAACCAACGAGTCAAAGTGGAAGCATTATTTTGCATTAAGTTATGTATGTCTTCCCCTCATTGGTTTCATGATCACCCTGCCTGACTGGCTGGCAGAAGCACTGTTATTCCCTCACGTTTTGCTTGCTGAATCAACAAGTATAGTGTTTCATTATCTCCAGACTAGGACCCCCCAGTTAATTAACTTAGCTAAGTTCACCAGGGTATAAAACGACCACTTACCGTAAATAAATTCAACTTAACTGGATGGCGCGTTGTAAACCAACGAATCGAACCAGTGGTACCGTGAGTATCACCGTATCACCTTCGAAGAAGATGTAACCAAGGTCAGGTGACTCCGCCCTCTGATGAGCACAAATCCAAGGATCAGCCAATACTTTCTAGCATCATTATCAAATGAACTATATATATACCCTAAGCTTCCAGGGACTATACCCGGTATAGTCGAGGTTGGAACCTTGATACCAGGGTCTTTGAATCATAGGGTATATATATATATTGCATGTTATTTTTGATGACTCCTTGTCAGGAATTAGACATTATTAAGAAACATCATGCATCATGACTATCATTTGATTAGAATACTCCTGGTAGCTCCTTAGCTCGCCTTCAAAGGGGTATATGGGTACCCCTGGCTCCTTGGCTCCCCCAAACGACCAGTCAGATTCACAATGATGCATTATATAACTTGTGTTTTCCGTGGCCATCATAGCTTGTCATAATCACCATTTCAGGTCAGGTTGATGATGGTGCCTCCCTCGTGCTACATCAAAAACCATCGCGATTGGTCACTCTGGGAGAACCCTTGAGACCACCTTCATGTTTCTGGAACCAAACTATGCTGCTCTAAGGAATTATATAGCAAGTACTGTTAGGATTCTGTCATTTGTCGTTTTGTTTGATTCTGAAATGGCAATTCCTAATTCCTTGAGTCCCTACACCGTAGCATCCAGAAACTATCAATCACTGTGTATCACCAGTGTTTTCTTGGTGGCTTTTAGATCCCTTGCTCAAAGTCTAACTTTCAGTGGCTATATGGTAAATCAATCATATCCCAAAAAGCCTAAAAAGCTAAGGTAGTAGCTATAATCCACCCAGTTTTGCAACTTGTCTGAACAAATGATCAATATTGACCTTGCATAAGATCCTCAATTGCACCGTCTCACGCTGGGATGCGGGCGCAGGCGGGGGTTGCGGCAAGCAGAAGTGAGCAACATGAAACAACCATCTTGCACATGGATCTCCAAATGGCTCGTTGGAGGGCATGCCTTATGAACCACTGTACCTTCGACAAACCAACCATTGTGAACTGGCACTGAACTCATGTTTCTCGATCAAAAATATGGCTCATGCTACTATATCGGGATTGTCGCGTCCTACTTTGATGTGTTGTTCTTATGTTGCGGTCTGATCAAACTAACATCACCAAAAAGGGCAACCAATAACAATCTGGTCGGTGGTTGGTCAATGTTGGTTATTCTTCCCTATAGTGTCCTAAGGTTAACCATTTAATAAACCAACTGAACAATTGAAACCACCAACAAACCAACTGAACAATTGAAACCACCAACTGTCCCCTGTAGTTAACTTCAAAAAACCCAATCACACAACTGAACCACCGAACCAACTCACCGTTCCCCAGCTCCAACTCACCACAACGCATCACCACGAAGCACAGCCCCCACGTCCATCCAAGGGGCCCAGGAAGGGAAGAAAACCGGACAGGAGAATGTGAAGGATCACACCACCTTAGCCAGGCGCTAGGCATAGGGTCTCGGACCCCCCCAGTTGTCATCCAATACGAATCATGGATGGGACCATACCATGAGTGGGTACCAGGACCCAGGGCGGGACCATATCTAGTGGGATTAGTAAGAAACAAACCATTTTTTTGGGGGTTTCCTCTTTGAGAAAGCTGAAATTTGAGAAACCTCTATTGGGGTTAGTGATGGCTAATAAGGATGGGCAATGAGACTGAGGATAGAAACGGTTAATGAGTTAATGCTAGTCAATCAATTGATGGGGATGGTGAATTTGGTTGAGCACTATGGATTTTGTGATGGTAATTAAAAATTCAAGTACCATCAATAATTCGTATCATCACTATTGGGTTGTTTCTTTGATGACCTGGTAGATGCTCACCCGCCGGACAATCATCACATTTCTTTTTTCTCAAGAAAACCCTGAGGGAGACCATGCATGGATGATTTTACCAGCTTCCCGGAGAGGAATAGCTACTAGAGCGTACTATGATCAAACCCCTTCGGCAAAAGTCTCAAAGACATGGCTGTTCAGTGTTTTTCCATACAATGGCTATCGAATGGCTATAGAATAAAATGGTTAAAGTGTCTCTGATGGATTTCATGAAAAACAGGTGGTTGAACAAATGTATTATATACAGTACATGTTTTTAATATGGTGGTTCTGAAATGGTTCATGATCAAAGCATCCAGCTGCTTCAGTCTTGAATCTGCACCCGTTTCTGCGGACGAAACCCCCAGGGACCCATGGTGTAGCGGCATGCCAGGGGGAGGAATAATCATATCCTTCAAAATAATTTAGCATTAACCTAATGGGTGCCAAAATCAAAATAATGATAAACAATATGTACATATCCATGTAAACATATGTAAACACTTGCAATGAGGTGTACACACTAGTGGAGACTTAAATGCTATGATCATTGGATACTGAAATACTACCATTATCATCATTTAATACTGACATGCTATCGTTATCATGTGGATGTTTCTCAAAATAGGGGTACCCCCAACTCGTCCCGTTTTAAACCATTTTTGAAAATCAACAAACAATTTTTGGGGTTCCCTATTCTCACATTTGATACTTAGATATTATTATGATTATTGTCATTATCACTGAATATCATTGATATCATCATTACTTTTCAATGTTTGATACTACTCAATACTATCATTATCATAACCTGGTTCCCCTATCATTAACCATTGTTTTGCCTATGAATTTAATGGTTATAAGATCCTTCATTACTGCTTGGTTGGTCAACTGCTTGATCCATAGCCATATTGGAAACCATTCAATACAACTATAGGTATCCTCCACTATTGGCCAAACCATTTTACTGTTGCTATTACTCTTCAATACTTGTGATAACAACAGCATGTCAATATCCAATCATAATAAGAACAGTATCAGAGTTTCCAATGATCATAGCATCACTAAGTAATCACACCAAGTTATTCTCATCATTTGTTGGATCTTGGATCGTCTAATGAAGGTCGACGTGGGGCCACGACTCGAGCACGAGTCAAAACAACGAGCAGTTTGACTCAACGACCCGGTTCCGAGGCACAGCTCCAAACGTCACAGGTGTGAGTGTACTGCTTCATGAGCACCTACGACACAACACGACACGACGCGGGTTGGGGCCTGGGGTGGCCATGGTACGGTAACTTCGAGGCAGGGCGAAAGCCACAAGGCTTGGGGTCAGCGGTTGGTGAATGATGGCGATGGTTAGTGATGGTTTGTAATGATTAGTCATGGTTTGTAATGATTAGTCATGGTTTGTAATGGCTAGCAATGGTTCATGATGGTTAGTAGTGGATAATGACGGTGAATGATGGTCTGTCATGATTAGGCATGGTTAGTGCTGGTGACTGGTGGGTGATTGATGGTTAGTGGATAGTTGATGGACAATGGGGATGGTGAATGATGGTTAATAGCTTCTCAATAACCGGTCATTAGCGGGTTGAAAGCTGTTTAAAGATGGGGCACCAATTGAGTCCTGTCAGCAATATGTGGCTCCTAGGTTTGGATCTCTGATTAGTAAGATTTATGACAAGTCCAAACTTGGTAAAATGATAATCATGAGTGACATTTGCTTGCTACTGTCGTAAAAGGCCAACAACAACAGCTGCTGATGATACACGATAAGTCGGCAAGACTTTATAATTGAAAACCATAGGTGATAAACCTACCAAACATAATCTGTTACTGGGATATCAACTACTACACCTGTTTTTTTGATGGTTGGTGATGACCCCCCAGTCATTTGGCTCATGTACCCCAGTCTTCATGATTATTTAGCACCTATCATCGCCTATTCTCAACCATTCTACAGCATAGTTAATCGTAGAAAATCACCATGTACACTACCAACTTGAAAATTGTCCCCTGGCACACACATGTTGTACTCTATAATCACCACCAAATTTCCCATTGGTCATTGACCTTTAGTGCTGGTTACGACCAAAATCGTCATACATAGTTCATGGTGATTGTCCTGGTGAATTGCTTCTCCGCCACATGGCCTGCTTCACCTTTTGCGAAATTTTGGAAACAGAAAAAGTATGGGGAACTCAAATCTCAGCACCTTTTCTTGTCTAGTTACAGTTTCTTAGAACGGGAACGTGGTTGACTTTTTGGATATGGTAGCTCATGAATTTGAGGCCCACCCAAATCAAAGGTTACTCGGTAGAGATGTAATAACATGTAATAGCCATGTAACCAACTTGAAATCGTCACCTGACACACCTATTGTGTCACAGTGCTGACAGAATCCATTTGCGGGATGCGTTTCAGGTGGGATGTGCCGACGTGCCTGGGATGCTCCGAAATGGTCACGAAACACAGAAAAATGACAGGCGAAGATATGAACATCATGTTTTTTGGTCATTGATGCTTCCAGGTTGTATCTGTTTTTCTGTTTTCCCTATTTGATATGAAGCAAACACATCCCTGCAGCCCCCGAATTGATGACAAACTTCCTGAGAAACTACACGTTGACCATAGTTTTCAATGTGTGAATGCCATGTGCCACGCTGCACCTTATCTTGGATTGTGACGTGCAGACTCGGTACCGCACATGAGTGCTGTTTGGCACCAGAAAGCCAACCATGAATCATTTGGTTGTTTTCTCAAAATAGGGGACCCCAAACTGGTGAATTGGTTTATTCGGTTTTTACCAGAAACGATTCTTGGTGGATGATTTGGGGGTATCACTATCCCACGCCATTTCAAGAAACACCCATTTGGGTGGTTCTCAATGTAAGGGTACGCTTAGTGATTGATATGATGGGCCGAAGGCCCATCATATCAATCACTGGTTGGTTCATCATGTCAACAAATGGTTGTTATGATCAAAAACACATGTGTTCAAATGTCCCACCCCCGCTGCACTATATGTTTCATATATACAAAAAAACTCATTACCAGAATCAAATGTCCCACCCCCGCTGCACTATATGTTTCATATTTACAAAAGAACTCATTACCAGAATCAAATATCCCAGCCCCGCTGCACTATATGTTTCATACATACAAAAGAATTCATTACCAGAACCAAATGTCCCCGCCCGCCGCTGCACTATATGTTTCATATTTACAAAAGAACTCATTACCAGAATCAAATATCCCAGCCCCGCTGCACTATATGTTTCATATATATACAAAAGAACACATTACCAGAATCAAATGTCCCCCCCCCGCTGCACTATATGTTTCATATATATACAAAAGAACACATTACCAGAATCAAATGTCCCCCCCCCGCTGCACTATATGTTTCATATATATACAAAAGAACACATTACCAGAATCAAATGTCCCCCCCCCGCTGCACTATATGTTTCATATATATACAAAAGAACACATTACCAGAATCAAATGTCCCCCCCCCGCTGCACTATATGTTTCATATATATACAAAAGAACACATTACCAGAATCAAATGTCCCCCCCCCGCTGCACTATATGTTTCATATATATACAAAAGAACACATTACCAGAATCAAATGTCCCCCCCCCGCTGCACTATATGTTTCATATATACGAAGAACTCATTACCAGAATCAAATGTCCCACCCCCGCTGAACTATATGTTTCATATATACAAAAGAACTCATTACCAGAACCAAATGTCCCAGCCCCGCTGAATTATATGTTTCATATATACAAAAGAACTCATTACCAGAACCAAATGTCCCACCCCCGCTGAATTATATGTTTCATAAATACAAAAAAAAAAATTCATTACCAGAACCAAATGTCCCCGCCCGCCGCTGCACTATATGTTTCATATGTACAAAAGAACTCATTACCAGAATCAAATGTCCCACCCCCGCTGCACTATATGTTTCATATATACAAAAAAGAATTCATTACCAGAATCACACGTCCCACCCCCGCTGCATCATATGTTTCATATATACAAAAGAACTCATTACCAGAATCAAATGTCCCACCCCCGCTGAACTATATGTGTCATAAATACAAAAGAACTCATTACCAGAACCAAATGTCCCACCCCCTCTGAATTATATGCTTTAAAAATACAAAAAAAATTCATTACCAGAACCAAATGGCCCACCCCCGCTGCACTATATTTTTCATATTTACAAAAGAATTCATTACCAGAATCAAATGTCCCACCCCCGCTGCACTACATGTTTCATATATACGAAGAACTCATTACCATAATCAAATGTCCCACCCCCGCTGAACTATGTTTTTTAAATATAACAAAAGAACTCATTACCAGAATCAAATGTCCCACCCCCGCTGAACTATATGCTTCATATGTGCAAAAGAACTCATTACCAGAACCAAATGTCCCCGCCCGCCGCTGCACTATATGTTTCATATGTACACAAGAACTCATTACCAGAACCAAATGTCCCCGCCCGCCGCTGCACTATATGTTTCATATTTACAAAAGAACTTATTACCAGAATCAAATGTCCCACCCCCGCTGCACTATATGTTTCACATTTACAAAAAGAACTCATTACCAGAACCAAATGTCCCAGCCCCGCTGCACTTTATGTTTCATATATACAAAAGAACTCATCACCAGAATCAAATGCCCCACCCCCGCTGCACTATATGATGATGACCATGGTGATGATGATCATGATGATGATAATGTTGATGATGATGCTGATGATGATGATCCCGTCACTCTTGTACCTGCGGGGCAAAGCCTAGGAATTGGCTGTAAGGGTACCCCTAAATCATCCTTCATTCACCATTTGTAATAATAAACCAACCATTTCTGGAGTCCCCTACTTCGAGAACCCCCCCTGTTTCAGCACCACCCAGAACGGCACTAGCCACTCTTACTGCCAACATCACCCAGCCTGTGGTGCCATGTAAGCCGTTGTTCCCACCTGCAGAGGTCCGATGCAACCCTGCTGGTAGTGCTGCTGGTGGTGGTCAGCTGTTGATGGAACACTTGCCTGGTTGGTTAGTAGTGGGTTATAACATGTTGTAACCATGAATAATGGTTGATAATGGTGGATATTTTCGCACTTGATTCCACGCAGAGGGGGAGATGAAATGCATCGGGAAGCATGGCCTCCGTATGAACATCACCAAAGGTTGATAATGGGGGACAATACGCAAACAAATGGTTCAACAACTACTGGTTGGTGGTTTCAACCCCTTGCCTGCTGGTGAAACTGCTAGCTGGTGAAAGAACTAGCAACAGCTAGGCAGGCTTAGGAAAAACCAGCGGTGTCCACCCCCAGTTGTTTAAGCAAGGTTTCAACCCCTATGGGGAATATTTGTAGCGCTAGGGGAAAACAAAAATGTTTGAAGCCCCTATTGGATGATCGACTATGGTTCTGAAGTCGTTCCAGGGGACCGCAAGATTCAGCTGAGATCACGCAGTGGCAAATACCAAAGTATAGGAATTCAGAAATGTGCCATCCCTTTGATTCCAGCAAAGAAGTGGCGCCTGCAGATCCTACCGACGGAAGCAACCCATCGACTCGCCATCTTCCACATTTTGATGTGTCCGAGAGGCCGTGCTTATTAGCCAACTCCGCAAGAGCGTCAGAATTCTTGAACCGCGTGGCGTAGCGCGGTGCCACTTCGGCGTTCTTAGCAATCACACCCAACGTATCACTTGATGTCATGTCGAGCGCAGCCTGCAAGGTGGTATCTTCTGGAAGCCATAGCAGTTCTGTTTCAATCCTCGGCTCATCTGAAGCATGGATCCTTATGAACATAGAGTCGATGCCACTTGCTGCTAGAAGCTTACCAGCCATAGAATGATGCACCATGAGAGTTGCTGAACCATCTTCGCGACATTGTATGTTTGCAACTCCTTGAAGGTCAACATGTTGCGAGAGCAGGTTGGAAATCGTATTGCCTCTGTTTGCGTCAGGTGTCCAACCAAAAAATTTTGGAAGCTTGACCACCATCTTGAGCATTGTTTTCGGCAGAGCGATCTTTTCGCCGACCGCGTTTATGGTCACTGGCGCTCCAAATCCAAGCTGGATTAGGAAACGCTGTGTTTGGATTTCCTTGGGCTCCCCGTCGTCACCGGTGACCTCAAACCGTAAGTGGATGTGCTCACAGGGATAGCCACGCAAGTTGAACTGCACACTGGACTGCGTTGTGAGGATCGCAACCGGGCTCCTGGTGTAGCCATAGGGGTCCCAAAAAATGATTGGTTTATTGCAACAACTTGTCGATAAACTTGTTTTTTTTGGGGTCCCATATTTTGAGAGACCACCATGTATAGACCTAAAAAGAACAGATAGATAGATGCACACAAATGCAAATACATCAATAGCTGGAAATGACAAATTGAAAGCCCGCTGGTGCGGGTCACTTCGTCAACGGAGCGAAGTAGCGCTGCCTTTGCTGAGGAAGCCATCCGAAATCAGAATACATGGGGTGCCCGGTGCGTTGGTAGTTGCAACCACGGCTTTACTAAAGGTTGTGATACTCATCTACAGTGAGATATTGTTTGTATCTACGGCCAAGTGATGGTTTGTTAGAATAGGGGTGCCCCAGAAATTGTTGGTTCATTGCTATGGCTATATATAAATTATTACTATTGGATGATTTTGGGGTACCCCTATTTTGAGAAACCACCAAATACCTCATGATGTCTCTACCATCCCAGAAATACCAGTCAACCAATCAAGCATCTCAAATATAGTGGTACATAAGAGAATGTCAGAAACAAGCAAGCAGCAAATATAGGCACAAAAGATTATCAATCCAAGTAATGACTACTTATCAATCCAAGTAATGAATTGTGTATCCAAAAAAATCAATCGCTGTCACGTCCCCACTGCGTCCATCCGCGGGGCCTGAGCGATTAAGATTTGCCCGTCTTCGAACTCACAGGAGAGCCCGAAGTCACCTCAAGGGCGCAGCGAATGGCAGCTTGTGGCTCCAAGCGCACTGACACGATAGCCGGCTGTGAAGCCATTGCAAGGCTATGAGCCAAAGAAACGCTGGGATGAATTCCAATCCGTGGTGATGCTTGCTGGCTCAAGGCATCAAGGCAACAAAACTAGCTACCCCGGGGGTAAACTGACCTGGTTGCCCTAACAATCACCATGTGTTCATAAGTAAAACGCAACAGGCCGGGCACCCTAAACGTGAGCGATTTGTTGGTTCGTAACTAGGGGATCTACTAGGCAAATGGTAGATATAACCAGCTTGTTAAATGGCTTATTAGCCAACTTATAACGTTTGGGGGGCCCGGTCCCTTGTATAAATCTTGGATGTTCCCCGCCCCCTGCTGAAGCCATATGGGCGAGTAGCTTAGACCCGGATCCTGCACTCCCAGCAGCCAAATAAACCACCTAAACCAACGACTTCATGACCAACCAACTTACCACCTAAACCACCTAAAAGTTGTTGAATATCACTAGTATTAATTAACCAACCAAGCTATTATTAACGAAATCATCACTATACTAGTGATATTCAACAACTTTCAACCACTATCAAAAAACAGCTGGTGATATTGAACCAACTTTAATCACTTTTATACTAGTGATATTGAACCACTTTTAACCACTATACAAGGTGGCCCCGCCCCAAACGTTATAAGATGGCTAACAAGCCATTTAACAAGGGGTTGGAAATTGTTTGGGGAATTTATTTTTTTAGTTTGGGATTTTTTTTTCCCTTTCCTGGAGCCCTTCCCCTGGTATTTGCAGCAGTTTCGAGCCAGAACCTGTCATTTTGCGTGGTATTTGCTGCATTTTGGGAAGTCAGCGTCGTG
>VSDK01014135.1:165388-187414 GCA_009767595.1 Symbiodinium kawagutii
GTAGGAAAAATGATACATGATGATCTGATAGAAATGATGCATGATAGCGGGGGGTTGGGGGGGCGCAGCCCCCCCCATGCGTAACAAGACATTAGAATAAATCACATATAATCTAAAGGTAGGAAAAATGATGCAAGATGATCTGATAGAAATGATCCCCATGCATAACAAGAGATGAAATTAATCACATAGAACATATGATTAAGAAAAATGGTAGATGATGATCTGATATATATATATATATATATGATGGATGATAGCGGGGAGGGCTGTTTTAGGGTTGGAATTTTTAGGGTTAAGGTTTTAAAGGTTTTCAGGGTTTGAGGGTTTGGGGCTTTCAGCGTTTCGGTGTTTTAAGGTTTAGGTGTTTCAGGGTCTTAGGGTTTTAAGGTTTAGGAGTTTTAAGGCTTGCCTTGCCTCTGCAAGGCAGAAAAAAAAGAAACAAAAAACCAAGGAAACAGAAAAGCAGAAAAGCAGAGAAGCAGAGGAGCAAAGAAGCAGAAAAGCAGAGAGGCAGAAAAGCAGAAAAGTAGAAAAGCAGAAAAGCAGGAAATCAGAGAAGCAGAAAAGCAGGAAAGCAGAAAAGCAGAAAAGCAGGAAAGCAACAGGGATAGGGAAAAAAAGAAAAAATCCCCAAACTAAAAAAAATAAATTCCCTAAAAAAATGGCCCTCCTTTAACAAGCTGGTTATATCTACCATTTGCCTAGTAGTTACCCTAGTTATGAACCAACAAATCGCTCACGTTTAGAGAGCCCACCATGGAGGTGGTTAACAGCCGCTAACATAGATGTGTAGTCTCTTTGGGATATTGAACCACTTGATATTTAACCACAACATTAACCACTATAGACTAAGTGGTTAGAATATAGTTGATAATAATAACCACTAGTTCGCTCAACCACTAGTACACTAGTTTTAATCCCCTATCAAAAACAACACATTGATGTAATAGTTACAACGTTGGTTGACTATACCAAAACTATCAGTTAACACAGTGGTATTACATAGTGGTATATAATACTATGGTTGCTTAACATAGTAACTATATTACTACATAGTTGTATACTATTCCAACTACTATGTAACTATTATCAACCAACAACTAGTTGTAATCATTGTTAACCCAGATCAATGGTGTTTTGTTTTTTCCACAGTAACTACTATAGTTGCTGGTTTTGTGATACCAGCTACTATGCAACTATTCAAAGTGGTTGTATTACCTAGTGAAAAAAACACATTACAACATAGTTGTATCAAAAAAAAACATTACTATCTAACAACTAGTTGTATCCAACTACTACATAGTGGTATATCATTCCTATCAAACAACACACTAGGATTACTAACCAGCAACTAGACTAGTAGTTGATGTTGTTAAAGCGAGTTGAATTATCCTAGTTATTTTGCTATTATTCACCAACAACTAGTGGTATACTATTCCAAGTACTACGTAACCTGCAACTATGTTGTAATTCCCAATGGTATTAACCAACTAGGGTATGTTATGTAACTATTAACCAACAACTAGTTGATTGGAAGTAGTTGGAGTATCATACCATCATACTGGTTGTAATTCCCTATCAACCAAAAAACACAACCTGATCCGCAACCAACGACAACTCATCGGCGCGCCAAGTCACTGATCCGCAAAGAGTTGCCCGCATCGCGGCTCATGTCTGGCCTACCGACGAGGCGACGCGCGGCACGCGCGCCGCGCCATGGCATGGTGGTGACATGACTGCTGCGATACACGATGCCACACTTAGTGACTGAAGCGACCATTAATCATAATCAATTAAATGGTTAATGATAATTAAGCAACTATGGTTAATCAATCATGAATAATCATAATCATCAATTGATGATTAAACATAATGGTTTATGATTAATTAACCATCAATGACATGGCTAATCATTAACCATGGTAATTAGCCACTATGCTTAATCAAGGTAATCATTAAGCATTGCGATTAACCATCATGGTGAATGATTGACCATCAATTAATGAATAGATGCCGTGTTGATGGTTAATCAAGGCTGCTATGAATTGGTTGGGCATCAGAATGATTGACCATCAATCAACTACTGTGTTCAACGAGATTGCTGTTGGATACGGAGACTTGGTGTTGGTTCGGATGACAGGGAGACCAAGGGTCTGTGACTTTGCGTTGGTGACACCAAAGAGCAATGAACTCAACAACCAGGAAATGCCCCATTTTCAAAATCAGTGTCGATATAGACACAGCTGGAATGAGGATGTAAACTACAATGGATGTAGACGGCTAACTATAATGGATCCAGTGTGTACAAAGACATTATAAAGTGTGTCAGCTAATTCTCGTTGGTGGTTTCAACCCCTAATTGAAAGTATTTGTCGACCAACCATTGGTTAATCAATACTAGGGAAAACAAAAAATGTGAATCAAACCACCAACCAGTAATCATAGACACCGTATAATGTGACATTAAGTCATGTACCAATTATAACCACCGACCAGTAAGTGGTTATAAATGGCTGTGCACATTATCCATTGTACAGGGACATAGACACTGACAAATGTACACTTTAATTTGCTGACATGCCATGAGCACCTGCTGACCACAACATTTTCCACTGTGGCAGCCGAATATTCCAATAAACCAACGATGCGTACTGAAAAACACGTTGGTTTATTGGAATATGGGTTCAAGAATTTGGTCAACTTTCTTTTCAACAGTTGATTTTAATATGGCAGGCACATCTGGACAAGATCAACTCTGGTTCACCAGCAACACTGTTGATCATAGTTCTTAAAAAAATCAAAGTGAAATAGTTGTGTCATGGTTGATCATCAATGTAACCAAAATAGTCCGTGCACGGTATGTATTGCTGCACTAGGGTCATTCTATAGGAAAATGTTGGTAAACATTGCATACATGGACCATCTGGATTATGGTATGAGGGTTCTTGCAGCCTTGCAGAGTTTTACTTTCCGGTTATAAGTTTTACTTTCTAGATATATAAATATATATATATATATATTTATTTGTTTATATGTATTGAAATATGAAAAAATATATATCTACCATCAGTGGTATCCTAGTTGTAACCTCACTTAACCAACCAATCGCCAACCTATCGCCAAGCATTGATCATCCATGATCATCCCAACAGGTCGCCCCTGATGGGTTACCCCTGCGAGTCGCCGCTCATCCGCCGGCACCTGGTCACCAACACATTTTGTGGTTTCAAGTCCTGAAAGGTCGGCGCGACCGTCTGACGGTGGGTGAAAACAATTGGAAATGATGGGGAACGAACCAATCAATGGTTAATCATCGGAGATAACAAGCACCAATTATGTTAACAAACAATGGTTAATGATGGGATCCTATGATTGTAAGATTGTTGGATATTGTTACTCATAGGAAATAACACGCAACAATATCCAACAATCATAGGGAATATAGCAGCTATAGCGAGTTGGGTCAAGCAGTTAACCAAGCAATTTCATGAGGGATCATAGTTAACAAAGTCATAAGGAAAACAGACTGGCTAATAGTGGGGGAACCAGGGGTACAGGTTGAACTGACCCGCAGCCATATAGATTGATATAGGTGATCTAAAGTCTTGCAAATCATGGATCCTTCAAAAGCACGAACTGGTGTTGGATGTTGGAGAATGATTTGCAAACTGATTTCGACATGTGCAGATGTTGGGTCCTCACAGAATCATGTCAGAATGATTTCACCTTGGAGATGTGCATCTTAGATTTGCGGCATGGACATCAGCATCGCGAAGGTTGCTCTCTGTGGATTTTTATCAACCCTGGCATTTTGTCCATTTCATAGTGGTGATTACAATCCTTCATCGTTATGTTAGCGGCAAGAAGTGTTTGATGTGCCACTATTATGAACCATTGTTGACTAATGCCATTTGATGCAATTGCTATTCTCAACCCTGATAAACCACCAATATAACACGCAATATTGACCACTATATCAATTTATATACCACTATATGAAGTAACCACTGTATCAACCATTATCAAAAATCATCATCATGCACTTACGGCAGTTAATCAATCATGAATCACCACTATAATCACTTGCTATTCAGCATCACTGAATCAATCACTATCAAGTCAACTGTAAAACTGGATCCCCTGTGAATATCATTAATAATTAAATCACAAATCACGATGTGAAAATAGTGAAATGAACATAATCCAAAATGTAGTGATTGTAGTAAACTGAAATGTTATATTAAACTATAGTCAATGAATCACTACATCAAATCATTTTGCGACGGTAAATGTCCATGACCATTTTACATTACCCATATTATACCCATAATGCAAAGATTATATTCACCATATTCTATCCATAATATATTAACCACATCATATTATAAAAAGTAATATCCTAGTCATTCATGGTTAAAGCAGTTCCAAATTAAGATAAACCGGTAAGATAAACCTTAAAGGTTAAATCACATTAACATAAAGTAAAATTAAAACAAATAAACGGGAAGATTTCACTTGTCAGTACGGTATTTCTCGTGGCACTTCCCATCGACCATACCTCACTGGTATCCGATTGGAATCGCTCCTCAGGGTACCTTGCGATTAAACCGTGGTCACTGGAAGGCGTTCTGGGTCATCATTGCCAAGTCAGAGGTTAACCATGGGTAAACATGGGTGGTGGTTGCAATCCCTAGTAAAAACTATCCGTCAACCAACCATGTGTTAATAATTCCCAAGGAAAATAAAACATATATAAAAACAACCAGTTTATGACGGTTGGTTTACCATGGTCAAAACGGTTGGTAATACTTATGATAAAGGTGAATGCATGGTGAGCATGGGTCGTAATGACAAATAAAGGTGTGTACGCTTAATTGAGGATTAATCATGGCTGATCAAGATGAACAAGTACAAACTTAGCAATGGTCAATGATCCAAGGTTGCTAGTGGTAAAATATGCTTACACCCGGGTCAAGTTGGGTAGCACTGACGTTCGAAAACCAGCGCCAGCATTCAAGCTGGTGGCCCTGTGCACGATGTGACAGCTGTGGAGGTAGCTCACACCTGGAGCGGATCAACATTGACACCTGCTGTGGTAATGGTAATGATCCCAAGTGAGATATGGCTTTGTCCAAATGCAGTCCTTTCTCTATTAATGTGGCTGGTTGGTAGGGACCACCACTGGTGGACAAACCCATATGTTGGTTGATAGTTCAACTTTGTTGATGGGTTGATATGGGCTGATCATGTTGGAAATGCAAAGGTGCAACTGTTATGCAATGGTTTAAGGGGGAGCAACGGACGGGCGGGGCTTTGGGGTGATCGGGGGTTTGGGAGGGTTTTCTGTACCGGATTGAAACTGTTTTTTGCACCATACCCTTGATCCGTTCGCATCCCTGTTCATTTGTTTCTCGGAGAACGGTTCAGGGAAATCTTTGCTGATGGCTCAATGTTGATAAACAAGTTTCCAAGCCACCATCAGTAGCCGAACTTTGTGCTTGAAGACTGCGCCAACTGTGACTACTATGGGGTGAGTGGCCACTCCTTGTAGCCTCGCTCCCCCTTCAAAATACGGGTATCCCTAACTCCTGGCCTCGATCTCTGCCAACCAACAGCCAGGTGAGGATGGGTTCTATATGGTGGTTTCTCAAAATAGGGGACCCCCAAAAATGGTTGGTTTATTGCTATAAATGACTATTAATGGGTGATTTAGGGGTACGTACCCCTATTTTGAGAAACACCCATATAACCTTGCTCAAAAGTCTGATGTTCGCGTACCCAGCTTGAGACCACAGAGAGATTTCAGCGATCAATACTTCGTGAGACATCCCGAGCTTTGGTAAGGTCTTGCCCTGCCGTAGCTGAAGGTTGGAACATTTTGTGGCCAAATAGTTGTTCAGTACTAAGGTATATAGTGGGTAATCAAAGGTAATAGTGAATGATGATTTCAAAGTCGGTACAAATTTGGGGATCAAAATATTTTTGGGTAAACACACACCATGAAAAAACCGGCCACTAAAATGTCGTGTAGTACCTACCGTGAACCAAGGACATTTGTCGCTTTCACACTGAGTTGGTATAACTATACACCATAACCTGACTGCGAAAGCGTGTCCTGAAGGATTGGTATAATAATGATTGACAACGGTCCGTTTCATCACGCTTTGTCATGGTTGATCAGTTTCAAAGTAGATAATAATCATGATTACAGTCATACTGGTTCGTGCTGTTGAATGAAGGTGCGCTGCGTAATCGCAAATGAAGGATAATCATGGTCCTGCTTAATAACTGCTAAAATTTTGGTTCATCACGCTCAATAATAGTTGATTGTGGTCAATCATAGTCAATCACGGCCAAGAAGTCCTGATGATTGTCAATGACACTTAATTAATGATGATCATTTTGGAAAGAAAAGGTCAACAAGTTCAACAAGGTTGGAAAACTATGGACGATCCGAAGACTGTGGCTGAGAAACTATGAGCGGCCATACAGCATAGCATTTCAGCACCATTCTAAGCTTGGCAACCCGATTCTGAGCATCGTCATTTCCGCAACGACAATGGCCAAAAAAACGAACAACAAAAACGACCACGACCGCAAGCAGCTTGCCACAACCATGCACGACAGGGGCACCTCGTAAAATTTGTCGCATGATCAGCACAGATTGATATTCTCTCAAGGGAGACTTTTGTGCACCTCGCACAGTTTTGCAAGCCGAACAACACCTTCCCTGGGGGATGACATGTATCGCTGATGATGGAGGGCTTGCAATCCACTCTTTTTTCATAATACTGGATTACTAATGATACTAATGGTTCACCTATATCATGGTGTTCGAATTGCCAATGGTTCAACAAATATAGCAATGGTTGTATGCTAGTGGGGCGAGGGGAATGATCAAAAACCAAGGGCAAAGGTGTATTTTCGGAATTCCTTTTCAAGTACGGTTTTCTTAGGACAGCGAACCCCAAAAAGGTCGGTGTATTGCTACAAGGTGGCCCCCCCTAGTTATAAGTTGAATTAATAGACAGTTTAACTATGGTTATATCATTCTATCTGCCATATAAGTAGTAGTTACCCTAGTTCTGAACCGACTTAGCTAACGTTTCGGGGGCCCACCTTGTATAAATGACTAATATTGGGTGATTTAGGGCTCCCCTATGACTTGAGAAACGCCAAGGGTGTGCAAGTACCGAGCCAATCAATGTCTGTGGTTCCCATCTCTTCAGGGAGCACCAGTCTGATGCTTGATCGGTTCAAGGTTTCCTCCCCATAGCCTCTGGTAATCTAACATGTAGACATGAATCATTAATCAACGTTCTCCATGAAAAACGGGTGGTAAGCTAGAAATGAATTGTCAGAGGTATTCTATGATAATGACCAATGATCTGAGAATGAACCAAATGAATAAATGGCTGTGGGTCAGTTCACCCCGTACCCCTGGTTCCCCATCATTGACCATTGTTTTCCTCATAGTTTTGTTGCTCGTTGTCCACCATTATTGGTTGATTAATATTGACCCATAGCCAAATGGTTTCCCCAGTGTTCTCCATCAAAACCTGGTGACTTTCCATCGCCAACTTCGATTCAGTGGCAGGTCTCAGAACTGCTGGCGGCCACCAGCTTCAAACATGTGCCAACTGGGAACCTTCGTTCAAACCCGGCAGCTTCACGGTAAAACTGCCTGGATCCCATCAACTGTTGTCATCCATGGTATACTTCATGATCATTGGCATAAGTTCACCATTACTAGGGGATATTCATTGACCTATTCAGCTTGTGTATAAATATATATATATATATATATACATACAGACAGACAGACAGACAGACAGACAGACAGACAGACAGACAGACAGACAGACAGACAGACAGACATACATACATACATACATACATACATACATAGATGTACTAGTTATACTACGACAACCCTTGTTCGTGACTGTCGGCCTATTTTAACCACTACGAACCAGTCTCAAGCATTCTGGGTTCCATATGGCTATCAATCAATGGTTCGTCATCATTAACCATTATTGGTTTCCCTTGGTGAACCGTTGCTATCAGCGAGTGTCAACCAGTGCCAACCAGTGCCAACCAGATCCTTCTTACCAGGCCTAGCTGCTTTCAGGGACATCGGCTACTGGTGATCCTGATTTCACGGTTGTGATATGCCAATGGACCAATGGATTAGACTAGATGAGAAACCAAAATGTTGGTATATAAAAAATGTATGTATATAAATATAAATATAAGTGTATATGTATATATATATATATAATAAAAAAATAAATATATAAACAATAATCATATATAAATATATCCTGATTTTCTGCACCAATGGACTAGATGAGAAACCAACAACAAAAAAACATACCAACAATACACATCCTGCTTCACCAACATGCAGCGCAAACGATCAACTTTGTTGACAACCTGGTAGGTAATCAGGTTCCATCATCCAAAACATTCGCCATTGCTACCAAACCCAGCGACTCAACGAACAACTTAACCAGCGATCAGAACGGTTCTACCTGCAGGAAAAGCACTCAGCTACCACCAAAAACTCCTTGAGCGCCATGGTCAGTTGCTGGTGATAAATTGTATGGTCAGTTGCTGGTGATAAATTGTATGGTCAGTTGCTGGTGATAAATACAAGGCAGTCACCCTAGTTGTGAACCAACTTAGCTAACCTGGTTGGTGGTTTCAACCTCTATGAAACATATTAGTCAACCAACCTCAATCGCTTCAGAGAAGGGCCCGATCCCCGGCTCTCGCCCAAGAACGGACCCTTTCGACTCTCGAGACGTGTCACAGTCCTATTGCCGTGCGGAACTGCGGCGCACAGTCTGTTTAACAGACTGGCCCGCCTTTGTAGCTCGTGCCAACAACTCCGGAAAATTAGTCAACCAACCATCTGTTGATGATTTATAGGGAAATTATAACATGTGAGTCAAACCACCAGCCAGTAACGTTTCGGGGGCCCGGTCCCTTATACGGCGCTGCTTTTTGGGGCGACCTTTTGTTCGTGGCTGCCGAAGCCGCTGCTCCCTGACACAGCTCCAATCCCCACGGAGCCAAGGGACGGATGTAAGCAAAGAGGTGCCCAGCGGCACAGAGCTCTAAAACCAAGTAGAGATTTTCCTGAGGACACGGGCGGCTTCATCAACCGATGGGGGATTGTATGGCTTAACTATCCTGAATTATGGCTGCAAAAAATCATCAGGAAATTCTATGGCTTAACTACCCTATAAAATGATCAAGCAACACAGGCTGCTCTTGGGATCTCTAGAAAACAATGTTTGTAAGAGATTGTAAATTATGATTTTTGGATCCAGAGTCTTTGCGGAGGCTGAGGCATATGGGGCATATTGGGCGGAAAGCCCGTCGGAGGCACAAACATCAAGTCAGGCAATGGCATTCCAGCACCTGTACTGGAAGTAGCCATGCCACCAGGATTGGTAGATGCTGGCGTTGGGGATGCTGCCATCTTTTGGCGTTTCGCTGGGTTCTCAACAGCAGCGGAACAGCTGTGGCAGTTGCCAAGGAACCTGAGGCCCGTAGATGCTGCAATTGCTACACCACCAGTTGGAGGCTTTACTGGTTCCGGGGGCGCGCTCTTCCCTGACATGGAGCGTAAAATCCCCGCCTCCAATTTTGATCCGAGTCTGCTCTGCTGCTCTATCGACCCTGAGTCGTGAATGAGCCTCATGAACTTAACAGCTTCTTCTTGCTGCTTGCCCAACATCTGCAATTCGTGAAGCAGCAGTCCATTCACTTCCTTGATCTCACTCAACGTCTTGTTCACAGCATTCAGCGATGCATTGCTTCTGCCGGCGTTCTCATTGATGCTTGCCACCATTCCTCTAGTTGAGTCATTGCGCCGTCCCCCATGAGACAGCTGCCAGCAAACATCTGTGAGAGTTTTTGCGATGGCACCCAGCTGATTTTGATTTCGCTCACTCCAATAAACTTGCCCGCCCGATTGGGCGTGGATGGATTGGGCCAGTAACTCCAACTTGGAGGAGCTCTCCTGGGATGCCCTGGTTCTTTCCGACATGGATCGGGTATTCTCTACAACTTGATTCGCCAATCGGGTCACTGCATCTCTTAGAGGGTCTTCACTAGCTGCAACTCTCGATTTTTCTAGATTCTGATCAATAATCTCTATATGTCTATATATATATTGTTTTTCCATGTTTTTTTTGTTTTCGAGATCTTGACTTTTGAGATTTGTTAAAGTATCATCTCTAGAGTCGATCCACCAGTCATGTGAGAATGTGCTTGTTCCTGGAAAACATGGGTACCCAAAATCATGCCATATTAATCATAGTAAAATAAAACCATCCACAACCGTGGGCATAACTGTTGGCTTTAGAATGGCTTAAGAAACCCCGCTATCCGATCACGAACCAGTGTATTCCATATCATTGCTGCTTATCTTTCCCTTAGTAATAGCTATTACTTGATGACAGATAATTATCTTAGGAAAGCCTGCACAACTACACCTTCAACCATCTATAACAATCATGCACCAGCTGTGTATCAATCATACCTCATCTCCAGCAATCATTCGCCAGCTGGGTATCAATCATTCACCAGCTGTGTATCATTCATTGATCACCTGATATCAATCATTGACCATCTATTATATTTTTTCATCTGCTTTTATCAATCATCAACCATATATCACCAGTCACTAGCCAGTTGTTATCAAGTCTTAAAGTCATGACAATGACCCGCTTTTCTTCAACAGTGCCAAGTCGCCGTATCTTCGAAGATTTCGTAGAGTTTCACCTGGGCAAGATGGATGGACGCCAGTCGTCATCATCCAAACTGCTGGATGGCTTGCGTGGTGGCTGAACTAAATCTCTTGCTAAAAATCTAACGGCTTTAGTGGCTAAAAATACTCATATGGTAAATCAATCATATGGTGATTTCTCAAAATAGGACCCCCCCCGAAAAAAAACATGGTTAATATTGGATGATTTGGGGGGTCCCTAGTATTGAGGCACGCCTATATCCCGAAAAGCCGAACAAAAGATAGCCGGTAGTAGCTATAATCCACCCTGCGTGTGATGCCATGGTTCTCAATGGTGACGCTCAGCCTACTGATAAGTGGTCATGGTCCATGACAACTAATAGCATTCACAAGAAACAAGCAAAACATGATCAATGACAATGACCTTTTTGTTCATCTATGCTTGTAATGGTATCCATCACTGTCAAGTTGGATTATGTGTGTTTTTGAGACAGGGGTGATGATGTTTTTTTTCCAGCTACTGCTTTGGCTTGCAACACCTGTAGCACAACTACTTTGACAGGTTAGAATAGTATGTTGGTGAAGCTTAGTGTAGGTTTGTCAATAAATGGTGTACCTCCAAAACCTGGAGATTGGATACCGCAATGAATGCACAATGCCATATGTCCCTTTAGACTGTACATCCTACCCGTTGAGATGTTGGTCTCAAGTAACTCATTGCTTTCTGCATCGTTGAGACGTTGATACTGATACCCAAGCACAAAGCTGTTCAACTGCTTTGAAACCAAATGCCCTGCAGCTGTGGGTCAAAACCCTGTACCCCTGGTTCCCCCATCATTATCCATTGTTTTCCTTATAGTTGTGTTGATAACTTATCTCCACTATTGGTTGGTTAATATTGACCCATAGCCCTATGGCCGATGGGATCCTATGGGCTAAAAACTTGATACCAAGTCGGCCACAAGGTGGGCCCCCTAGTTATAAGTTGAACTAATAAACCATTTAGCTATGGTTATATCATTCTATCTACCATAACCAGTAGTTACCTTCGTTATGAACCAACTTAGCTAACTAAGGGGGCCCACCTTGTAATAACAAAAAATTGCCAACAAAACATTTCAAGGACTCACATGAAACCATCAACCTTCACCGTTCTCACCACGGCAGGAATCGCTGGGGGGAACATCCAACATGGTCTGGCCGAGAGGGTGCTCCGCTGCCATGGATGTTCAACGAAAAGATCCGATAAATTAAGCATATGGACCGAAGAATGAGTCTTGACTTAGATGATTGTGCGATAGATCCAGTGGATGTACCCACCCGGAGGATCTACACCCCTCAGTGCCTGATCCATGTTGGGGATGCAGTTGTTGATTGACCCAGTGAATACAAATGGATGTTTCTCACACTAGCGGTGCCTTCATATCATCCAGTTAATTTCACCATTTATAGCAATAAGCCAACCATTATTGTTGGTGATTACTCTTAACGGTTCTAAATCCTAGATACAAGGTGGCCCCCTTCGTCAGCTAAGTTGGTTCATAACCAGGGCAACTACTAGTCTTGGGAGATAGAATGATAAAATCATAGTTCAATGGCTTATTAATTCAACTTATAACTAGGGGGAGCAACCTTGTAACCACTTAAACAACAATGAACCTTCCACAATCATTCAGCTGACTCCCTGAGACGAGTGGCCACATTTGGATGATCGACCTTCTTGGAGATAAAAATCCTGGGTGTCCGCGGAAGACCGCCCATGCGTCTTCCAAACCCGCAGCGGAAATAGGGCCATGATTACACAAACATGCGTATTTACATTTATACATATATATCCCAGAAACTCCGTGTATAGTATTCCTACCTACATTTGGGTTATTTTATAGATGAATGTTCATGGACATGCCATAAATGGAGTATCTGGGTATGTAAAAATATGTAAATATATAATTGCATACAAATCTGTGTACGTGGTGCCATCAAACCAAAATAAATCATACAGATACGCGCATGCATGTTGGCACATACTTTTCAAATAACATCTGTGTGATATATGTGTATACATGCATGTAGGATTACATCTGACTTTACGTATATATATATATATACACATAAGTACAAGTAATTATGCCGCCAGCAATCATTCCATACATAGGATTAAATGTATATGTAACCCTCTAAATATATGTGTATATAAAATACAATTATGTATATACATATATATGTATATATATGTATGTATGTGTTTATAATGTAAATATAAATCATGTATTTATGAAAATAGATATATGAATATAAATATATATACATATATGTATTGAAAATTACATTTACAGATAAATATATATATATAATACATATATAAATATATACAGACAGAAAATAAATGATATATATGCCAAACATACATATATGCGCATGCAAACAAATCTCTATATATATATCTATACATACAGAATTGTGATACACATTTCAATATATATATATATATATGTATATGTGAGTAAAATAAATAAATAAATATATATATATACATGTATGTCTACAAATAAATATGTATATATATATATATATGTAAAGACAGGTGCATAAACAAGCATGCTAAACAACCATGACCACTAAAGAATCATGGTAGCTGAAAAGCTCATGATCCTGATGATGGGGCAAAAGGTCTGAGTAGTAAGGCCAATTGCTGTCATCATTTGTGCATGTCAAAAAGGAATAGTGCAACCAACCATCGCACCAAATGATTGTCTTGAATGGATGCTCCTTCACATTTTTGTCTGTGATGTGCGTGTTACTGCTGCCCATCATCTATGATCAACCATTGCAAACCAGTACTGCCCATGTTATTGCATTGTTGAGATATGCATTATTTTGAGATTCAACAAATATGTTCAATACATATTGACCAATCTTGAGCATTGGCCATTTGACCGCGAATCAATGCATCTCACTAACAAAATGGTGTGGCCACCTCCCAACAAAAAAAACAATTTGCTTCATCTAGCATTTGGTTACAACCCTCCTGGTAGCTCTCCATCACTCTCCCTTTAAAGACCCTTTAAAGGGTCGCCGGCACTGGGTACCCACAGCCAGTCATATTCAGGTTGATGGCTCTAGAGAATCGCTGTTGACCAACATAATGTTTTGGCCAACAGCCATGTTTTTTCGCCATCTTCTTACCATGATTAGCCACCCTTCGCAAGTTACTAACTAATGTTAACCATCATTTCCCAACAATCAAAACCATTAGCGGTATAATTGTTTGGACAAAAGTTGGTTTTGTAAAAACCTTGTTTTCTTCTTTTCAATGACCATCATTGACAGTATTTTGTTAACATACTCTTCTGGTTGGTGGTTTAAACCCCATTGAAAAAAAATAGTCAACCAACAATTTGTTGGTAACTACAAGGGAAAATAGAAAATGTCAATCAAACCGCCCACCAGTCTTTCTGTGTGACCAAAACCGCAGAAACCGCGCTGTGCCATCAAGCGTCTCATTCTTCAAAGCACCGAAGCCTTCTTTGCACCTCAGAGAAGCACGGATAAAGCGAGCCCAGAACGTCACCGAAAAAAATATCATCAGAAGCTGACCAACAAAGAGATTGGTAGATTCCCAATCATCAGTCAATTTTTGGTCAAAATCAATTGTTACTGACCAAAAAAGATTGATTTAACTCAGTGTAGCAGTCTCACCTGGTTACGATTAATTGTTACTAATGAATTTGTTTGGTGGATCATCAAATGGTTATCAACAAAAATGGTTTTCGACAGCCTTGGTTAACCAACTGGTGATTCAATATGAAATTGACCATAAACAGGATATCACAGCATCTGATGATTGATACCAATCTATCTTCATGATGGTCCAACAACAAACAAAATGGTTGTCGTGTATCCACAATGATGGTTTCCTAATGAGTTACCTGATGGTCAAATGTTGGTTAATCAAAGTATTTGGTTCCTGATTCACTGTTGGTCCCCCTGTTTACCAGCAATTGTGATCAGAGCTGGTTAGGTCAGTGAGTACTTGATGGTTCTCCTCCAGTAGCCATTCCGAAGGTCAGCTATTGTCCGTTCACAAGTCTCTGGCAAAAGAATCTCTAAAAAAATCAAGAATCAGGGTGTTTCTCAAGCCATAGGGGACCCCAAAAATGGTTGGTTTATTATCATACACAGTCAACTAAGTATATGATTTGGGGGGTCCACTATTTTGAGACACCACCATTTGAGCAGTCTCAGCTCGTGCAATGTGTTTGCTTAATAGTTGCTCAGGGTTCTCATTCAGCTGGTTATGATGGCTGACCATATTAGGCAGTAGATATGTTTGATATTCTTTAATGTATCTATAGAGATTCTTTAGCGATTGGTGCAATTCTTTGGTTGAGCGAACTCTCGCAAGCCTTTGCGAACCGCAAATTTGGCTCTTTGATTTGTCATAGCTGGGCAGAAAACGGCCGAAACCTGCAGCAAGCAGCTGCTACTCAAGTGGCCACCACGTTGCGGTGAGGCAGTGGCATGATGTCACCCTTTGGTAATCCAAGATGGCAATGGAAAACCTACCATAGATGGATGATTTCCAAGGTTTCCCTACAGGAAAATAGAGGATTCTTCATGGGCATGTTAGATTTCCGGGGGGTAATCAACCCTGATCAGAAAATATCATCATTGAGATAGTCACAAGGTGGGCCCTCGTAGTTATCTAAGTTGGTTCATAACCAGGGTAACTACTAGTTGTGGTAGATATAACCAGCCTGTTAAATGGCTTACTAACCAACTTACAATTAGGTGGGCCCACCTGGGCAGACCTAGAAAGACTCCACTTCAAAGTGTAAGAAACCGGCCTTAAAGCATTTGCAGCACTAATTCGTGTTTGCTGCTGAATGTGCCCCTGACAAACATGTACAGAAATATCTCAAACCCGTGAACCCTTTGCATCTTCTTGTAAAACAAGTAATATTGCTATTTACAGAGGATGATCAAACGTTGCATTTGACGCCTTTGATTGGTGCATGGAATTATCCCCATATTGAGACAGCGCTTTCTGAACTTTCAGGACACTTTTCTGAGAAGTATCCTGAGCAACCAAAACACCATCATTGTTGTCATTCATCTAGCATCGCACTCAAAAATCTTGCCTAAAACATATGTGTTTGCTTTGGATTGCAGCAGCCATTGATTCTTCCTTGTTACCGTTATTTCCGCTGACCTGCCACAAGCCGTGGAACAATTCCTACTAATCAACAAGTATTCAGAAACACTCGCAATGCAAATCGGATTCGTTATCAACCAACATAACATGAATAACTTCACCAACTTCACCATGAGATTGAGCACGTCAACACTCAAGAACCAACCATTAACCAACCATCATGAGTCTTGAACCATGAGTAAGAATAGAATTCACAGTTATCACACATCTTTGACCATTGGATTTCCCAACTCTTAAGTAGCTACCGAAGTCTCAACCATTACTAATGCTCTAATTCTCCCTTATTTCCTTCAAATGTCTTCGAAATGCTCTCATGTGTCTGTTAAATGTCCTTAAAAGACAGTCAGAAACCATTCATCATCAGCTACCTACGTCATGACTTGGCTACAAGGTGGGCCCCCCTAGTCACAAGTTGCTAAACAGGCCATTTCACCATGGTTGTATCTGCCATAACTAGTAGTTATCCTAGTTAGGACCAACTTGGCTAACAAAGGGGGCCCACCTTGTAGACTGTAGGCTGATGTAAACTTGTCAGCAAAGGTACTGTCATATCAGTACCCACTACATCGCCTGAAAAGAAAAAAAAAGTTGGAAACAAATTAGAAACCCCTGATGTTTATCATAAAATTATTAAATGACAGTCTTCATCAACCACATTGATTCTTATATAACAGTTATTTCTTTATCAACCACCTGAGTCATTTTGTCATTTTCATTGGCGATCAAGGCGTAATCAACCCTTCGAACCAGGCATCGCCAGGTCGACTGCCCAGTTGCTGTTCTTTGGAGATGACCTTCACCGCGCGGTTGGCACCTGTGGACCTCACCTGAGCTTGCGGCGACCCGGCGGATGGGGCACAGGGGCAGCATGAACATGCTACTGATTTCAGTGACTGAACTGGTACAACGAGTACGACGAGCTATACATATTTGATATATACCTTATTCATAGATTAAACATATATATATATATATGTATATAAAATAGATAAATAAAGCTCTCTATATGTGTAAATAATATCTATATATATAAATATATTTATATATACAAACTAGCATAACTGACTATACATATATGCTAGTGAACTAAAAAAGCTAGCATGATATGACTGTATGAGGAAAGACTCATATAGATGATACAGCTAGTATCACAATATTTCAGATACTATTGACTAATATGACTAAACTGTATTTGAAGTAATATTTAGTCATATCAAATGTTTGTATTAGAGCTTTTTAACTAATAAAACTATATGAAAGCATTTGCCCGTATTAGTTAACATGGCTAGCTAGTATTAAGACATAAATTATGATACAACTACTATGACTAGTATACGGATATACATGCTAATATATCAGTTTCAACTCGTAATCAATATCACATAGCAAAAGTAATAAAGCTGGTTATAGCTAGATATGGCTAGTAATGGTGATATGGGTGTTTCTCAAATTGGGAGACCCTTGAAATCACCCATTGATCATCCAAAGCAGTGTCCACTTCAATTTAAGAAAGTGTGCGAATCATGAACCATCATCGTCACCCATCATCAAGCAGTCAACACTCGTCATTATCATCAACAGGCCATCACTCACCAAGGTTAAACATTTCAACATGAATCCTTGGTCCTCTTTTATCATGAATGGCCATCACTCAGCATTATTAACAAGTATGACCTACCACTATGAATTGTAGATAAAATCACATCATGATCATCCAGAAAGAATCAAAGAGCAGGATTCATGCCTAGAATAATGCAGATCAAACGCCCTGCTACGTTATGCTGTTATCACACATTTACATGAAAATGTAAATAGAAACATATGTATGCTGCTTTCTTCTCTGGTATGCAGGTAAAGCCATTTTCGCAAATGCAGACTGCTTCCCAGTAGGAGGATGTCTGCCGATATCCCTGCTTTCTTAGCCAACCTCCGATTCAACCGTTTCCAACCGGTTTGGTGCGAGGAAATGATTATCAACCTTCATTGGAGCCAGTTTTGATGACACATTTTGCACATGTCATGATCCATTGATGAGACAATCATGTGAATAAACATCAAGAACCTTGGGATTGACAACCATCCCTCTTTACCATGATCAACCACCACGATTCACCTAACAAAAAATCACACAATAAATGATCATTGCGAATGATCAACAATAGCCATTATAACCAGCATGAAAAACCACAAATCTTGGTGGCGTTTAGATCCCTTGCTGATATTCTAACTTTTAATGGCTATATGGTAAATCAATCCTATCCCAAAAAGCCTGAAAAGCTAAGGTAGTAGCTATAATCCAACCAGAATACTATGACCACTCTCTGGAAGCCAACCTGGTCGCGTGGAAAATCCACCATGTCTAGCTGGTTTGCCCGTTAAACCTGGTGATTTTGACCTTCAAGCTTAGTTTGACGGAGTATCATTGCGTTCAAAACTTACAGCTTGTGGTGGATTAATGGTTGATTGATGGTGAGTCGGTATACATCCTTATGGTTGATCGATGGCTAATTATCTGTTTAAACGTCTATAAGTTTTGATAAGCAACAAACTTATAAGCATCATTAAACATCTTAAAACCACAAATCATAAACAATCCAGTGACAAATCATGGCAAATCAATACAAGTTAATATTAACGACTGTCACCAATCATTTGTGAGGCAAGCGGTACTATTGTAAAGGGTACCATTCAAACGAACGGTTGCTATATTTCCGACTGTCATTTGCAGCGGTGTACCCATGATGGATAGTACCCCTCGGGTTATAGAAGAACCACCTCAGAAATTTGCGATCACCACCTCAGTAATAAACATAGTTACTATCAAATACATACATTTGTTGTAAGTTAGTGATACCACATTCATCAGGGGTGGGTTAATGGGTGGTCAGTGATACCACTAGTTTAATGGTCAGTGATACCACTAGTTTAATGGCTAGTGATACCACTCGTTGGTTTTAACCAACCACAAACCATTCAATGGCTAGTTAACAACTAGGATACCACTAGTTTAACCAACCAACAAACCATTTATGGTAAATAGTGATACCACTAGTTGGTTAACCAACCACAAACCAACTAACAAATGGCTTTGGGTGAAAACGCTGTACCCCTGGTTCCCATTATTTACCATTGTTTTCCCTATTATTGTTGCTTATAATGTTGATGGTTAATATTGACCCATAGCCAAATGGTTACTATTAACGACTATCACCCACCATTAAACCGCACCACGACCACCCCCGGACACCGCTTTCCCGGCTTCCCGCACCTTGGCACGCTTCACGGCACCATAGCTTCCTGGACGACGCCGGTGCGACAACGAAACGACACAGCTGCTGCCCGACAAGTCCACGGATGACCCAGGAACAGTGGTATGGCTATGGTTTAATAGCTGGTAAATGGTTAAGAATAGGGTATAATAAGTAACAATAGTAGGGGATATACCAGCTATATGTGGCTATGGGTCAATATTAACCAAGCAATATTAGCGGATGATAAGCAACAATCATAGGGAAAACGATGGGGGAAGGTTTGACCCACAGCCGTATCCCTAGACTGAAAACAATAGTTATCGGTTGAAACATTTTACTTGGTTTTAGTGCCCAAAACAACTTTTACAAATACCAATCCCAAATACAAACAAATAGATAGTGGTTTCTCAAGCCATAGAGGCACCCTTTAAATGTTTGGTTTATTACTACAAATGATTGACATTGGGTTATTTGGGGGTACCCCTATGGCTTGAGAAACCACCATCAATGGTTTAGCATCGCCTATATAAATCACTTTTTGTCTTGGCCAGATTTGGGGGAGCCAGGGATTGACTAAAGGTTTGATTCATCCGGGATTGACATTACGAACAGTGATGTGCAAACCATGAAGTCTCAAGATTGAAGTAATGAAAGACAAATGGACCTTGGTTGGATGCGCAAACCATCATCTTGAAACTCAAGGTCCATGTCTTGATAGACATTTGGCAATGGGTCAAAACCCTGTACCCCTGGTTCCCCATCATTAGCCAACAATTGGTTGGTTACAATCCCCTATTATTGGTTGGTTAATATTGACCCATAGCCATTTACAAGTCACATGAACCTTGAGCTGTCACTCCTGCCCTGGTACCGGGGGGTTCTAAGCTCGTTCAAAGCTGTACAGTTTCAGGTCCCCATTGGCTTCCCAGTGCTGGTTCGACTGCCCCTTCATGGTTTGCATCATGGTGAGGGTCAACGAGGTTGAATCATGTTTGATAATCAAAGCCAAACATTCTCAACTGAAAAGAAAAAGCTATGATGAGTGTTGATGATCAAACATAATCGTGTGTAATGGTTCGCAACAGCAATAAGTTTTTGAATCAATCATCAGAAAATCAAGTTAACATCAAGGCAGAAATATTGATCAACAAGTAGCACCAAGACTATTCATCAACCCTTGGCTAACTCTTAATGATCAAACAATCAAGTTGACATCAAGGGTTAAATGACACCAATTTGCCAATTAGTATCACCACGAATTGGTCAACGGCTGGTGCCTACCTACCAACACAAGTAATTTGCAGAGTTTAGTCGTGTGGTGACCACCCACCAGGTAACAAACAGCTGGTTTAATTAAGCAGCTAACTAGCTGGGGAAACCAGTCGCGGGTAGGTGGTAAACTTCTGGTTGTTCCTCAAAAGAAGGGGGCCCAAAAAATGCTTGGTATATGACTACTGTATACTGTATACAGAACCATTTTGTTGATCAAACATAGCGATGGACAATTGCAATCTCCGACGTCATCTAGAAATGGTGGATGTTCCAGCTAGGTATATTCCCCGATGTTTCCAGGTACCAAAAAATAGTGGAGAACAAACCCCCAACTCATCGTTTGTGGACCTCACTAAGCGTATCACGTTGTCAGCGCTACCCGTGGCGTTTCGCATCGCCTCGACCCAAATCAGCGGAATCCAAGTCGTAGAAAGCGGTGATTTCCTAGAAGCTGCAGAAGTGATCAGCCAAGACCCTGACGTGATTTTTCGGGGTGAATGGGGATAGATGAGATGAGGTTTATACAAGGTGGGCCTGCTTAGTTAGCTAAGTTGGTTCATAACTAGAGTAACAACTCGTTATGGGATGGATTGATGTATTTTTTAATGTGATAGCCATAGCTTATCAGTTGACTATAGTTTATTAGTGATGTATTCCCACAGAGTGGTTCATAATATTCTATAGGGATAGATGAGTTCAGGTTTATAGGGATAGAAATTGTTAGTGCTGATTAGAATAGAACAAATTGCAAGGTCCATGAATCATCCTGACTGACCCTGCACATTTATTTAATCACCGACCCTGATCATGGGTGGTTCATGGGTGGTTAATCATTGGTGGTCAATCACTGGTGGTGAATCCACCACTGACCATCCATTCCCCACCATGAACCACCTACCACCATAAAACCATGGCGACTCAACCATGCATTAACCCTTCTGAACCACTACTCACCACCATTCCTAACCACCATGAAGTGCTTTAACCGCTATCCAACATGCAACCGATATCAAGGATGCCTTAACCTTTGGCAACAACCGCCACAGTTACCACCATTCCGTGACTGCCCAGGCACCCGCGGATTTTCGACGATGATCTTCAAGCGCTCCTTGGAGGTGAATCGAAGATGGGAAAATGCGAACTGAATGGGCATGAGGCGCGCAGGTATATAGATAGCTATATAGATGAATGGATGGATGGATGGATGGATGGATGGATGGATGGATGGATGGATAGATATGTGTTTATATGCATGTGGTGTAAAAAGTGCATCCTTATATATATATATAAATAAATATATATATATATATATATATAGATAAGAAGATAGATGGATCGATGGATGGATGGATGGATGGATGGATGGATGGATGGATGGAGGGATGGAGGGATGGAGGGATGGAGGGATGGAGGGATGGAGGGATGGATGGATGGAGGGATGGAGGGATGGAGGGATGGAGGGATGGAGGGATGGAGGGATGGAGGGATGGAGGGATGGAGGGATGGAGGGATGGAGGGATGGA
>VSDK01014135.1:191073-230227 GCA_009767595.1 Symbiodinium kawagutii
CCTGCTGAAAAAGATAAGTCAACCAACCAAACATATTGTTGAGACTAGGGAAGATAGACTATACTCAAACCACCAACCAGCAGTTAGGGTTGGTCATCCTCCATAGTTAACCACGATAAATCGCTATATGAAACTTAAGCGTAGTTCACCACTCCTAAGCATTGATAAACCTGTTTTGAAATGATGGTTTCTAGACCGCAACCTTAAACTTTTTGTTCAGTATGACTCCATAGCCATTTGCCATGCGGAAACGTACCGGCTACGTTGACGAAACCTCGAAAACGGCCGGGTATCTTGGCACACTCATGCTTCTTTCGAGTGGTACAACGCAGTTTGCTAACTTAGGTTTTAACTAGGGCAACTAACTACCAGTTATAGAAGATATGGCAGTTCTCAAAATAAGGGATCCTCCTGGTCATCCATTTATGAACCATTTGTAGCAATCCTCAATCTATTTTTGAGCTCCCCCATTTTTGAGGTCCCCCATTTTGAGAAACATCGACAGAGTGGTAGCCCCCAGTGAGTTACCTTACCTTATACCTAGGGTAATTAACTGTCATTCATGGTAGATATGACCATATATCTCTACTTCCAAGGTGGGCCTCCCCTGGTTATAAATTGGTTAACAAGCCATTGAAGTATGAGTATATCTACCATTCGCCTAGTAGCTACCCTGGCCCTAGTTATGAACCAACAAATGGCCAACGTAAATCGGTGGCGTCGCTGGGAGGCAGCCTCAGAGGGTGCCACGACCTGCTCGCCAGGCAACACTGAGGTTGGACGCCGTCCGTCGAAGGTTCTTCCGCAAGACTCGCCCCTGGAGCAGCGACACACTTCACAAGGGATTAACATGGATCAACTAGGCTAACTACCAGTGATCATGGATGATCAACGGATGGTGATTGGTTAGTTGACTCAGGTTGTGAGTGCAGCTGCCATTTATGGTTGAATATAACTATAGCTAAATGGCTGACCAACCTACGAAGGTACTACTCCGCATCTACCCATCCAATGGCCCAGTGTCGTACCATGCCATGCATGGAATCTCTGAACCCTGGCGACTCTAGTAGTGATACTTCATGCTTCTTGCTGAAGAGATTGAGTCTGCGACTTGAAATGATCTCTTTTGGAAAGTCAAAAAATGTGTTTCCATGTGTTTCCTGCGAAGGCCCGTTGTATTGAAACGTTGGAAGTTGAGAAACATGAAACCCTTAACCCTAAACCCTGAAACCCTAAAACCATCAACCAAAACACTGCGTATAGCCATTGTTTTTCGCAGTTCTTTGAGCAATGTTCATTTGACAGGAACTAACACATGCAACGCCTGGGCAAACCTCAGGTGTTGCGCGAAGATGTATTGAATGTTTGTCTGTATGTCTGTATGTCTGTATGTCTGTATGTCTGTATGTCTGTATGTCTGTATGTCGGTATGTCGGTATGTCGGTATGTCGGTATGTCCGTATGTCCGTATGTCTGTATGTCCGTATGTCTGTATGTCTGTATGTCTGTATGTCTGTATGTCTGTATGTCTGTATGTCTGTATGTCTGTATGTCTGTATGTCTGTATGTATGTATGTATGTATGTATGTATGTCTGTATGTCTGTATGTCTGTATGTCTGTATGTCTGTATGTCTGTATGTCTGTATGTCTGTATGTCTGTATGTCTGTATGTCTGTATGTCTGTATGTCTGTATGTCTGTATGTCTGTATGTCTGTATGTCTGTATGTCTGTATGTCTGTATGTCTGTATGTCTGTATGTCTGTATGTCTGTATGTCTGTATGTCTGTATGTCTGTATGTCTGTATGTCTGTATGTCTGTATGTCTGTATGTCTGTATGTCTGTATGTCTGTATGTCTGTATGTCTGTATGTCTGTATGTCTGTATGTCTGTATGTCTGTATGTCTGTATGTCTGTATGTCTGTATGTCTGTATGTCTGTATGTCTGTATGTCTGTATGTCTGTATGTCTGTATGTCTGTATGTCTGTATGTCTGTATGTCTGTATGTCTGTATGTCTGTATGTCTGTATGTCTGTATGTCTGTATGTCTGTATGTCTGTATGTCTGTATGTCTGTATGTCTGTATGTCTGTATGTCTGTATGTCTGTATGTCTGTATGTCTGTATGTCTGTATGTCTGTATGTCTGTATGTCTGTATGTCTGTATGTCTGTATGTCTGTATGTCTGTATGTCTGTATGTCTGTATGTCTGTATGTCTGTATGTCTGTATGTCTGTATGTCTGTATGTCTGTATGTCTGTATGTCTGTATGTCTGTATGTCTGTATGTATGTATGTATGTATGTATGTATGTATGTATGTGCTTGCTATGAAACACAAAGTACTTCATTTTCACGATGGCGCAAATATGCTGTTGAACATTGCCTGCGTTTACTACTTGAGGGGTATCCAGTACCCATCTTTTAACTGCACAAGGGTTCTTATTAGTTTGCAATGTCAGCAGTCATTGCTGGACAAAATGGCTGGCAAAAGCAAACTAGCTGGTCATTACCCAATACCAGCAGGTTTGTGCATAAATGCTGTACCCCCAAGTCACTGGCAGTTTCGCTGGTAAATCAGCCAATGGGTAGGTTAAGGAGCAAACCAGTAGTGATCATTATAAATAGGTATAACTAACCAATATAAACCAGCTAACCACTAGTACACGGCTGGTTATCACCACTGTTTACTAGTCATTATAACCATCAACAATCCACGAATAAACTCATCATTCGTAGCAACTTCGCACGACCACCTCAATAGATCACCATACAAGAACCGAACGCTGGCGCGTCCTCGTCCTCAGGATCCCTCTCTGGCACATTGATTGCTCCGTGATCAAATGCCTCACAAGCACTGAGGATGACACAGCGTGTGCCCCGTTGGTCCACGTACCTTGTTCGGCATCTCCATGGGATTCAGGGGTTGATTCGTTGGTGGCCTGGTCCTAAGCCATGATGCCACATTCTGTAGTGACTGTGTTTCGTTCAGATCTTAGCAGTATCCTCCCGAAAATGATGGCATTCTATGAATGTGCACAAGGTGGTGGATGAGAGTCGACCACAAACTGTTCACAAACACTTTCGCTGCAAAATTGAAGCAAACACCACCATCATCGCGAAAAACCCTTGGTTGTTACACACCAACGCATTTAACAAAGCCGATGGGCAACTGAGGGGAAAACGTTTTGAAGGAAACAATCCTGTTGTCTATGAATTACTGTCAAAAACAGTTTGTGACTGTCCGAAACGGTTTGTAACCTCTGAACTGTGGGCGTCTTTATTACTTTGTAGTTTGCTGTTTCAATTCTTGGCAGTAATCTTGACCCTGGAATAAACCCATGGTTGATTAATAGATATGATACCCTCGGGTATCCCCCAAGTTCACTGGTTTAAAGAACATGATTTTCGAAGCAAAAACAGCGTCACGTTCGAGGTGTCACTGCTTGTGCCAGGCCACAAGTGGGTTTTTGTTTTCGATCCCCTTCTTACCATGGTTATAACCCTTATTGGCAGTAAATATAGTGACTTTCTTCAGCCAAAAAACCGTTTCCGAGAACTCCATGCCAGGCCACAAGTGCTTTGGTGATATTTTTCTGTAGAGAGCTCCGTTGCCGCTCGTTCCGTTCGCCCGCTTCCGAAAGGTTGTCCTGCGTTTCTGGGGCTCTCCGCAAGGTCACGTCGAAGCTCCCATGAAATACCCTCTGGTAAGCTAACCTGGCAATGGAAAATGCACCATTTATTGGTGGTTTCCCAGAGTTTCTCTATAAAATATGGTGAAAATCCATTGCCAGGTTAGTTTACCAGATGGTAACCAGAATTAATGCTGAATCTCCGAGCCATGTCTAGTGTTTGGATTGTGTACTGGGGACAGTCCAAATTCAGGTTTTGTTTACTAGTCCAGGACGCTTATAAATGAATTTGTTCGCGAAGGGCATGCAATCAAATGTCAAACAAATGACACTTGCCCTAATTAGCATATGCGGAACCTATGCTGACATCCCCTGCTCGGGTTTGCCTTGCAATCACGTATGTGGAAGTAGTTGCAATGCACGCAACTCGGCAGCAGGCCCTGGTACCATCTAATGAAGTCAACCAATAAGTTTCATCATGTTCACTGGTTGGTGGTTCACCGCATGTAATTAAAAAAATATTGGTCGACCGTCAACCAACCATTTGTCAACAATTACTTGGAAAAAAAACACGTATTGAAAAACACCAACTAGTTCAACATCGTGGCCAATGGCAAATCATTGCGCGGCTTAGAAATACGCGGTTGGTTTGGTTCTAGATCACTGAATCACACTCATCCCGCAACACACGCTAAAAATCCATATTCAAAAACACAAACCACTTCTATATGTACATATATATATATAAATATCTACACATATCTAAATAGATGAATCAATAAATAAATATATAATATATATATATAGATAAATAAATAAATATGGATATAAATATGAATATAAATATATATATATATAAGAATATATTTGAAAACAATGTATATATATAGTTTTACAAATATATTCATATATATATATATATAAATATAAATAAATATATAAATATAAATAAAAAATAATATAAAGATTTACAACAACAACTATTAAACAGATACATACGTAAATAGATATATATATATATTGATTCATAAATAAAAAATATACATATGCCTACAGATGTGCATATCATGATTGATAGCAATAACAATAAACAACAATCCATCGGAGCTGATTCTGCTTTTAGATTATTTTCCAGGATGGTAGGTTGAACCACCCCACTGTGAACAAAATTTGTCAACCAACCATCCCGAAATATTAGAGACAACAAACAAGTGTGTTTAAAAGCAGTGCATAGGTATAAATATAATAGATATTATTGATATATCCTTCTACATAGATGTGCGAAATTAGATAAATAAATATATATATATATATACAAATGCATGAATAAATAGATGTACTTCATGAAATACTTTTGCAATATACATGACTAGGTAGATTCTACACTTCAGAAACTAAATAAACTAAATAAAATAAATTATATGTACGGTTGTGTCTCAAAATAGGGGAACCCCAAATCATCCGATTTCAGTCATTCATAAATTCATAGTAGGAAACCAACCATTTTGCGGGGGTCCCTATTTACTAGATCCATACTTCAAGCTCTACTTAGCTCACGGTGGCGTCATCAGTGCCCCAACCGCCCGTTCCAGGTTGGATGCATAGGAGGTGGCGTTCGATTGAACCTGAGGCGTGCAATGCGTGTGTGCTTTCAGGGCGTGCAGCAGCAATGGTAGGAGAAGGCATTTAAGGAGTGCCTGAAAGTAGAGAACCCACAAAAAAGCATGTTTATAGTGGTTTGACAGTGGTGAACAATGGAGAAAAATACAGATTAACAACCGACATTAGCAAAATATTTCAAAAAAAAGGCCAATAAATCCGATAATAAACTGGATAGTTATTCCCAAAACTGGATATATGGTTTGTGGTTTTAAAAATCTTGTACTTGGTGGCTTATAGATCCCTTGCTACAAATATATTTTTAGTGGTTATATGGTAAATCAATCATATCCCAAAAACAGTAAAAACCTAAGTTAGCGGGTATAAGCCATCCAGTGTAGCTGGTTAATGACCTGCATAATTTCGGGGTCTCCCATCACTTGAGGAACTATAAGGAGTGCCGCCCAGCTGGGAGAGATGCGCCCGTTTCTGCCTCACGAACCCCTGGAGAACTGTGGTCCCAGCTTTCAACAAAAAGGTGAACCAGTGAAAGCTTTGCTACCTGGGTAACCAGCCTGGGTACCCCTGTTTGGATCTGCGTTGATGGGGATATTGACGATATACATACAATCTATCTATTTATAAAAAAAACAGGGTGAAAAACCTTATAAAATTGGTGAACAAAACCCTGTAATCATGGTGAATGCAACCAAAAACTTCATATATGCACATCCAAGTCGGAAAAGTAATTTGGCCAGCCACCAAGGAGAAGTGGGCTGACCAGCCAAATATGACTGATGTGATGATTTGGCCAGCCACCAACGAGAAGTGGGCTGACCAGCCAAACATGACTGATATGATGATTGTTGCCGGTTCGTGATACTTTGTGAAACCACAACCATTAATCAAAAGTGATGATCAATCTGCACTTGATCATACTTGATGGCAAAACAGTGAACCAATGAATAACTATTATCACTTCCAAAGTCAGACTTTTGAACCTATAAATCCACGCGCTTTGTCTCACAATCTGTCCTAACAAGAACAGCTTGTCTCGTCGTGCCTCGCCCTATGTCACTGAGGGATACACAGCCTGCTGAGTATGCCCTGGGCTGTGACTTGCTTTGATTTTGGTTAATTATATAATATGATGATTGATTTAGCAGAAGGTTATTATGTACTGAAGATATCATTGACTAATTTTATTCTTGTAAGATTATTATGATTCTGGCTGATTTTCGTTGTATGTTGTCCCTCTCTCTCTCTCCCCTTCTCCTTGGCATACACCTTGCTTGGCATTACAATACAGCCCTTCCAGCGTCCCACAAATTGGACATTTGCTGCGGATCTATCACAAATGATAAGGCATAAATCGATTAATAACAATCAAGAACAACTATTTCATACCAATCATCATTGACGATCATGGATGTTTATCAACAAGAAGTTCTTCCTGATCACTGTTAACCCACAAAAACTAGTTGGTAGATTTACTGTAGTAGTGATCATTATGACCAAATAATGATCTATTCAATGAAGAAGTATTGCCGCGCGAAGGTTTTCATTGATACGGTAGCATCATGAAACACAGAAAAACTGTGAGTGAAACCCGATACGCTGACGAACATGAAACAACCAAACGCATGATTGTTGAGATGTTCACTCACCTGATGGTTGTTCAACATTAACCCAGCTCGGCATGTAGCTGGTACATCCCCTGTGCTTGTTTGCTATTATGACACATCATCACCTATTGCCCACCATCAACCATGATATTTGATCTGCTGGTACTTATAATGAATGACCACATAATCAATAAACTGTCTTTCCCCAATGATTATCAACGATCAAGCATTCCTACAGTACAAACCAGGATTTTGACTTATCATCAGAAAACCTACTGTTTTCACTGATCATCTACTACTAGCCATTACTATTATCACAACCATGGGATATTTATCATATTGTGGTTTCTCAAAATAGGGGTAGCCCCAATCATCAAATCATATTCAGTCATACCATAACTTCGGGGGTTCCAAACTTTGAGAACCATCTAAAAACAAAAATGACACTGCTGCCTAAAGATCCTGAGCGAATGATCATCACCCAATTGGTGGTTTCTCAAGCCATTGGGAACCCCTCGACTTGTGATTGGTTTGTCAGCAAAAAATGAGTTCTGACTTAAATGGCCACTATAAGACCACAAATGATTACTCATAGAAATTAATAACCAAAAACCATGGTATTCTGACTATAAATGATTCGTACACTGAATGGCATGATTAGAAACACAAATACCATACAGCTAGAACTATATATAACCATTCTGATTGGAATCATCATTATTTACATGTTATAGCCATTCAGTTTATAAAATACCATACGGCTGGAAATGGATGGAAATTTGCATGATAACTGATGGTGCCCCCAGCTCTAGGTTGACCACCATATACTGTAACTAGACTACATGGTGAGCCCTCAATCACTTATAAGTTGGGTTATAACCCCTACAACTGGTAGTTAACCCTAGTTAGACAAGTTATAAACACCACTTATAAGTGGTTGGGGGTCCACTTTGTAGAAATATCGATAACCATTCTTCCTGCATAGTTAATCCATATTCCCCCGTAGTGAGCCACTATTGAGAGGGGGTTAACCACTACAAAGTCATACCCCCTGGTGAGAAGTTAGCTTAGATTCGCCACCATCCAGTATAGTTGTATCTTCTACACATTTTAGTATCTGGTAGTTACCGGTACCACTCCGTTACGCCGGTGACCGAACTAGCAGTTGGTTCGCCGTTTGTTGCTTCTTATTCCCTAGTATTAACTAACCATTATCAATGGTTGTACCCCAATCCCCAAACCCCCCAAAAAACCTATAACCCCCCACAAAATTTTATAAAACCCACGAAAAGCTCTATAAACTCCTACATAGACCCCTCAAAAATCACCAACCACGTGACGTCGACGTTTGGTTCATGCGCCGAAGCACATCATCTCCCAGTTTCTCCACTTCCAATTGCATTCCCTCGGTGTCCAGGTCCTGGAGTGCACGGCGGAAACGAGTGGTGGAAGTTCGTTTTAACGGCACAACGGTGATAGGGAATGGTACAAGGTGGGCCCCCAACCACTTACAAGTTGGGTTTATAACTTGTCTAGCAAGGGTTAACTACCAGTTATAGGGGTAATAACCCAAATTAAAAGTGGTTGGGGGCCCACTTTGTAGGAATGGTTATAAGGAATGATAGGGTTTATAATGATCATTTACAGGCAATAATGAGGAATAATAGGGTCTTATATGGTTTCTAAAAATCTGGTTATGTGGTTGTTTGAAAAAATGGTTTTGCAAAAATTGTTTATCAATCATTTACAAGGAATAATAGGGTTTATAATGGTTCGTATTTATGCCGTCCTTCAATGGTTATATAATGTTTATCTCTTTTGAATAACATGGTTTCTTAACATGGCAGAAACCAGATAATGGCTGATTATATGGGGAAGTATAAGGATACATAGGGGATAATAACCAAGAATTATGGGGGATGTACCGACCATATGGCGGGTTGCTCGAAACCATGGAGTTTGCTATAGTTATTTTTATGGTTAATAACAATTTATAGCGTATAATCACCAACAACAATGGTTAAACTAGCAGTATATATTTTCAAATATTTACATGCATATATATATATACACACATATGTCATATGGAGGCTTCTCAAGCCAGTATGGGGACCCCGAAGTTGTGGATGGTCTTTTATGGTTAAGAATGGTTATTAACAAGGGGATCATGACCCATAATGAGAATATACCAGCTATCATGGTTTATTAATGAACATGGATGGTTTACTACCAAAAGTTTCCATGATGTGTAGATATGGTGGCTTCTGAAGGTACCTCAAAAATGGTTGATTTATTATCAGAAATTGTGAATGTTTGATGTTTTTGGGGGTCCCCTATTTTTTGAGAAGAGCCCAGTTGGTCTGCGTAATTTCAACAAATGGAATTGTGAGTTTCTCTGAAGAGGGGACTAAAAAATATGGTTGGTTCATTACTACAGTTGACTGGGGCTACCCCTATAACTTGAGAAACCATCACATGAAGTAACAAATCAGCAATAGTGATCTGATCTTGGAGTAGACAATGAATAGTTATTGCATCCCCAAGCTTGGTACATGGTTTTCATGTTGAACTGGGAACAATCTATGCTCTCCAGGATGGCTATACATGGATGTTTCTCAAAATGAGAATCCCCAGAAATCGTTGGTATGGTATTAGAAATGATTAATATAAAGGATGATTTTGGGATAAGCCTATTTTGAGAAACCACCATATACATCTAATACTGCCGTTAGATAAAACCACAGCTTTGCCTTCTCCGAGATATGTATCCATAAATATTTGCATTTGCATGTGGGTGTTTCTCAGCATAGGGTTACCCTCACAAGATAAATCATGTATAGTAAAAAACCACCATAATTTTGGAGTCCGCAATGGCTTGAGAAACCATCATCATGTATGTATTCATCAATTACCCCCTCCGGTGATAGAGAATAAACATGGTACAGCAATACAAATGCTCGCGCCAAGTTAGTCAACCAACATAGAGGGGATGATTTCGAACGAGCCTAAGGAGGTCACAATTCAAACTCCGATTTCTTGAGACCTACAATGTAAACTGGTTGCTACATGGCTGTTAAGGCTTGCTAATCTACAACAATAATGGTTACAAATTGATGTTAATCATGGCAAAAGCATGGCCGCTGATGGGTAGATGATGATTGTTAACAATCAATCACTATTCTGACAACAACCATTGTCGACCAGCAAACTCCAACCATCGCTGTCAACCAATACTGTCATAGTTGGTGCAACCTATTGACACATCGGTTGGGTGCCACACATACCTGATCATACCCATGTATATTCAAAATATCGGTATAGTCTGTTGAAGAACTCATTACAGTGTCACAGTGTTTTAGAACCACGGTGTTTTTGGGTTCAGGGCTTTAGGGTTTCAGTTTTTCGGGCCGTTCGGTTTTTAGGGTCTGGGCTTCAATGTGGGAAGGGGCCAACCCACCAAAAAACATATCTTTTCCAAAGATGAAACCCATCAAAGCCAACCTATCAATGCTGGTGATGAAACATAGATGATTTCCATCCTACCTATCAAAAACTGGTGGCAGTGGGTCAAAACTCTGTACCCCTGGTTCCCCTATTCTTAACCATTGTTTTCCCTATAGTTAGTTGGTTATTATCCACCATTATTGGTTGCTTAACATTGACCCATAGCCTGGTGATGAAACCCATCAAACATAGGGGGTGCCGCTGGATCGGACCGCCAGGCCATGCGAAGCCGAATCTGCACCCAGTCGTCAGCACCGAGCCGCTGCACCATCAGCAACCAGCCACATCAGTGTTACTATGATGGCTACCCACGATGAAGCTAACCCCCTGGTTGATTAATAGGGGGTATCCCCTAAAAGCCTTGCTTTTCCATTCAAAATCCTGGGTAAGCATTAGTCAGCATTGAGCATCATGCTTTTGTGGTTGTTATGACCAGTCACGCTTGCAATATCATCATGATACATATCATATTCATGTTGAGTCGGTATTCCTGAACAAAAGAAATCCAGTCGCTATCTACCTCAAGCCAACATGGCTATGGGTCAAAACCTTGTACCCCTGGTTCCCCTATCATTAACCATTGTTTCCCCTATTATTGTTGGTTATTATCCACCATGATTGGTTGGTTAATATTGACCCATAGCCACATTACTAAGTCCCTCATGCATCAGCACTTCCCCAACTTTCAACCCACCAACGAAGGACCAACTGACCACCTGGGACGAGCCTTGAACTGCCGGATGCTGCTTCGCACCATGTTCTCCGCCGTGCCGGCCAGAGCGGCGGCGGCCTTCAGCATGATCCCGTGGTGGTTGTAGATGCTGGGTGTAACTGGGACCTAGCCATCCAAGTGACATATGTGGAAGAAGTCAGTCAACATCACATATTGAAGAAACAGATATAATGATACTTTGATATTATTATACCATTTCCAAGCAATTATAATCATCAAAATGTAAACATTGTTCAACCATCAAAGAAGCATCACAGGGAATCATTTCATCATGGATACTAAATACTACCATTTTGTCACACCACTTCTGGTAGCTCCTGGCCTCGCTCCCCCTTTAAAGGTCCTTTTACGGGCTAGCATTGTGTACCCGGCTCCTGGCCTCGTTCCCTCTCAACAGCCACTTATAGTAGATGTTTAGCCATTTTTTGTTGCTTAATATCTCCTTTTGTACCCACTATGAACTGTTAAAGACCCTATACAAACCATGATGGTTGTTCACTCATGACTATTATTCATTAATTATTATTATAAATATTATCAGTTACCAATATCACATTATTGTAATTAACATTAACCAGTACCACACTATTTAAAACCACCATTATCGGTTACCAGTATCACATTATTGTAGATTATCATGAACCAGTACCACACTATTTAAAACCACTATTATCATTCACCATCATCACACTACTAAAAACCACTATTGTCTCTTACCATTATCACATTATTACAAACCACTATTGACATTCAACATCATGCCATTACTATAGACCACTCTTGTCACTCACCATTATCACATTATTACACACCACTATTATCATTAATCACTATCACATTGCTATAAACCACTATCATCAACCATGATCACATCACTACCCCTATTCCCAACCATTCTCAACCATCCCAATCCCATTTTTAATTGAACCCTTTCCAAACACGAGCTCGCCACCGAACCCGAACCCGGCTCCGGGCGCAGCGTGGCGCGCGCCATGCGCCGCGCCGAACGCGCCTTCTTCTTGGAAATTCGTCGGCTGATGCGCTCCACCCGGAGCTCTTCTCGATTCAGCTCCTGGCTCCGTTTGCCGGTGCTGCGGCCAGGGGTCGCTGTGGAGCTGTGGAACCCCAGGGGTCGGGGTCGGGGTCGGGTCGAGCTGAGGCATTTTTGCGATGTCAGGTGCTTTCGCAAGCCAGTTTGGGAGCCCCCAAAAATGGCTGTTTATTACTAGAAATAGCTCATAGTGGAGGATTTGGGGGTACCCCTATTTTGAGAACCCATGTCAGCCATCTCTGTCTGGACATGTCAGGCTATTTCAAGGAAGATCAGCCCATGCCCGGATTCATGAACTCTGGGCTTATTGGTTTGGGGATACAATGGGCCCCCCCCCTAGTTATAAGTTGGTTAAGAATCCATTCAACTATGGTTCTCTCTGCCATACCTGGTAGTTACCCTAGTTATGAGCCATCTTAGCTAACTAAGGGGGCCCACCTTGTACCATTTAAATGGAACAACCCCAAGCTTTTGGGGGAGACCCCCTATTAATCAACCGCTTTCAGCGCGTGGAAGCTGATGTTGTGAACCCGCAGCGACTTTTTCGGAGCGACAGCAACCCCGGACTGTCCCTAGGACTGTAATCCGTCAGTGAAAGAATGGAATAAATGTTACCCTGTCAGTCCAGGACCTTACTTGGTGGGGTCCTCGGAAATGTTTGGAAAACACGACCTCAAAAGGTATCTCTCTTTGAGGGTTACTCATTAACATGCTGATTATTTGAATCCTTCAGTTGCAATCCCGGATCGATCATCTCTGGCTGCAACGATTAGTTGCACCGCTAGCATCATGTTGGGTGTGGATATCGACTGCATCAATGCTGGGTCGCAAGGAATCCTTTTGCCCGGAAACATGATGTGAAGAATTGAACAATCCTCGGCCACTTGGTAGGAAGCTAAGGCGGTTGATCATCAACAAGCATGAATAGTAAAGAACCTTAGGACCTTAGGATATAATGGAGAAATCATACATGACACACATTCTCTTACCTATCTCGGATTAAGAATCTTATATCAATAATTATGGATAAAAACGTATTGGAACATTAAAGCCCAAACACGAAGCGAGATTGCAACACCAGACTACCCTGGCGTGTCACAGCAACGTCACCAACCAATCAACTTAGGAAGCAACCAACCAACTCAACCAGCGGACTGACCAAGACACAAATGGTGTTTTTTTTAATGGAGGACCCCAGAAAATGGTTGGTTCACTAGTGGTTCACAATAGTTATAAACAAAACCGATCATCAACAACAATAGGGGATATACCAACTGTAGTGGTTCGTTTATTACTATGAAAAGTCAATGTTAGATGATGTTTTGTGGTACCCCAATTTTAAGACACCACCAAACCCCCAAAGATATGTATTCGATGCAGCTTTCAATAAATATCGCACTCCCAAAATTGCTGGTTTACCAAGCCACATGATATACCGTATCCCTGTCAATTCTGAACAATCGTCCCCAACAAAAGAAAACAACATCGAAAATGACGAGCTAGCAGTCAAACATCCAAACCAAACTTGACATCCAACCAACAAAGCAAAAAACAATCAACCCACGTATGTGAAGCATTCATCATAGCAAGCAGCCAATGTAACCTCTGCAAACCAACTCAACCAGAACTACTTGGCCAACGAACCAAGTCCCAACAGTCCATTTGTCACTAGCGCTGTCCTCTTGTTCCGCATCGAGGATTCCTCCGAGAGTGCCTGCCGCTTTCAGCAGATCCAAAGGACGCTATTCAAAAAGGTCGACTGGATGGGAACAACGCTACGGACGAATCCGGAGTGTTGAGAGCATGTGGACACTTTTTTTGGTGGGCAAATTCACTGCACTGTACTGGGTATCTTTTTCACAGGTGAGAATTTCTCAAAACAGTGGCATTCAACTCATTCAACCTGCAAAGCGCACTCCACCCATTAACGCGAGCATCGAACCTTGCAAGGCACACTGTTTGGATAGTACGACTTGAAAAGATAGACTGGGCAGGTTGCTGGAATACTGTGTTGATTTTCTAAACATGACTGCAGATTCCTCATGTAGAATTACATTGCATGTGCTTACGGCATTCCACTCTGCTCTATCAGGTATGGAGCAAATGTTGGGCAAATTTCAAGCACAAGAGGTATGGGAAATTGACTGCCTGAATGAATATGTGCAAACATAGACGAGGCCTGATACACACACACACAAATGCAAACATAATATGAGTCAATGTGCACATGTTTACTTACACGTGCTGGGATGTATTTATATCAAATAACCACCAATTGACCATCAATCAACACCAAAAAGTATCATTCACACCGTTGCATTGCAATTCATTCAACATTGGAAATTAACATCTAATAACCATCGATTCGTCCTCGAAAGAATGGCATTTGGTACGCCACTCCTTGTAGCTCCAAAGCTCCCCCTTTATAAGGCCAGAACGTGATGCCCCTGGCTCCGAATCACTCTCCCAACCACTAGCCAGTGATGATGATGATAATTATTTTCAATACTTACCATCATTGTCATCTGCAACTTGGTGAGCTGAATTCACCATCAATTCACCATGAATCCATTACGAATCCACCATCAATCAACCGTCATCTTACCCACACTTCGGCTACTTTTGGTGGATTAAATTCACCATGAAGGTCAATCATCGAATGGTTGACCATACTGATTGACCATGCATGAATCAATTAACTTGGTGGATTTTTGATCCCTTGCTAAAAGTCAAACGGCTTTAGTGGCAAAAAATGGTAAACCAATCATATCCCAAAAAACCTAAAAAAAACTAGGGTAGTAGCTACAATCCAACCAGAATAGGGGACACAAACCATGTACCAACCATGTTTGTTTCATCACCCAACCAATTGCTTGATGAAACTATTGACAATGGCAATTGAAAACCAGTTAATCAATCACCGATTAGTGGCTATATGGTAAACCAAAATCATATCCAAAAAAACCTAAAAAGCTAAGGTAGCTATAATCCACCCAGGTAATCAATCACCAATTGGGTGTTTCTCAAAATAGGGGTACCCCCAAATCATCCATGGTTAACCATTTATAGTAACTAAACCAACCATTTTGGGCCCCTCACCACCCCTTGCGTCGCTCAGCTCACCGCGCCTCCCATTTTGGCGGACAACTGCTCCGAGGACATGCCCTGCAGCTCGCAGATCTCCTTGGAGCCGTGGAGATGACGCAGGACTTGTGTCAGATCCATCAATTGATCAAATGTTGTCACCATCAGCCATCAACATATGTCAGCGTTCCTTGATTTTTTCGGCCATTTTGTGTTGCTACTCTTGGTACTTCCGTTGCCGTACCAGTTGCGAAACACAGCATACCAGCCGCCCACACCAACACGGGGGGCCTTCAACTCGTCGGCGTTCTTCACCCCCACCAGTGGAGACCTGACGGAGCGCAACAAAGGGGCCAAGCCGTGACCGGGGTAGGTGGAAATGATGGGTTTGATGATGATACCAACCATACCAGGTCAAAATGATATATGGTGGTTGATTCATAAAGGACTACCTGTGTTTGATGATGATGCCAAGAATAAAAAACATTGACATATGACATATGCTAGTTTCTCAAAACAGGGGTGCCCCCAAATCATGCAATATCAACTATCTTCAGTAATAAACGAACCATTTTTGGGGTTCCCAATTTGAGAAACACCCAGATGATGGCTAACGATGGTTGACTGTGAATAACGATGGCTAATGATGTTTGATTCATGGTTGTTGGTGATGGTTTTGTTCAGTTTCATAATGTTGTGTGTTAATGAATGATGATGTTTCACAACGCTTCAAAATGATATAATCATTGACGGCGGTAAATCAAGGGAACTAGTGACCAATATTGGTTGGTTTTCAATCATCACTAGCGTGACTGAGAGGATTACTGCTGCTGATGATTAATGGTTGAGATGATGAGCATACAAAATAATATCATGATGATCATACTCATATTCCTTTATCACAAGTCACAAAACTGGCTCAATGTTGATCTTGAGGTCACAACAACAATCCAATAAATGATCGCAAATCACCTGATCCCTGCCAATGCCCGACAAATGATATTTGGAAATGTTATCTCATCATAAAGGCTAATCACACGTATGCCCGTACGTACCTCCAAATCCAACCTGTGAACCATGGCTGATGAAAAGCGACCCCAGGTTTTCAAGAAACAATGAGGTGTTGAGGTCCTTGCTACCCAAGCGGCGATTACCTGGTCTACCATGTTTAACTGTGATTTCTATGTTGATCTGAGCATCATGGTTCACCAGCCAGTTAACATCAATCATTTCTATGTGTAACAATTTAATTTATTTGAATGACCAGTTCAGACCTGAATTCTGCAAAAATCACATGGCAATCATGACCCGAAGCCATGGTCTTTCACAAGGAGTTGATGAGCGAAGGTTCAAGAAACATCCACCATTGGAGGTGGGTATCCTCTGGTCGCCCAAAGGTCCAAAAAATCCACCATTTTTCCAGAGATGTTGATTTTAAGTTTCAGAATGCTGAATCCAGAGCAACCATTGCTAGAGGTGGTGATTTTCAGATGATCAAATGATTCACATAGAGATGGTGGTCTTTCACCCCCACAAAAGTTGGCCATTATATTTCCGTGCTTTGTGAAAGCGACTCCTGCCACTTGGTCTATGAGACCTTGCACGCTGACATATTGGGAAGTGGCGCGAGCACTGTCCTGCTCCATGAACTCCTGGATGTTCTTCTCCCACCTTTCGACAGCCTGCTTCAGGAAGACATTCTGTCCCTCTTGGCATTCCCTGGCCTGGTCACCACGCTGTGGAGTTCCTTCGTCTCCTGCTTGTCGTTGTCGGTGGAGATGGCATGCCACGGTGCTTTTACGTCCGGTGGCAGGGTGTCTGTCGCTTTCTTCAAGGCTGACATGCTTGTGCTCCTGGCTGTGGCTGCGAATTGGGCTTTGGTGCTGGTGGGATCAGATGCCCTGCACCTTGCCATGGCGGCTCTGCTTGACCTCAAATTCCTCCATACGGTGGGGGGGGGTTCTTCTTCTTCTTCATACTCCAACGCACCAGACGGTGTGTTGAACAACGCATCGAGGTCGTCCGATGCCATGTCACTGACGTCATCCTGCACCACACGCACTGTGCGACCCCCTCCTCTCGGTGGCCGCCATTGGCTATGAGCTGGGCGCCTGTGGGAAATCCACCGTCCAAAGGCCCACTCTCTCGGAATGCCCTCCTGAGGCCGAAGGAGCCTTCATGGTGGCAAAGCAACGCAACCAGAACCACCAGTCTCAGCATCAAAGAGGGCTCCACCCTCAAGGAAAAAAGGCACCGGAGAAAGGTGCCCGCGGGCTATCTATGGCTCGCCCGCTAGTGCTTCAGGCTGAACACCGAAGTGAGCGGCAACTTCCCAACGGTTGAACCACCCCCATGAAAAATATGCTTGTCAACCAACCAGGTGTTGATCATCATTAGGGGAAAATAAAAACATGTTTGAAGCCACCAACCAGTAGTGGTTTAACCATCATGGTTGGCTATTATCTATCATTAACCACTATTAAGCACTATTAACCACTATTAACCACTAATGGCTACCCAGGATTAATAAACCCCTGGTTTATTAATAGGGGGTATCCCCCAAAAGCCTTGGTTTCCCATTAAGATAGCAACCCCCCCAATTAATCAACCAGGGGTTTATTAGTCCTGGGTAGCCATTAGTGTCTAACCACCACCCAGTGACTGCCACCGGGCACAGCTGCTCTCCCCAACGCAGCAGCGCTTCAACGCTGGGCATCCCGACAGTTTCTGCAGCCAATCCACGTCCTCACGAGCGACGCGTGGCGCGTTGCGCGTTGGTCCGTCAGCACCGGTCGAAGTAAGCAGCGGTTTGGGTGGTGAAAATCCATGGGCGTGAGGGGACTGCGTTATGTTCCAAGAGGTCCCATATTTAGTAACTGGGTGTTTCTCAAAATAGGGATACCCCCCAGTTATCATCCAATAAAGACCATTTATAATAGTAAACCATCCATAACTTTGGGGGTTCCCTATGGCTTCAGGACCCCCCAACTGGTTACTAAACATTGTGATAAGTTATCGGACTTATAACCTTTATCTACCAACAACATGGTGTTGTAGATAATTCTTGTTCTAGAAACTAGCTGTTTGGCAAATCAGTTATAGGTCTATCTATCTACAACCCACCTTATTAATGGGTTATAATCTTATACAGTTTCAGAAACCTATAGAAACCTCCACCCACCTATGGCTTCAGAACCCCCCAACTGGTTCCTAAGCATTGTGATAAGTTATATAAAACTTAAAACCCATATCAGTCATAAACAATTAATTATATCATATCCCCCATCAAAAATACATGAACATACGCTGAGTTCAAACCTTCTCAACACTTTTCAGTTCTAAAGCTTGAAACCCATATCAGTTAAAACCCTATAATGGTTAAACCTTACTTAAACCCTTATAAACATAGGTTATATACCATGGGAATCACCCAGGGACCCAGGGCCACCCCGGGCCGGCCCTACGCATCGTTCCAACGGGCAGCCGCGCTCGTCCTGCTCCGGCTCCGAAGCTCGACTCGGACTGCTGCCTCCCCGCGGCGAAGTCGCCTCGCCCTGCGGAGATGCCACCGCTGGGGGGGGAACGAGTCGTCCCATGACCGGTACCAGGGGGTTAGTTCAGCGACCAATTGATGCTTTGGTTATATCAATTTATAATATCTAATCATTTATCAAATTGTTTCGTGATATCAGGGATATCTTTTTATTCAGATTAGATATCGTATATCCCAAAACCCAACTTTTCACTGGGACCATTTGGGATCGGGGATTGGAACTATCCACCAGTAACCAAGATTGGCCACCATTGGCCCACCTTGAACCATCAATTAGCCGTTAATACAGAGGTCAGGAACCACCGTTACATTCACCAGTTCCTAGCCATGGGATGATCCAACTATAGTGGATGATACAGTGATACTGTTCTGGTAAACGCTTGCGGTTCAACGCAGGCGAAATTCAATGGTTAAGATTTAACACGTGGTTTCACGGTTTTGTAGGTGAAGTCAAGAGTGGGTAATGCTTGGAAAGTGGTTGGCAAAGAACAATTCCTTGGAGTGATTGTTCACAGTTTGTTCTTCACGAGTTCACCACCAGCAACTGGTGGGTTTGATCAAAAACTTACTGGTGAAATCTGGTAAAACTTCACCAATGTTCAGCATGCTCCAGACCTCATCTTGTTGGTGCTTAAAGTATGCTCGTCCATCAGGCCTGGTTGAACATAAAAACCGTTCACAAAGTAAATTCCTACCATGGCTTTTGGAGGTTTGGTTTTTGACCAGGAGCCATACAATAATGTTTCAGCAGTTTCACCTGTCTATGCCTCAATCAATGAATTGGTCCTTGCTGGGGGCTCGCTGACAAGTAGGAACAAACAAGCCCCCAGCTGCACCCTGGGCTGCGGGGTCGATGGCAATATGATGTTAATACGATGTTTAGCAACCATTCAGTAGCCATGATCAAGTCATATGCACTATATATAAATATATATACACACATATTTCTTTAAACGTACATATATGCATCAAATGAACCATTCTAATCAATAGGTAGTATAAACTGATGCTGGCTATGCCGACAATACACCAAACAAAAAAAACATCTAGTTCTATCAACTTCTCTGTACATTATCTCTTACGATGAGTCAACCAGCTTGTCAAGAATATTCATGAATGATACTGGAGCCACTATTTCTATTCGTTGTTGCTGGTCGTTGTGCACAATTGAAGATCAAAAAAAAGCATTAGGAACCATTATTGTTGTACCGCTACCGATAGCAGTTGCTTGGAAACCAATATGTTTGCATATCCCACATAAACATATACATATGTTAGTCGTGTACAAACTAAGGTACGTCAAGGTATACCAAGGTTACCAAGCAATCATGCCTTGATCAAAATACATCTATGTATACTGACTTTCTTATATAAATTGCTTTAACACCGATCAATGATGCTGTTATGTACCTGCGAACTCACCACTTGTCGGATTGCACCCAGCATTCCAATGATATCCAAACATGGGTTTTGAATAAACCTCTAACAGGCAGGTGCAGTAACTAGTAGTTGATTTGCAATCATCAAGCAACCTGTAGCAATGTTGTGAACAATTAGGTGCGAATCATTATTGACAAATATCAAAACAATGACCGATACATATTGAAACAGTTTTTCGCTACTTTCATTCATCATTGCAATACCCGACATCGAAAAATATGAACCATACAAGGAACCATGACAACGATTGTCAAAAGAAAGACAGCCATTGTCAAAACAATGATAACAATGTTATAAGACGAACCGCTTGATTAACCAGCAATTCAGGGTTATCATAACCACGCTTAAGCATCACAATTGGCCAGCATTGACCAATGTCCACCCTTATCATGAACCATGATTAATCAACTGGTGTAAGGCATCGCCTACCAAAATCGACCATTGGTAAGCGAGATCAGCCATTATTATGAGCATCACATAGCTTACTTCAGAGTTACTGATCATCATTCAACCATTGATCGCCAAACATGATTAAGTAATGAGATAGACTTTCCTAAGCATTAACCATCCTTAAATATTCTTAACCCTCAAATGACCAAGTAATTCACCATCACTTGGCGAGTTATCAACCAACGTTAACCATCTCTAAGCATCACAATCACCAGCCATTAACCAAAATTAATTACGCCCAACCCCTACCATGAACCCACCTGAACCCTACCATTGACTCTATAGACTGGTACCCTCCCTCATAGGAACCATTTAGTAGGCTTTACTTTTAAGGTACTTTTCACTGAAGGTCAGTCTTGGCAGCCAACCAAAAAAACCCATAGAAAACTATAGAAATCTAAGAAAATCTAAAACCACCTAAACAAACCTAAGAACATCTAAAAAGTTCCCTGGCAGATCTGATCTGATTCAACTATGAAGGGGCCCTTGCAGAGCTGCAGGCCAATTGGATTGCTACTTGGGCTGATTTGGTGGTATATTTAATATGTCTTTTTCCTGCACAGGAAAAGTTTAGATCTTTTAGGGCCTGGAGAAGGTTGAAGAATAGCTCAAAAGTAAAGGTATACAAAGGGTTTCTAAGACTCCCTACCATTGACCCATTTAGCAAGCCAGATACCATTTGCCTGTTGAAGTGGTCAACCAACCTAACAGGCCCCGGGCCCCAGCAAAGGTACCACAACCTGTACTCCTTATCATGAACATGAGTCCCTGTAATCAACCCTTGTCCAATATAACCCCTAGAATCAACCGTCATATCACCATGACGTCAGCCTATCCTTGGGCCGGCCATGGCGCCATCCCGTGGAACCGGCGTAGTACCCGTGGCCCACAGCACCTGGGGCATTGTCTCCAGGCCCAACGAAATGGAGGACAGCTTCCCAGTAGGCGAGTCGTCGATGCCTCTGCGCAGAAAATTCGGATCGCCAGGGGAGGCTGACAATCTGAGGGTGAAAAATCTGCTGTGTTGTCTCTGATGCGATTTTTTTTTCGAAGAATCTATGGAAGCAGCAGATTGAAATCAGCAGATTCAATTCCGATCTTTCCAGAGAATCTTATGGAATTTAAGTTCCTTGGTGCAGCAGGAAAGTTTCGAATTGAATTCTGCATCGATACGGAATTTATTCTCTGTGTTTTTTTTTCCTGGCTTTCCCACATAAGTACCTGAAAACCAGCTGCTTCGTCTTACAGTGAAACAAGCGGCTTTGCGGCGAAGCCGCCAATTGGAGCCATGGCAAATCATTCAGTTGCAGGAGATTGGTCTACTTATTTGGTGCTGCTTATGGATGCACCGAGTTGGGCAGGATTGGTCATCAAATGTGAGGCATATCTACAGAGGTTGCCTGCTGTCCTAATAAAGATGATATAGAGTTCTGGATGGTTGATGGTTGAAGATGGTTGATCGATAGTCCAGCAATTCCGTGTTGACAACGTGACATTGATCCTTCTAATTCTTATAAATGGTTATATATTAAATCACATTGAAATAGTGATTCCCTGAGAAATCTCTAGTGAAAAGCAAGTCGATCCCTTCATATCTCTTCACCCGGGGCGACACACCTGCGTGCGCTAAGGAATACCACTACACCCTGCAAGTGATGCTGGAGGATCTTCCCACAACGGCTCGGCCCGAGCGTTTTAAGGAGTGCCGTTGAAATTGGTACCTGGTTCGGCCAAAAGCAGCATGAGCTGTTGATATTCAAACATGAATAAGTATGTGTATATAACTAAAACATGCAATAGTTACTGTCAGTTACTAACATATTATACTGGATGGTGGTTTCAACCCCTATTCAAAAGTCATCCAACCAACCATGCCTGAATATTGCATCGGGGAAAATAATGAAAGTATTGAAAGCCAGCAGTGAAACGATGACTCAAAAGGGCAATCTGGAACTGATCAAGACTGAACAGAAAATAAGGTCCGGCTGACTCATGCTGTTTAACGGAGAAGCCGGCTTCATTGCAACCAAACGAGCCGAATGATACCAACAACATGGCTTCAAAACCATCAATAAACAAATCAAATAGACCTAATAGACCTATATACTAGACCTATAACCAACATGGCTTCAGAATGATCGTGGTAAAAAATCATGAACCACGTACTGCTCCGATTTTGCCGAAGTTCCAGTGAAAAAACTCCAGTTTGGTCCGAGCGACTTGACATAAAGTCAGTGTGGCCCGTGATCGACACGCCTGCAGCATATGGTGCTGGTGACTTCGTGCTGGATACCGAGTGATCAACGTCTAGGCAGCAACAACCGATAGATGTTCCAGGAATGGAAGCTGATAATCGCTTACCAAAACCAGTGACGTACTAGTCGTTAACCACTTGGTATCAATATATGCAAGTTTCTCAAAATAAGGAACCGCCAAATAGACATGAGATACTTGTACCTGGTGGTCAGCAAATTGGTGAAACCCGCTGATTGCACCTGAGCAATAAGACATTCAAATGTAATTTGGAAACTGACAAACATTGCAGTGGGTCAAAACCCTGTACCCCTGGTTCCCCATCATTAACCATATGTGGGGGATGATCCCCCACTAGTTGGTTGGCTAACTGCTTGACCCATAGCCACATGAGAAACTACCAAATGATGTTTCATCCTAGCTGGTCCGTCGCTGGCAAAACTCCCTGGCGAATAATGATCATCACTGATTGGTGTTTTTTCACCACCCAGTCATGAAAACTATGCGCACGGCAATCAAGCTTTCGTTCATAATTACAAGTGGGAAAGTAAAACTAAAACATGTCAATCAAACCACCAGCCAGTTCATCATGGTCGTTGCCAACGATGAACAAATCACTGTTGAACTTACGATATCACCATGACAATCATATCATTCTAAGATTCACTGAATGTGATTCTATGTTCACCCTTATTGAGCAAGATTACTAAGCGATACAGTCATTCATACTCTTGGTTGATAAACAATTATTAGCAAGCACCAATGTCTGTCACCATCGTTAATCACCTATTTTCCTTACTAGTCAACATAAAACACCTGATGAACCAGTACGAACCATTAGTAACCATTGTGGCTGAGTATCAAATCTGATTAGTTAATCAATAATTGATCTTTAGCTAAGCAGCAATAAACCATCAACTAACCATCAAAGAACCCGTCATCAAGTCGCCAACACTGTCATTCATCAATGTGCCACTGTTGCCCTCCAAATACAATATCATGCAATCAGGATTGAGCATTCACCACCATGATTGACAGCAACATGAACCATTGACAATGAGTGACCGCAAACCACCACTTACCATCGACTAAGAATCCAGGGATTATCAACCAACCACTAATTCCCATTCATTGATCATATCACTGATCAAAATTAGGAAAGCGGTCTGAAAAACTATCATCACCTAATGAACCATTGCGAACCCGTATTAATTATCACCAGCCGTGATTGGCCAGTACTTCACCTTCAGGTAACCAAACATTCTACATCAGCGAGGAAACATTATACATCATTGTCATATAGTAGAATTGATGATTGTATCACAAACCATTTTTGTATTATCTATTCGTATTAATGATTTTGATACTACTCATCAATGAATCAATACTTAGTCCTTGCCTCATTAATCACCTTTAAGCAGTCCATAACCAACGTTCCGCCATCCTGAATCACTACCAACAAATTGTTCAACCAATCGTTAACAAACGCCAAATCATTCACCATCAATAGCAAACCAATTCCCGACAATCAACCATCATTAGCTTTTATCTACCATCGGTAACCCTGAGACCACGTGAACCATCATTAAGCATGGGAACTTGTGAACCATCATCAAATATCATCAACCATGGGACCATGTGAACCATGATGAAACATAATCAGCCAGTAGTCCACCAATGTCTTAGCCAAGTTTTAAGCGATAATTCAGCAAAATCACTTCAAATCAACCACAAGATCAAGCAAATCAGTAGTCAACCAATCATCATGAGGCCAGAACCAACAAAAAAAACCTAAGAACCTATCCGAACAATTTTTTGATTGGCAACGTATCTGACCTATCAACCAACCTAGAACCAATCAGCCTATCCGAACCCCGTGCGTCAAATGGGCCTGGCAAATTTCCCACATCTTCCTCCCCATAGTGGCACTGATCGCCTGTGAGCGGGGTGGCGCGTAGAAACCGTTTTCCATCGGTGATTCACCGACAAAGTACTGAGTGGGGGAGATTCTATGGTGAACTCTATGGTTGCGAATGGTTAATAATAGAAAATAATAACTAACAGCAATAGTTAAACAACAACTGTATGAAATAACCAATGGTCAACTTAAGCTGGTTAATGGTTGATAAAATGGTTGCAATAATAAGGAAAATCACCAACAATAGTGCTTCGACACCTATATCTGGCAGTCTTTCAAGCCAGTTTAGAGACCTCCAAGTTGTGGATGGTACAAGTGGTTAATAGACTGGATGATCCAGGGGTACCCTTATTTCGAGAAACCGCCAAGAAAATGAGTGATTCATGGTATATTCCATGGTTGTAGTGGAAACTAATAGTTCGTGATTCACCATGTGGAGGTTCTTACTCAGTTGGGTTCATTCTTTTCATAATTTCAATAAAGGCTACTGTAGTTACAAAGGGGTAACAACTGTGGGACCAGTTTATACAAATATCGACACATATAAATATATATATATATATTTGTAAAACCACTAAACGTGAATACAAACATACTTAAATCAATGAATAGGTAAATAAATATAATTTTAAAAAATATACAAATGTAAGAACAATAGTAAGTTGTATACATGAGTGTGTAGCGGTTGGACAAGTCGGGTACGTAGTGTTTATGTGTTTGTCGTCGTTCTTCCTAATTGCGGCGAGAATCATTCCAGTAATTCGTGGCAGAGGACTGTTGTCCAAAAATGTGCAATGGGAATCATCCCTGCGCAGGGTTGAAAACAACCATTTCGAAACTACTATCATCAACACCGGTGCCGACCAAGTTGCCAGTTCATCATCCATTAATCATCATCCGTTGCTACTGCTTTGATGCCATTGTTGAGCTACGAATCACCATTGCCAAAGTGAATTCTCTGGAAAAACCAACTTTCGGTTCGTAGCTCATAGCTCACCATAGTCGGGTGGTCTTTTGTTCTCAATTATGCACATGTTTTGTTGCGTGAATCACTCAAAGACCCCATTTTTTGAGAATCCTGTTACTTTTGTTTTCACAAGAAAAATCACTATCATTATTCAAAGAACCACAATTTCATCATCGACCAAGTTCAATCATGATTGCTTGTTCACTGTTTAGTGCTGACCAGCACTCACCATCATTTATCATGATTTTACCATCTTTAAGCATCGCGCTTCATATCATGACAAATGCGTAACTATCACGAGCCATCATCAACTGATTGTCAATGACTGTCATTGTAAAGATTGTTCAAGTTTTCTGGGGGTCGCGCAATGGAACCAAATTTCCAAAACACAGTGAGTAATCATACCCAAAACAACAAGTGGCAATCGCACCCCCATCAAAAATGGTTTTACCGGACCATTTACCATTTTACCATTTTGGATCGACCAAGTTTGGCACCGGCATCAATGGCAGTTTGTTCTTACACGTTCTTACTATTCACGTTGTGCACATCATCCATCAAACCAATGCACTGTCGCTACACGCGATCCCGCGGAACCCGGCCCGCCACCCATCAAATTTCACAATTCATCCTCCAGTTCGAGCAGCTTTGTCCAAGTGGCAGCTGCGACACTTGGTGTTGTTAGAGCCCATTGCGCATTGAAGTTGCGACCAGCCGCGGGCCGGGACAGGCCGGGACGCGGACGGGGTTAGATGATAGCTGGGCTGAAGTAGGGTGAAGGGTTGGGTTGGTGGGGAGAAGGATGATGGACAACTAGGCCCTGGTGATGGGCAAGCAGCAGCTGGTTGACTGTTACCCCTTACCATGGTTGAAACCACTAAGACAACTGAATGACAAAATTCGATGACTGACTGGAATGGTGGGCTGGTCAACAACCAAAGGCTGGGATCAGTCACAAATTCAGGGCAAGAGCCAGTCAACTTCCAAAAAAAATCCAGCCTCCACTAAAACAGAAAGATACGGCATGCCTGATGTAGCTTCTGCCTGACAGGTCTATATCTTGGACTTGATCGTTGAAATGTCAACTTTGTGAAAACCATTGAATGCCAAGAAAAATGACTCAACCTTGGGCACCCTTTGGGTTCCTCTCAGGGCAGGCCGCGCCGGTCTGCGAGCCAAAAAAACGGGAGCCGGAAAAGGTTCCTTCGCGCGCGCGCGGAGCTTACACGACTGCAGCAGTAGTTTACACGGAGCGGCGCAGCAAGGGCGCGAAACGCGTGGGAGAAGTGGCCCACAGGTTCGACCGCAATTCGCAAGGCAATCGCTTAAGCGCAGGCGGATGTTTGTTTTCTAATCTCAGCATCTCAGAAGTTCAAATGGGCCCAGGGGAAGGGGACTTGATAGGGCTACATTTCCATTTTGGTGCGGGGCCGTCCAGTCGAGCAAAAGGCTAATAAAACCATGTATGTGATGAATCAATGGAATGAACTCTCGTCGTAATCCTAAGGAGCGTGTGGTTGTTCAACCTGTGATTCGATGGTCATCAATGGATTCTCCAGATGCGCCATTGAACCCTCTGCCAAACCAGGTAGCCATGACACGAAATCCAAGGACGGTGTGGACTCCAACATTGCTTGGTTCTTTTGCAAAGCTCAACTGGATTCAACTATATACTGTCAAAAAAAAATGAAAAGGACATGTACCCGTTCAACCCTCTATAAGGCTTGTTTTCAGCAGGCTCAATATTTCCATATGTTTTCGAGATGCATACTGTGTGTATATGCGTATATATGTAAAGAAAGACAGACAGATAGATAGATAGATAGATAGATGGATGGATGGATGGATAGATAGATGGATAGATAAATAGATAGATAGAAAGATAAATAGATAAATAGATAGATAGATAGATCAATAGATAAATATATATAGATAGATATATACATTTGTATGCGGCAATATGCAGCATAGTACATGATAAGACATAAAGCCGGCAGATATCTCCAGATCATATCCAAACCAAATGGATCCAGCCATTGAACATGGGTTCGGAAACAATTGGTCTTTTGGCGACAACGTAGCTGGATTGAAATTGGTCCGCATGATTATGGTTCCCTATCAGCCATGTGCGATCAGCTCCAACAATGTGATCAATCACGCGAGGCTTCTTGGATGTCCATGGATATCCTGTGATATCTTTACTGTCTCTTCACCGTCATGTCCCAAGCAGTTGAGATTATATACCATCTGTGCTGCTGGACTATCGGTGGGTTTCCTTCGGAATGGGTCTCTTGCTTTGAAGCTCAACAAAGTGCTGATGCATTGCCCTGAGTCGGGGCAAAGAGAACATGTTGAACCATTGGCATGGGCATCTATCGGTGAGCATCCGCTATAAGACTACAATGACCTCATTCAGCAACTGCTTCAACAACAAACAACATGCATCTGATTGGGTCAGCAGAGATGTCCCAGCTGACGCTGGAATGTGTGGATTCTTTGCTGAGCCATAATCCAGTGAGATTACAACGTGACCTGTGCTGAGCCAAACTGGTGCGTGCCCAGGAATCAAATTAACCAGGAAGGTAACATGCACTTCAGCAATTATCAACCGTCATGGTGGTGATAAGCCACTCTAGTCAGTGGTTGATCACGGCAAATCATGCTCCCACTTAATTACCCTAGCTAAAAAACAAAAACTGCAAAGGAACAACCAGCATCAGAGACTGAGAAATTTAGACATCGTATCAGCAAAGGAACAACCATGCATCAGATTTTCATCGGCCAACTTCTATGACATCTATCAGTAATTGGTGCGCGGTATAGATCCCTGCTCATAAGTTCATTCATCAACATGTTCAGTAAATAAATGTGTATATACAAACATATCATTTAGAGTGTTACATCCCAAATAAGCAAAAACAAACAAACAAACAAACAAACAAACAAACAAACAAACAAACAAACAAACACATTATGCTAGCTGCAGCCGTCAACTTATATTTTTGACCCAAAGGCCCACCTCATAGGTAAGGCCAGTTCATAGGATATCATATTCCAAGAATACAACATCCCTCAACCCGATCTTAAGCGGCGGATCAACAAGGTTCAGCGTTTGCAAGCTGCTGATACTGCATCTTCGAGGACCAATGAACGATCGTGGCAAGAATAGACCGATGGGTGTGAACACGAAAGTCTTGGCGCCGAAGTGAGCCCGTGCAGATTCCGAAAGTTTTTAATGCCCCTGTCAAATGTGCAGGGTGTTGAACCCTCGGTTTATTAATAGCGAGGGCTCATTTTAATGGGAAACCAAGGCTTCTGGGGGATACCCCCATAAATTGTCAAAAGCAAATTTTGTTGATGAAAACTGAACCACTTCTGGTGCACACCCTGTGTGGACTTTTGTGGCTGCTAAACAATTCTCAGCCAGTACCACGCACTATTAGCGAAGATCAATATCAAGAAACCGTCCGTACTTTCTGGTGACTCACCAAATATGTCGGGTAAATTGGAGGTAGTTTATCAGCATGGATCTACCATTGCTGATAAATATATTGATCATTGCAAATACTGTAAGCATTTTCAATGCATCAAATCCCATCAAGTGGCTGTGGGTCAGTTCACCCTGTACCCCTGGTTCCCCTATCATTAACCATTGTTTTCCTTATTATTGTTGGCTATCATCCCCCATTGTTGGTTGGTCATAATATTGACCCTTGGCCAAGTGAATGCCTTTACACTATTCCTTGCACCCGTCCGGCGGGCGGGCCACGCCGGGGGTCCGGGCGATCGTCAGACCTGTTTCAGGCGGCGACACGACACGCGGTGCCAAGCATGTTAATAGTAATCAATAGGAACTATTCGTATCATTACTACGAGTACTTACAAGGTTGGTAATGAATAGTTGCTATTGTAATCAATAGCAACCATGTAAATAGTATTCTACATATGATTAGTATTATAGAGTGTTTCTACTATCTACTATATATAGTAGTGGCTAATCATAACCACTAGTAGCTACAAAATGTTTCTACTATCTACTATATTTGATTGGCCACTACTCATCCAACAATTTGCCAACAATGGAAACTTACTGGCTGAATGTTGGCTGATGGCTAACTGTAGAGAATCTAATGGTTTACGATGGTGAATAATAGAGGATAATAGTGCATAGCAACAAACCTATTCCAACTGTTTTGTCAAGAGGCTGATTAGCAGTGATTTCCAAAATGTGTTTATATTGGCTATAGAGAATGTGTGGGTAACAAAGGTTGATTATTCTACCCGAGCACTAAAGGGCCAGGTAGCATAATCTCAGATCACCAACTCACAACTGATGTTTTCTTCTTGGCTAATCAACTGAAAGGCACCGATGTGTTAGACGTGTCGCATCTGTCTGCTTGAGATACATAGTTCATTGTAGGCAACCTGCGAACACAAAGTGTTGTTTATTGAATCTGTTTCCGCGGTTGATCCGCTTCAACTGGATAGTGAACCCAGTATTACAGAGCAATGGTTGGTAATTGGCCCGAAATCGCAAATGTCATGGGAAGCCAAGGAAAAAACCTGTCCCATCCAATGATGAACAAACTGGCGAACAAAGGAAGGCATGGAATGAACAGAAGTCCAGCGATGCCCAAATGCAGCACTTGGATCAGAATGTATGTATCCATATAACCATATCACCATCATTTAGCCATCATCTCACCACTAGTGTGCACCAAGTAACCATCAATTGGCCATCATTGACCATAGGTTCACCATCAATCACCATCATATCACCACCATTTCGCCATCCTAAGCCATCGTTCGCCCATGATTTAACCACGGTCAACCCATGTTGATATCACCATCCACAACTGCTGCAATCAGCTGCGGCTCAAACTTCTCGGTTTCCCCACGGTGGCTTCTGGCGTGGGCTGGGGCTATGGTTGATGATGGTTCAATTCATGTTTGATCATGGTTTATCATGCATCAACCATCATTGATGATGCATAGTTGTCGATTTAATTGATAATGGTAGTTTCTCAACCATAGTGGTACATCAACCATCTATAATTTATAATGGTGGTTTCGATGCATAGCTATCTGATGATTAATTTGATGTACAATTCGTGGTAAGCTGATGAGTAAAGCTTGTCGATAACGGTCGTAGTTTATCAGTTCCTGTACCCCTTGCTTCCCCATCATTAACTATTGTTTTCCCCATAGTTTGTTGGTGAACTTATCCACCATGAAATTGGTTGGATAATATCGACCCATAGCCATATATAGCTGGTATATCCCCTATGGTTGCTAGTTGTTCTCCCCTATTATTAACAATTAACCAGCTATTAACTCATAGCCATACAACAGCTCAGCCATATCGCCACTATTTGTTGGCTATCTGACGGCTAGACCTGATCTACCCGGTAGTCAACTGTGGCACTGGAAGCGAGGAAACAGAAACGGCATTCATTGGTGCATGAGAACCTCGCCACTACGGCATTTATTGGTGCATGATGCCAAATCATGGTTTGATTATGGTTAACAAACCATTAATGATGGTGTCTATACACTATAAATCATGATAAACCATGGTTCATCATGGTTCATCATGGTTAATCATGCTATTGATAGAGTCTTCTGTTCATGGCTAATGACCTTTCAAAGCATGCAACCATGTTGGTATGTGATCTTTGATTGTCAACCGATGTATCAACCAGCTCACTAGCCGCTATTTTGTTTGTTAGCAAGCGGGTAATCATGACCAGCAAACCAGTGACTATTGTTACTGTTGACCAGTATCATATAGTATCATGTACCTTTTGGGGGGTCAGTAGTACTAAGCATTGACCACGAATGTTGATAAATCATTGCGATTTATTTGTCAGTGACTTCTACTATTGCAATTATGCATCATAGTTCTCATCTTCTTCCTATTACTGTGATTGTTGTTGGCTATTTCAAAACGAAAAGCTGCTACACTATTCTTAACATTCTTGGTAATCATTGATTATTGATGGTGTTTTTTCTTGTTAGCAATGTACCGCACCTTGGGAGGATACAATACCTTGACCTTCTCACAGCCATGGAGATCAAAGGAATCTCTGGAGTGGGCCTGTAAGCCACACCTGTGTGAGTGCCCTGGTACATGCTTTCCGAACCGCAGGCTGTGAAGCTCTCCTTCTTGGTGGTCTTGATGCGACAGCGCTGAACCGGACAGTGGATGGCAATGGATTCCACTTTGCGGCCGCCCAAAGGAATCTTGCGACTCCGACCGGCTCGTGGCGGGCAACCGCCAGTGTAAACAATGGTGGCTTCACAGGAATGCGCTTGACTCAAAAGCTCATCCTCCTTATTTGGCATGTCAAAGACTTTGTTCGAGTTGGTTAGCTTCCAAGTGAGATGAGAAAAGAGCTTGGCTTACTGGTATTCATGATCACTTTGAAAGGTTGAACAAATCCGCCATGAACTGATCTTTGTTGGCCGCACATAATGGCATGATTGACTAATATCGGTCTCTACTAATGGATCAATCTGCAACAGTACTCTAATGGATGGTGAATCATTGGCAAGTTCATACTGATGGCATTCAAAATCTGTACTGCGAAGGGATGATGAGTCATGGCCAGTAATTGTGAATCCTTGCCTTCTGATTGGCAAAACCTATCAATTTGTTATGTAATGGATAAGGGCTCATGATGCTGACAGCCAATGATCATCAAGAACGGTTTCTGGCCATATGGCACATAGAGTAATGGTGAATGCTGGTGAATCATGGCAAATGATGGTAAGATGCTTTTTGATCTGGCTATGGGTCAAAGCCCTGTACGCCTGGTTCCCATGTCATTAACCATTGTTTTCACTATTCTTGCTGGTTGTTATCCCCGATTATTTGTTGGTTAATATTGACCCATACCCATATCTAATCTAATCATGGTTCATGATTGTGAATCATGGTTGATCTATGATTATGATGAGTCATCATGGTGAATCGTGGAGAATGATGGAAACATGATATTGCTTCTAATGGTTTATAACGGAGACTGATGACCAATGATCGTGAACACTGGCTACAATGATGGTTCATGTTGATGAATCATTCTGAGTCCTGAGCTAGCTAGCAGTGAATGATTGTGAAACACGGCTAATGATCATGAATTATGGTGATGTCTAAATATCGTGAGTATTTGCATGGGGATGTCTGAAAACAGAGACCCCCCAAAAAAAAAAATGGATGGCTACTTACTACAAATGGCCAACCAAGGATGATGTAGGGGTACACATATTCTGAGAGAAAATACCCTATAACGACTCTGCACAATGTTGAATCATCGCCAATGATGGTGAAACATTGCTAATGCTAGTTGGCTGCGGGTCAAAACCCTGTACTCGTAGTTCCCCCGTCATTAACCATTATTGTCCCTACTATTGTTGGTTGTTATCCCCCATTATTGTTGCTTAATTGACCCATAGCTGGTCATAGGGATGAATAGTTGTGGTTCCTCAGGCCCCAGAAGTGCTGGTATGGAACTCCCATGGATAAAAGGCACCGCAGGAGGAAGCTATCAACCGTCATTCACCATAAGTAAACCTTCAAATCAACCATCCGGAATAACAATCAATAAACTGTGATTGACCGTGAACTAGCATTGAACTATCAATAACCCTATTGCTATCATGAACCACCATTTAATCATCAAATGACCTAGTAACCATCAATTAACCTACTGGTGAGGCCACTCCTGGGGGCCGCTCCTGGCCTCGCTCCCCCTCAAAGGACCTTTAAAGGGATACCACCAACCAGTAACATTGAATTGTCCTTCCTTTAACCCGATAATCATCCATTGCTCAATATTCATCAACTAACATTCCCAATAAGCATCAAGTAGCATGAGCCATCCCAATAACGATCAATCGAACTAGTAAGCACCTTTGCCCACACCGTTGATCAACCACGATCTGGCTGTGGGTCAAAACCCTGTACCCCTGGTTCCCCTATCACGAAGCATTGTATTCCTTATTATTGTTGGTGGTTGTCCCCCATTAGTTTGTTGATTGATATTGACCCATGGCCATCTCTCGTTAAACCTGTTCCCACCCATCACTCGCCAGCAAAAGACCAGTCCTCCTGGGCAAAGACCAGTTCCTGGTCGAAAAAATCCATGGCATCCTGCAAAAAGAAGGGTGTGGAGGGATTCAAATGTATGGGTTAATGATGATCCCGTAAACTCCATTTAGCTAGGATCAATTTAACCTGGGTCAATAGGTTTAACCTGGGTCAATAGGTGTAGTTTCAAATAATCACCCTCTAGCAAACTAATCTGAAACTACATGTTCCGATTCCAGGTTTGTTTACCAGATTGCAAATGATGGTTATGTATGATGTTTTGTTTTCATGATTGATATTTTATTTGGGTAAATCACTGATGGTTGAAGATGTCTGTGCAATGATTGTTCAGGAGAAATCACGCAGTGGTGTACATGTTTTGCCACTAGGGGGGGGGGCCATGGTAGTGAATACTACAAGGGGAACATGGGGATTTTGGAGGCGCTGGTCGGAAAGGTAACCCACCCTGTGGGAGGCTCTTGATGACAATGCTTCCAGCGAGTAAGCATCATTACCCTCTGGTAAACTAACCTGGCAATGGAAAATCCACCATTTATTGGTGTTTTCCCAGGGATTCACCATAAAATATGGCTAAAATCCATAGCCAGGTTAGTTTACCGGAGAGTAACTCTTCTCAATCATTTTTCACTGTCCATAACCAGTCCAACCTACACATTGACTATAAACAATCGATTGACGATCAGTTAAGCATCAATCCCACCACAAACTACTGTAGGTCATTATCTATCTCCCATCAAACAACAATCGCTAACTCATTTATAATCAATAAGCATTGGAATCCCTATTTCAAACCGCCATTCAACAAAAAAACCTCATCATTAATTACTTTTTACCATCGCATCGCATGAATTCACCACCACTTAACCGGACTTAACCATCTTCAACGATGAATCTGCCACAACCTACCCATCACTTCACCATCACTTGGCGGTTTCTAGGAATGGGGGTTGCCCCCAAAAAATCATCCAGTTTCTTCTTCGTTTATAGCAATAATCCAAGCATTTTGGGAGATCCCCTATGGTTGTGGGTCAAAATTGGGTACCCCTGATAATAGATTTCCACTATAAATGGCCATATTGGGGGTCAATAATTTTGACCCATACCCCTATGGCTCACCACCACCACTTCACCAGCCCTTCCAGCCATCCTTGGAGCCTTCGATCATGTCCACTCGATCTAAAGCCACCCAAAGACTCACCACCTGACCGAGGGCCACAGCAACTGACGGCCAGGACGGCCAGGCGTACCTCACAAATAGATGGTGAGAGGGGATATACCAAGTGTGACAAGGGGATAAGAAGCAAGGGTATAATGTAGTGGTTGATCCCAGTTGGTTCATGCTACTGGGATATACTAACTGGGATATACCAAGTGTAACCAAATCATAAGAGATACCCTCCGGTAAACTAACATAGCAATGGTAAATCAACATATTTTCAGAAACGATCATTAATTGGTGGATTTGCCATTGCCATGTTAGTTTACCAGAGTGTATCAACTACAATGGTTGGTGAATTACTCTATGTAAATGAATGGTTAGTAAACGTATGACCGGGAGGGTCCGCTATTTTGAGTAACCAAATCATGGTTAAATGCTGGTTGATCATTGGTTCATCCCAGTTGGTGACAAACCTAATCATTGGTGGTGGTATTAAGGAATCTGATGATAAATGATGAAGAATTCATTATTCATGATAGCTGATTCTGATCATAGTTGGAGTGGTTGCTTGCTGAGTAGCGAACAGTGAATGGGGATATTTGTTGGTTCGCTGATTATTAGAGAATTGTGAACTGTTAGCAAATGGTAGCATATCAACGGTAAATGATGGCAAATGCGTTTGTGGTTAAAGCTGGTTGCCGCAGTGGTTTATCCAAATACTACTCCAATAGATCGTTCAACTTGTGATTGTGGTTCGTCGTGTTGGTTAACCATGGTGAGAACCGATGATGTGCGCATCCGGCCAAATTTGCCCAACCCAACAACAAATCAATCAGAGTGACCGACATGATCCACTTCTAGAGCCAATTATGGGGTGTAGAGAAACTTCAGCAAGTCAATGTTGACCCCGGATTAAGAAACCCCAGGTTGATTAATTGGAGGGGTTACCATTTTGAAGGGAATCCAAGGCTTTTGGGGGATAGCCCTATTTGGATGAAATGCGCCCTCAAAGAAAAGAAAAGAAAAGCAAAAAAAAAGGAAAGGACAGGAAAGGAAAGGAAAGAAAAGAAAGAAGTCTTCGGGGAGAGTCGTGGGGAGAGGCCAGATTTCAGATATACAATTGCAAAGCAGACCCCCCAAAAAAAGAATCAGGGTGGGGGTATACTATTGTGCGTACAAAATCAAAAAAGGAAAAAAAAACAAAACGTGCATTGTGCAAAAGTGTGTGCAAGGCGTCGTGTGAGCACTGACCTTAATAAAAACGTGTGTGTAGCAGTGTGCGCTTGAGAGCGGCCGGCGTGTGCACGAGAAGGAGAGAAACAAATACCAATAACAGCTCGCCCCGGCTCCAAAGCTCCGCTCCCGGTCCCGTAGTGACCGAGGCATGGTAGTGTGACGGAACTCCTTCTTTGCCCAAGTATCGATGCACTTCACTGCTGCTGCACCCTGTGAAAATGAAGAATCCTTGCGCCTTCAAGTCGTATATTGATCCTGGGTAGTTATTGCTGATCGATTTTTGCCTGACCACCATCTCCATGCTCATGAGGTTTATCATGTCCAGCTGGCTTTGGCAGCGCCAATCGAAGCATTTCGAGCAGGTTCCGATGTTCGCGGCACAACGAAGTATGTTGATTCATGCCACGCTTCTTGACCCACTGAAGGTGGAAGTTCCCAAGGTCAGATCCGCTTGAAACTTTCGACTGAACAAACTTCTTTGTAGCTCTATATAGGTCCACTAAGTCAGCCTGATCAATAAAAGAAAAACGTCCTTAAACGCGATGAAACGCCTCTGCTGGGAGTCCTTGTGCGGAGATTACCTGAAGATTTCTTAACATCGCCCACAAAAGCTTCCATCTTGCTCCTTTCATTGCTCGCAGCTAAAAGAATGATCAACCATGATCAATTCGCGATCCCATGATCGAAACAGTACCCATCATCTGTCCACACAACCATTCGATTGAACCGTTAACCAATGGATCACAAAACATCATTTGAATTTAAACCACCCCGATCATAGCCACTACTTCTCATCCTTTTCTATTATCATTAGCCCATAATTCACTATTAAAGACCACGATTCACAATGATTAAGAATCATTACCATCCACAATCAAAATATAACAATGAATCATCAATCATCATTATCATAGTTAACAATCATGACGAACCACCACTAATCACAATCTATCTCTGTGAACATTACTAGATTAAACGCTATCATTCATGATTGATGGTTATTTCACGCATAAACTATCATTTACAACTGGTTGGTGATTAGTCCTGCCATCCAAAAAACAAATTGATCAACCATCCCGAAAAATAGGCACAATCAAACAATGTGATTCAGACCACCCATTAGTTCTTTTTTAACCATTATTGTTCGTGATTATGCCCTATGATTGTTCAAAGAAAATTAGCCCCTCAATAATCTAAAGCAACCAAAACATATTCTAAACAATGTGATTCAAACCTAAATTGCAGGTCATAACCCTTCTAGAAAAAACGATAACCCATCATCCAAACCAACTTTTTAGGTCATAACCCCCCCAAAAAAAAATCCGAAAAAAAAACCATCCATCTTCACATGGCTGTGGGTCAAAACCCTGTACCCCTGGTTCCCCTACTATTGACCATTGTTTTCCCTATAATTTGTTGGGGAATATCCCCCATTAGTTGGTTGGTTAACTGCTTGACCCATAGCCATATATAGCTGGTATATCCCCTACTATTGTTGGTTATTATCCCCTATTATCAACCATTAATTAGCTAGTTAACCATTGGTTGGTTGGTTGGTTAATATTGACCCATCTTCACATCATTCCCCAGCACCCGGGTCCCATGGATCCCCGCCACCCCCATGACACCCTGCTGGGCCATAGGCCATCGGGCGGCTTCGTTCCGCTGCTGTCAGTGCCGGATAGAAGAGCCAGGCGTGACATCAAGACGTCGCCGCAGGCGCTGTGCCTGCCGTGAGCATGGGAGATTTGGGAGGCTTGGGAATTGTGGTGAGTAATGTTTAATGGTTCACTCCTCGAAGCCCGGCCTCACCATTGGGAGGTTTGCTAACTTGAGATATGGTTAGTTAATATTGGTGTATGTTGGTCATTAGTGGGTAATTGTGGTGAGTAATGTTTAATGGCTATTTGTTAATTATGGCTATTATTATGGTTAGTAATTATGGTTAGTAATTATGGTTAGTACTGTTTAATGGTTGCAAGGTGGGCCCCCTAAACGTTAGCTAAGTTGGCATATAACTAGGGTAACTACCAGTTATGGTATATATAACTATAGCTAAATGGCTTATTAATCAACTTATAACTAAGGGGCCCACCTTGTGTTAATATCGGTGTATGTTGGTTATTAGTGGGTAAGGATGATTTTTGATGGTTACTGGTGGTTTTTGATGGTTAATGAGGATTACAGGTGGTTTATGATGGTTACTGGTGGTTTATGATGGTTGACGATGGTTACTGGTGGTTTATGAAGGTTAGTGATGATTAATGATGATTTTTGATGGTGAATGATGGTGAATAATGGTTTATGAGTAATGATTTGATGGTTGATGTAACATGGTTATTTTGGTGCTATTGGCCCAAGAGGGTGTCAAACCTCATGGCATGCAGCCACATTTTGTTGTTGAATTGTCGACCTTTTGGCGGATGTTGCTGAGCTGGTGCTTGGAAAAAAGCAGGTTTCAAGGAAACAAAGTCTGTAAGGCCCAAGCCATCTCGCATGAGGGTCCATGAGCCTTGTGACTCGATGGTTTTTCTCTTCTGTGCGGCTGAAGTATGTTGGACCACCAGCAAGATCGCCACCTCGCCATCATCTCGCAACAAGCAGAACGATATCTCCGGCCTTTTGCCAGGCTCAGAATGGAGCCATCTAAAAGCAACAAATTTGGACAAAGGGCTGAGCGCCGTTGAAGCCGCAAGCCGATTCTGGTGAGTCTTTCCGCTGGAAAGCGTGCGCGGGGCCTTCCAGGTCCAATCAATCCAATCTCAATGTCCACTGCCAGTGCCGGGAAATGCCGTTGCACAGAAAGACTTTGAGAGACCATTTCTGCCAGCGAACTCTTTCC
>VSDK01014135.1:230326-242978 GCA_009767595.1 Symbiodinium kawagutii
TCTTTCCCCATGCAACTCCGCAGGAAGTAGTCATTATCAAACCAAAACTAAGTTTCTAAACAACAAACATGGAATGTAACCAGAATAATACCTCCAAATCGACATTACATGCAATCCGCTGAAGCCAGTTCCAACTTTCCCCCATGGAACTCCGGCTAGGCACAACTGTCAGTTCTTTGAAGGATCTTTATGCAAAGGGCCCGCCTTTCTCAACTTAGTGTAAGCATCATTGCTAGCCACTATAATGACTATTAGCCGTGTTTATTTTCAACATGTGTTGACAAATCAAGCAATAATCATTAAACAAGCAACAATAGTTTGAACCATCATGAAGTAATCATTAATCAAGCAATTAAATCATTCGACTCAATGATTATTAAATCAAGCATCATTAGCAACTTTGAACCATCATGAATTACTACAAGGTGGGCCCGCCACCACGTATAAGTTGGAGAACAACCCTTATAACCGGTGGTTGACCTTAGTTAGAGTTAGACAAGTTATAAACCAACTTAGAATTGTAACTTGGTTAACCTTGGTTAGAGTTATTATCCTTATAACTGGTAGTTAACCTTGGTTGGGGGAGCCCCTTTGTATTTGTCGACCAGCCACAGCGCATCTCTGCCTGGGCAGCACTGCACTTTTGGCCATCACCCGAAGGATGGTATACACCTGGCGGCTCGAAAACCAGCAAGCGCAATGGCGGTGCTGGACGCGGCGGGTGATGAGAACCGTTACGTACCCGGCAATGGTTCATCGTTGGTTCACCCTACCCTTCCAGGTACCACGAAATCGTAGGTAACCAGCTGGTTTCTACCATTGCTTTTTAGGGTTACCTACTATAAAAGGTAACTGGAAGGATTGGGTCGGTAGGGTTAGTAAACTGGTAATATGGCAGCCTCTTTTTTCGACTTTCGCATTATTTTTCGGTGGGGCTGCTGAACTTGAAGTTGATTAGCAAAGAACCTACTTCAACAAGCAATTACCCCTAACTCCAGTTAAAATGCAACAAAGCCATCTACGGCGGCCCTCCTTGTAAGCCACCAAGCATGGTCAAAGCTGCCCATCTTACATGTTCTTGTCCATGAATCACCAACAGATCGTTCTGACTCCGAGCGCTTGGTGGGCTGGTGTAGGCTTGCCGATCGCGCCAAGCCCCAGTGTGATGTCCAAGAAGCCCGGAAATTGTCTTCCATAATTCTCGCACTTGCCTGCTGAAGATTCACCATTCATTACTATCGGTCCATAGTCTCTCTAGTTCCTGACCCTGTGACCTAGAACTGGAAAAACATCATGAACAACAGGCAAGCAATCCGTGTTCATGGCCAAGTCATTTCATCGGAGGGAATCAGTGTTGGTCCTTTGACATGCTGGTGATTTTGCTGCTTATTGCTTTAGCTGGTTCGTTTACTGATTCGTTGCTGTAGCATCCTTATAGTCACAACGGCCTTGTCATTGATTCCGAACACTGATAGACATGTCTTGAACAAATAAAAACACATCAACAAGTGAACTACTTTGATTGCTTCGAGATGATGTACTGAATGCACATGTACCAATCTTGATGAAGTATTATTGACCAGCCTTGCGCATCATTGGGTGTAAACTGAAGTTTTGAGCATTGTTAATTATAGTTGTTGTTTGTTCCAGTGTCAACAATCCATTGTCAACAGCTTACCACCATTGAATGAACACTATGCCAAGAACTACCCATCCCATCAGCAAACACGAACTCAAAACGATTCAAACACTAGGATAAGTATTGTCAATTTCTGCTTGGCATGGCACATGGTCCATCAATAGTCATCAGCCAGCACTGACCATCGATGTTACCATTGGACATTCGTTATCAACCAAAGTACCATCAACTCCGAGAGCCAGCAAATTGAAGATGATTTACACATGTCAATAACCCCCTATTCCCATAGCAGTTCCATTAACCCAGCACAACTGTATTAGTCCCATTCACCCAAGCAACATCCGACAAAAAACTTTGGCACCCACCCAAGGTTCAAAACCCTAACAATTTCACTTGTTGGTGGTTTCAATCCCTATGAAAAAATATTAGTCAACCAATCATTTGTTAATGATTACTAGGGATTAATGATTACTAGGGATTTGTTGATTATCACTAGGGAATTCAAACATTTTTGATTTTTCAATCACCATTGTTGGTTTAATATTAGTCAACCATTGTTAGCTTGAAACGGTTGTTGGCTTGAAATTAGCTTAATATTAGTCAAACAATTTTTGAAACAATAAATAAATTAGTCAACCAACCATGTTGTTAGCTTGAAAAATAAAAAATGTTTGAAATCACCAATCAGTTCAGTCTTCCACCAGCCTTGTGGCGCCTGAGCCACGGCGCTGCCGGCGCTGCCCGCGCTGCCCCGCACCTCCTTGATCTGAAGCTCAGAGACCAAGCCCTGCGCTTGGAAGGCCAAGGACTCCCAGGCCTCCGGCGAGCGTTGGATGATCCGATGGAGACATGGCCATCGTTGATGACTGGAAGGATGCGGCGTTGCACGCTTGATGATTGAGGGTTGATCAAACCTTTTGTTGTCTGTTTACATTTTGATTCAGGAAAAAATAATGATGAATAACGGTCTGTCAATGGTTGAAAACGGGAACGGTCAATTGATGATAAGTTGTAATTAACAATGAATGGCTCACCATTTTGTTGCTGCTGTGCCCAAGGGAACCGTGTGTCGCTTGCCAGCACGACTGGTAATCATTGACATGGACATTCACCAAGAAACCCAACATCGTTTGTCATCACCATTTTGTGTAGATTGTATCATCGACAAGGCGGGGCCCCCAAGCTAGCTAAGTTGGTTTATAACCTGGGTAGCTACTAATTATGCTAGATATAACTATAGTTAAATGGCGTATTAATCAACTTATAGCTAGGGGGACCCACCTTGTATCAATGGTGGAGTTCCGCTTCCAAGTTGTTTAATCCCTCCAAAAATGCAGGGAGCCTACAGGTTGCACAGGGCCATTTCGAAGGACACTGTGTTGGATTACCTTGTTGGGTAGTCGTTCCCCATGACCATGTGTTACTGACCAAAGACTGGCTCTCCCTCGGGTTCCTTCGCGAGGTAATCACACATATTCACGATGATCTGTACCTTTTGTTTGTTGAAAGGGATCCAAACCTCTGCGCATAAGTTTTCAACATGCATAATATGTCTAGTTTGACTGGGATTGATGATGGCGAAATAACGGTTCAGGTGAGGAGTAACCTTGCATTTTTCAACATTGTCAACCGCAAGTAGCAGCTGCCGCCACTATTGTAGATAACGAACACCTGCACACCACGCGTCCAATGACCCAGCATTACATTTGTTTTACCATTAAATCATTTCACACCAACATCAACATAATCAAGAAACGTTGACAATGAAACGCGTCAGCCGACCACAACCATCAGTCAACCAGCACAAATCATTATAACACGTGATGAAACACAAGGACCATCAGTCAACCACCGCCATGAACCATCACCAACCATCCCTGGCGGCACACCTCTGTGAGCGTATCCCTGGCGTTGGGCTCGCGGCCATGTCGCCGCAGCAAACGCAAGGCGAAGGGGCCCAGAGCCGAGGCCTAACAGCCCAGGCCGTCGGTGGTCATGTGGTGGTTTCTCAAGTGATAGGTTCCCCAAAGTTATGGCTGGTTTATTACTTGAAATGACTATAAATGGATGATTTGGGGGTACCCCTATTTTGGGAAACCACCATGCGGGCATGCGGTCATAAGTGGTTGATGGTAATGAACTGTTGCAATGAGACAAGCCAAAAGATGGAAACGACCGATTCACTATAGGCAAAATATACATGTGATAGCCATACTTCTGTAAAAATGCCGCCACCAAAGCCCGGCGACAGCAACATGCCAAGTGTCTTCCCTTTGAGTCCCCTGTTCCCACACTTCAAACCACCGAACCTCCCAGGCTTCCGTAGCTCCATGGTGCTGTTCTTCCTCAAAATGAAGTGCCACCCCATCATGCAATGTGCCCGATGACATAAACCTTCGGTCTTTCCAGATGCTGCATCATGCTGCCGCAAATCAAACAACGCCCTGCAACATGACACCTTGACTGCCGGCAGTCTGTGTAACGGCTCACATGGCCTCTGACAAACCTGACGTGAATAATTTTCTTTTTAAAGAGGTTTGCGTCAACCCGAATCGCAAAACGTCGAGAATTCACAGTATTTGCATCCTTGCAGCACCGGTAGTTTACTCGTCTGCAACACCTCCAGCTCCACATCACACAGAGATTCATAATCTTCATACCTTTTCCTTGACAAGGAATACACTTCCACAACCATGGCTGCCATGTGCAGCAGCTCTCTGCGGAACTCACTGGCCAACGATTATCCAAATCAAATCTCTCCTTGTTGGGTTTTGTTCTTGTCGTTATTCTATCGGTTTTCGTGGTCCTTCTGGTTGTTGTTGTTGTTGTTGTTGTTGTTGTTGTTGTTGTTGTTGTTGTTGCCGTTGCTTAGAACTGACGCAGTTTTACAGTATGATATTGGAACAAATGTGTCACTGTCCTTGAGTCCTTGACTTCACATATTCAACAATTGGAGGTATTGATTAGCCCTCATTAATCCCTAGCCACCAAGAACCACCAATAACCCTCACATGAACTACCAATCGTTGGCAACGATCGTTGACCATGCTTCATACTGACGGCCAACGATTGAGCAATTATTACAACCATCCATCAGATCATCAACCATCATCACCCCTTAGGTCCACTATTGCTTTGCAACAGTGAACCTGTGGCACCCATTATTAATTAATGGTTCTCGATAATCACGATTGTCATTATCAAGCATCATGAACCCTTCCGAACCATTCAAAAATTGTTCATCAATCATTACCGAGCATCTTTAATCATTAACACTTAAACATTGACAAGCATTGGCCATTAGTAACATCATTAAAGGTTCAGTATACACATTGAAGACATCATTACTATTCATCCTTATCAACCATCACAATCAACCATGGTTGTAACCGTGGCCCTTGAAAACCACTACTGATCAGCTTTTACCCTTGACTAATCATCAGTAGAAGCCATTTGCCATTAATTACGATCACCGACCATTAGCACCAGCATTGACCACCCATAGCATTTAATAAATGATTTCTGTATTGCAATATTGTCCTTTCAACAATAACTAACTCTTGGTAACGAGTACTAACCACAATCAGACATCCCTCAGTCATCCAACCATCATTACAAACCATCCTTCTAAATCGTCAGTATCAACGTATCAATTACTAGCCCCCCCATCATTACCTGTAAATTGTTACTACCATGGGCCATGGTGCTGATATAGATCAATAAAAACATTAAACTTTTTCAATGTAAGTCACCATAGTCTCACCATTCCAAACCTCCAAACCATGTTCAAAAAACATGACCAACCATTAGATTCACTATTCTCAACCATGACTACCCACCATTAACCAGTACTACACTTCCTTAACCATCAGTAAACATAATCAGCGACAACATTACTCATGAATGTTGGTATTGTGTCACAAGTTTCACTATCAGGACCAGTTACTATTACAATCAAAGATCACCCTCAACCATCATCATCCATCATCAAACATCATCATCACCCCACCATCTTCAACCACCGCTGAACCATCATTAAACCATCACTGAACAATCATCAAACATCATCACCCCACCATCTTCAACCACAGCTGAACCACCATTGAACCATCAGTAACCATCATCAACCACCATCGACCATCATCAACCATCATCACCCCACCATCTTCAACCACCGTTGAACCATCATCAACCATCACCCCACCATCTTCACCCATCGCTGAACCATCATTGAACCATCATTGAACCATCATCAACCATCATCAACCATCACCATCAACCATCATCAACCATCATCACCCAACCATCTTCAACCACCACTGAACCATCATTGAACCATCATCAGCCATCATCAACCATCATCAACCATCATCACCCCACCATCTTCAACCATCGTTGAACCATCGTTGAACCATCATTGAACCATCATCAACCATCATCAACCATCATCAACCCTCATCAATCATCGTCACCCCACCATCTTCAACCATGGTTGAACCATCATTGAACCACAATTGAACCATCATCAACCATCATCAACCATCACCATCAACCATCATCAACCATCATCGCCCCACCATCTTCAACCATCGTTGAACCATCATTGAACCATCATCAAGCATCATCAACCATCACCATCAACCATCATCAACCACCATCACCCCACCATCTTCAACCATCATTGAACCATCATTGAACCATCATCAACCAACACCATCAACCATCATGAACCATCATCACCCCATCATCTTCAACCATCGTTGAACCATCATTGAACCATCATTGAACCATCATTGAACCATCATTGAACCATCATTGAACCATCATTGAACCATCATTGAACCATCATTGAACCATCATTGAACCATCATTGAACCATCATTGAACCATCATTGAACCATCATTGAACCATCATTGAACCATCATTGAACCATCATTGAACCATCATTGAACCATCATCAACCATCATCACCCCACCATCTTCAACCATCGTTGAACCATCATTGAACCATCATTGAACCATCATCAACCATCACCATCAACCATCATCACCCATCATCACCCAACCATCTTCAACCACCACTGAACCATCATTGAACCATCATCAAGCATCATCAAGCATCATCAACCATCATCACCCCACCATCCTCAACCATCGTTGAACCATCATTGAACCATCATTGAACCATCATCAAGCATCATCAACCATCATCAACCATCATCACCCCACCATCTTCAACCATCGTTGAACCATCGTTGAACCATCATTGAACCATCATCAACCATCATGAACCATCGTCACCCATCCATCTTCAACCATCATTGAACCATCATTGAACCATCATTGAACCATCATCAACCATCATCATCAACCATCATCAACCACCATCACCCAACCATCTTCAACCATCGTTGAACCATCATTGAACCATCATCAACCATCATCAACCATCATCAACCCTCATCAATCATCGTCACCCCACCATCTTCAACCATCGTTGAACCATCGTTGAACCATCGTTGAACCATCTTTGAACCATCATTGAACCATCATCAACCATCATCAGCCATCATCAACCCTCAACCATCCCTGAGTGACCATCCATCCCGAACCCCTAACCATCCCTGCCCATCATGCCGTTCACCGCACCACCTCCAAGTCGAAGGCATTCGCTGCGTTCGACGGCGCTGGAAGGCGCCCCGAAGGCCGAGGCGGCACGCGCGGCCTCACCACAAATCATCCGGCTGCCACGGGAGGTGCGGCTATACGTGAGTTGATGGTGGTAAGTGGTGATGGTTGACGGCGGGAGGAAGCAGGTTGGAAAGGTCATAGGCATGGCGAAATGTTGGTGGTGAAATTATGGTGAAATGGTTGGTGAACTGATGGTGAAATGATGGAAAATTGATGGTGAATTGATGGTTTATGGATGGTGAGATGATGGTTAGAGATGGTAAATGCTGGTTGGTTGGTGTTTGGTTGGATGATTCATTGAAATTCAATTGAAGGTTGAGGATTGTTAATGAATAATAATGAGTTATCATCAAAATGGTTGATAATGTTGTCGGGGCTTTTAGGGGAAACAACCAGTTTGAGATCAGGCCCCTATATGGGGGTCAATTGAACTTTAATTGAAGGTTAATGATAAATACGTGGTTAATATTGGATCATGGATCAGTAATGATTCATCATTAATAGTTCACCATTATCTTGTCATTATCCGTTTGATATTCACCATCATCATTGCACTCTGGTATACTAACATAGCAATGGAAAATCACCTTGTCATGTCTTATACAGAAACTCTGGGAAACCACTAAGAATGGGTGCATTTTCCATCCCATGTTATCAGAGTGTAATGGTGAACTGCTGTTTCATATGATAACAGCTGTTTGATATAATTATTAACCATGCCATTACTAGTATATTCAAACAGCAGTTCACCCGTTACCAGAGTCTGGTCGGTGGGTTAAACCCCTATGAAAAATATGAGTCAACCAACCATTTGTTAATAATTACTAGGGAAAATATAAAACAAATAAAACCACCAGCCAGGAGTGTAATGATGCTTCATGGTGAACTGCTGTTTGAACACGGCGGGCCCCCTTAGTTAGCTAAGTTGGTTCACAGCTGGGGTGACTTACTAGTTATGCTAGATATAACCCTAGTTAAATGGCTTATTAATCAACTTATAACTAGGGGGGCCCACCTTGAATGATGGTTGCAATGGTCATTTCATCGTGAGCTGCGCAGGGACAGGTGGTGCAGGACATGGATGCCTACCATGATTCGCAGCTCGCAGTTTCAAGGTGCTCGTCGGGCGGTGACATTGCAAGGAGCTCTCCACCAAAATGTTGATCAATTCTACAAGGTGGGCCCCCTTAGTTGGCTAAGTTGGCTTATAACTAGGGTAACTACCAGTTATGGTAGATATAACTATAGTTAAATGGCTTATTAATCAATTCTATCTAGGATCAAATGCTGAGTGGCAACACCTTCAAGGTGCATCTGGAGCAAGGGGTCCCTCCCATTCAGCTCACCAGCCAGCCATTCGCTTGAGCACCAACTGAGCTTCTATCTAGCTTCTCAAGCGATAGAAATCGTCCATTACTAATCATTGTTTAAGAATCAACCATCTATTTTGTGATATTTCAAGGAACCTCCATCTTGATCTAAAGGGGAACCCCAAGGATATGGACGGTCTACCACTAATGCTAAATAAACTGGAGGACTTGCAGGAGCCCTACATTGAGAAACAGCCACATGTATCGACCATTATTAACCGGCAACTTGCAATCAAGTAAGCGCTGTTTAACAAGAGCTCACCTGCATTACGCATCAACTACTCAAAGAAACTACTGCAATCATTCTCAATAAATCAAGATCAACTAACGAGCAATATCTATAGATTGAGTACCAGCATTGCAGTACGAGATACGAATCAGTCTCAATCTTCAATCATTATCAAGATCAATCCTATTCTGAATCGTTATACTGACCATCATTTGCTATCAACTTGCAATTGGCCCTCTTATCATCATTGACGGTTGTTATCCTCTCGATTATTGCTATCAAATGCTTCACTCTTATCAATCCCTATCATCAATACCATCCTAACGATGGTTTGCCACCATTCACCATCAACAGTCCTATCAGCAACCACCTTTAATCATGAGTCATCCACCACTTACCATGTATCTACCATCTCGAACCATCAAATAACGATCAACTACCCACCAAAGAAACATCATTTCACCGATCATTTCACCATCAACTCACCAACCATTTCACCAATCATTTCACCATGATTTCACCACCAACATTTCGCCATGCCTATGACCTTTCCAACCTGCTTCGTCCCGCCGCGACATGCCTGGGAAAGGGTCCAGTGCCCCGTGGAGTCGCGCTGCTGCTGCGCCCCAGCACTACAATGCTCCGCAGCATGGCGTCGCCGCATGGTGAACCGTGGCGGCGAATCAACGGTCACGGTAAAATTGGAACCGGCTATGGAATTCAACCCCTAGCCGTTGATCAACTATCAACAAGTATCATTTATCAACTATCAACAATCATCATTTATCAACTATCAACAATGAACTATTCATTTTACTTATCAAACCATTATCAACCCCTATAGTCAACCATGATAATGATTTGATAAGTGAAATGAACAATAATGGTTTTAAATCTGATAGTGGCTATAGTTAGTGGGTAATAATGGTTGATAACTAATACGACGAGTATAATGACAAACAATATCATCAGTGGTGATCGAGGAAACAACCAATTACACAGCTCCTTTGATTGGTGCGAACAGGAAAAACTGGGTCCAACATGTCAAACAGTGGACAGGGATAATGATCTAGTTGGTGGTTGACCCACCCCTTACACAAAGTATTAGTCAAACAACCAACCATTTGTCAATAAAATAAGACATGTTTAAAACCACCCACTTGTGATAGTAAATGATGTAATGGTAAATAATGAATCAAAGGACATTATGATGGTTGATCATAGGGGATAATTACCAAGAATGATGGTGAATAGGGGATTAAAATCGTTGATACTCGCTGATATCTATGGTTTTCAAGGCAATTTCTATAGATGACTAAGTATCTTTATGCTAACTGGGGGTACAAACCACTATGGGTATAATGATGGTATTTTTTTTTCATAATGATGACTTAGGGTTGTCCCAATGGTTTAAAGTGATGCTAAATTTGCTAAATAGATCTAAATAGGTCATAATCATAAATGGGAATGATGGTGTATATCAGGTTTTTTGATGGTTATCATGGTGGTCTGTAAGGATTGTTATATAAAAAATACTGTTTAATAGTTCATGATAACGGCAATAATCTTGACTTGACTAGTTATGCCATCGGTACTATGGTTCTATGACGATGGTTATACATTAAAACCTATAATTATCTACCATTCTTAAAATTGATAACACTACGTGTAGAGAAAATATGAAAAAAAACATCATGTCCAGGATCAGTCTACTTATGATTCAGTATGGTCATTGGCTAGTTGTGTTTGCCATGTGACATGACCAGTTCCCGACCAGAACAGCTGGTGTTTAATTAACAATGACTCATTGACTCATATCGGTTGCTTCCAAATACCACTAGAACCTGGCTAGAAGTTGAAAGCAGTTGAGATTCAAGGAATTCTTTACTGAGAACAACTTTGGGAACAACTTGGTGTAGCTTACAGTCTAGTGAGTCGACCCCAGCACATGTTTCAATTGCATTGGAGAAAAGTCTTTTCACTTCATGGTGCCTTCAATTCGATCGTGATTTCAAATGATCCAAATGACCAAGCGAGCAATGATCCAGTTCGATCCAGGATTTCAATTAGCACCCTGGGTTTCAGCATAAGCCAGGTCAAGTACTTTCAACCAATCTCAGCACCCGGGTGTTGCTGGGCTTCCGTGAGACTCTACAAGGTGGCCCCCTAATTATTAGTTGGTTAAGAAGCCATTCAATGATGGTTGTATATCTACCATACCTAGTAGTTACCATAGTTGTAAACTCACCAAGCTAACCAAGGGGGCCCACCTTGTGCTCTATCAATGCTTGAGTGCCAGCGATGGACGGCGAGACCACTTGCAGCTGGAGTTGCTATCGATGTGCAGCTAGCTATGCTAGATATAACTAACTATAGTTAAATGGCTGATTAATCAACTAAGAACTAGGGGGGCCACCTTGTATGACATCTGAATCGTGTAACAAAAAGGTTGGAAGTGTCCTCTATGATGGAAACCGCCTTTGGGATCACAAAGGGCCAGCACCAGAGGCGATCTTCAACCTGTGTCCAGTGTGTCGTGATTCAAAGTACGCCACTGTTTTTGGACCACCCTAATATTGAACCTGGAAAAATCTGGATTATTGAATATTGATGCTTCTGGTTGAAACATGCTGAAAAAACAATCTTTTGGACCAACCAATTTTCAACCACCATTGATTCAGAACAGCCAGTGTCCACGATGCCTCAAACATTGACATCGGCAGACCCATGACTCCCCAATGCACATGAATATGTTCCCTGGAAGTGTGCAAAGGCCGAGCTTCTGACCCTCATAATACCCCTGATAATTCAAGAGCATCAAGAACACATATGACGATCATGACCTCTGATATGAATCTACCAACTACCAAGAAACACACTGATACCATCAATGACAAAAACACATTCTGATTTGGTATCAACGCCATCTGATATGCTACACAAAGGAAAGAAGTTACCAGGTTTACGAGAGTGAATGGTATGGCTGTGGGTCAGTTAACCCTGTACCCCTGGTTCCCCATCATTGACCAGGCTGTTTTCCCTGCTATTGTTGGTGAACTTATGCCCCATTATTGTTGGTGAATATTGACCCATTGCCTGTAGTTGGTACAAATCCCCTATAACTCTAGTTGTCATCCCCTACTATTGTTGGTTATTCAATCCCAATTATTTGTTATTGATGGTTATATTCTATCATTGTTGGTTATTCAATCCCCTATTATTGTTGGTTATTTTCCCCAAATCTTTGTTGATTAATATTGATCCATAGCCGCATCAGTCCTCAGCTAGTTTGGGTCACCACAGCGGTTCACAACAGACTGGCTTTGACAAAGCCCCGAACGCCTGCATCCAACGCCGACAATGGCAGCAGTAACAACAAATGATGTGATGACGTGAAAACAGCTGAGAACAGTTCATATTAGAATGTTTAATATTGTTTAATTCTTGAACTAATTAATGTTAATTTAATAGATTGCATTAATATGTTAGATATTATAGTAACAATTCATATAAGAACTAGTAATAATTCCACTAGTAGTATGAAGAATGACCAAAACTAGACTATATTGTTAGTTTTAATAATGTGAAGTACATTCAAGTACAACCATTAAAACAACTGATAATCAGGGGGATGCATAGGTATCTATGAAAATGCTTGCGCATGTGTGCAAAGGCACGGACAACAAGTTCGGTACCATACGGTGTTTGCAATAGCCGCTCTT
>VSDK01014135.1:242998-361522 GCA_009767595.1 Symbiodinium kawagutii
CTTCCTGACAAATAGATCTCTAGATAGCATAGGAGCATGGGATAGGCAGGTTCAACATCGCCAACGTCACTGCGGTTTTGCATTAATCTGCACAAACATCACACATCTATGTATCTACACGCACCCAAAATACACTTGATCTAATTCAGTATTGATTCACCACTGCTGCATAACAATTCAGTATGAATTCCCCGCTATTACGTGACATTAATCATACTGACGGAATCAACCAATAGTCTGACATGACACAACAATAATTTGACATTGAAGATGCCCTTATCAAATTTCACATCCACTCTTTGTTATCGAACATTCAATAACCAACCAATATCTTTACTTCTGACTTCTAAGGGCAACTTTTTTGGGGGGGAACTTGAGCTTTGAAGACATGCAGCTGGAGCCACAACGGACAGAACTCTGTAGCTGGCAAGGAAGCAAGGGACAGGTTGAGTTTGTAACTGTTCCTGCGAGACCTTCTTGATCAGAAAGATCTCGAGATGCATGTCTGGTTGGTGCCTATCACCCATTCCTAAAACAAATACAATATATTATATGCAAATACATATATTTTAATATGAATATATATATATTTATTTATTTATTTATTTATTTATTATTTAAAAACACACACATATATATGTATATATATATATATATACATTTTCACAAATTGAAATACCACTGGCAAAATAAGACATGTTCAAAAAACACCAGCCCACTGTCGCGTTTTGGCCCACGATACACATAAATAGCATGTTTGCCACAAAGAACCTGATGGTTTGACTTCAAATTCCCGAAAACCATCCCATGAATGATCAATCATGGCTGTGCTTCCCTAGCCTGTAGCCCGGGACATCCCGTAAATGATCATCCCATCAATCTGTTCGGATGTTGATCTACACATTTTGGGGATGCTTGGCATTGTATGACCCTGCCAGACTGGAAACAAATGGGTCACCGCATCCTTGGTGATGATATGAAACGTATTTCAGGTCGAAGATTGAAAAAACATGCCAAGGTCAAAATGAGAAAGGGTATAAGAGGCTGGGCCCGCAAGAATTTTAAGTTGGTCAAACCACAACTGGTAAAGATCGGAAATCACCAAAGCATTGTAGTCCAAAGTTGAATGCCCACAGAAACAAAAGCAGCAAATTCCAAACAAACCACGCGATGGGGACTAAAAACTGTTAATCGCGATTCTACATTCAAATTCGTGATGTTTTGGTGGCTCAACTAGATCCCTTGCCCAAAGTCTAACGGCTTTAGTGGCGAAAAAATGTAGATCAATAATCAATCACTGTGTATCACCAGTGTTTTCTTGGTGGCTTTTACATCCCTTGCTAAAGGTCTAACTTTCAGTGGCCAAAAGATCTAAATCAATCATATTCCAAAAAGCCAAACAAAAGCTCAGGTCGCTAGAATCCACCATTATTCCCTACTACTAACCATTACTAACCATAACTAACCATAGAAAAACCCATGGTTTCCTGGTAGGTTGTTAGCTATAATCCACCCAAATATTCGGCTGGTGAAAACCCTGGTTCTGAAAACAACATCCCCTGACCAAACTCAGCGGGTTGTTGAGATGCTTATTTGCACATGTTTGGGCTGCTCCATATTGGCACCCATATCTGTGCAGAATAAACATCACTATTCACAGAGGTGCATCATGAGTTGAACAAATAAGGATTCACCAGCCTGAATGTATAATAGTGGCATTTTTGACGAGTTGTTTCGCACAAGATTTTGACACATCTAATCAAACTAGTATGAACATTGATTCTTTAAGCATCATCAATCAGTGACAACTTTCGTTATCCACCAGTGGTCAATTGTACTCACCAATATTCAACGTTGACTATTATTCAATTGGATAAACCTTTAAGAAAGCACTCTTGGATGGTTACTTTATACCAGTGATAGTGCTTAGATAAGCACTAATGACTATTAGAGTAATTGACTGCTAGCTGAGCACGTTTAAATTGCGATAGCCTTTCGTGGCCATTGACATCCACAAAGCTAGTGTATCGAAATCTATATTTCACCAATTCACCACTTGTTAAAGTACTAATCGAAATCTCTATATCACCAATTTTTAAAGTACTAAGTATCAATCATAGAGTCAATCATTATGAGCCATCATGAACCACTATTTGGTGGTTTCTTAAAATTTGGGTATCCCTCAGTCATCCAATTGCCATGCTGCTCACTGTAAACCATCCAATTTTGAGGTTCCTAATCTAAAGAATTCCCCCAATCATCACTTAAATACTGGTTTGAGCACATGAGCCACTTAACCACATTTTTCCAACCATCAACCGTGGGTAAACGATCGGTAGGCTGGTTACTGCCAAGGTATTACCACGGTTATTACTGTATTGAAATACCCAATAGTCATTGCTTGGTAATAGCTGGTATTACATTACATTGGGTATTGGGTTCCTCTTGAAATGGTACTCCGGTCAACTTGTCAAGGTAATACCACATTTCTGAAGCATTAGCCATGGCTATTACTGTATCAGCATCCTTTTCCGGTTGGAATACCCCCGGTGGCTCCAAATTGTTCCCCCTTAAATGGACAGAACAGGAAACCCCTGGCTCCTTTAACTTATTCAAGTGGTATCACCACTGGTCTTACTGTATGGCAGTGGGTCAAACCCCCGTACCCCTGGTTCCCCCATCATTGACCATTGTATTCTCCATTCTTGTTGGTGAATATTCCCCATTAGTTTGGTTGATTAATGGCTTGACCCATAGCCATTTATAGCTGGTATATCCCTTATATCCCCTACTATTGTTAGTTATTATACCCTATTATTCACCATTAACCATTGGTTGGTTGATTAATTTTGATCCATAGCCATTTATAGCTGGTATATCCCCTACTATTGTTGGTTATTATCCCCTATTATCAGCCATTCATCAGCCAGTTAACCATTAGTTGGTTGGTCAATATTGATCCATATAGCTATATAGTTGGTATATATCCCCTATAATTGATGATAATTATCCCCTATTATTAACCATTAACCTAGCATTGGTTGGTTGCATTATTAACCATTGGTTGGTTGGTTGGTTGGTTGTCAACCTTCAACGTTGACGCGGCCGACACGGGGGAAGTCACCGCTCAGCTGTCGCTGGAAGTGCTCCGAGGAGACCGCCTAGACAGTGAGGCCGTGCGTCCCGTGCGAATCTCGAATGACGCGCGGGTCAAGCATGGGTCATGATTCGGTCATCCTTGATGATGTGGTGATTTCTCAAAATAGGGGGCCCAAAAAATAGCTGGTTTACTGCTATAAGTGCTTAATAAAGGATGATTTGGGGGTACCCCGATTTTGAGAAACACCCATGTGATCGTTGGTGATGGTTAGTGATGGTCCACAGGTCACTACATTCAATGGATGAAATGGAGGTTTCTCAAAATAGGGAACACCCAAACTGGTTGGTTTAATACTAGACTATAAAGGGTTTTGGTGGATGATTTGGGGGTGCCACTATTTTCAGAAATCACCATGCAGCTGTAATCCAATACGAATAGGGATCCGCCATGATCCAACCAGCACCGAAAACGATGATATTCATGATCACCATGGAGACGAATGGTAGCAGGAAGTGCCAACTACTTAGGTTTACCGACCAATACGATAAGGGGGCCCACACTGCAGGAACGTAGAATTGCACAGTAGAGTGATTCACTCCCACTGCGTCGAACACCACCCAAAAAGGATGGTTCTGGCTTTTAGGAGGAACCAGCGGCAGGGGTAATATTCGGGGTGAAAAAGTTGGTCGGTCATTGGATATGCTCATAGATGGTCATAGTTGGATTCCGCTAGTAGGCAGCAAGTCAGTACATGGGTGTGTCTCAAAATAGGGGTACCCCGTCGTACCCCTAATCATCCAACATTAGTAATTTGTACTAACAAACCGACCAGTTTTGGGGAATCCCTATTTTGAGAGACCACCATATCATCATGCATCGTTTGTGTATCCGACGAGTGTATCATCATACAGAACCAGCTGGTTGCAGTTGTGGATCCTTATTGACCCTACAGCTTTGCTCATTGTTTGCAAGTGCGACTGGTACCACCAAAAAAAATGGATATAGTGCCATGATGTACCTGCTAAAGTCATGGTTGTTCAAAGGTCGCCAGAAGAAATCCCAAGAAACCAACCAACCCCATGCTTACCATGATTGACCAGTTGCTGATCACCCGACAAAATGGGTGTCTTAAGAATATGATTAATGGATAGTATCGGATAGTTGTTCTATCATGCTCCATCTCAACAATGTTTCTTCATCAGCCAACCAAAGTATATATAGGGGAAAAGAAAAAAACATTGAAACCAAATAATCAACACCAACAAGTTGCTGATAAAGCCGGCCTAGGGTCAAACAATCAGCTTATCACTTAGAGCTTATTCATATCAATGGAGCTGGTCGGATCATCAGTTCGATTGGGACATACCATGAGGCCCATGGATGGCCCCGCAACACGACTGGCAAGAAACACTGAAGGGAAGTTTTAACCCTCCTCAGGCATTTAATAGCCTCTTATTGATGATGATCATCAGCATCATCATCATCATCATCATCATCATCATCATCATCATCATCATTCTTAACGAGTATCTATCATCACTGGCAGCAGTGAGTAGCAACATCATTCTGGCCAATAATCAACTATCATCAGCATGTTTCTGTTTTCATACCTATGGATAATTACCAAGTATCAAGCCTCATTCAACTTGGTGGATTTTAGATCCCGTGCTAAAAGTCTAACTTTTAGTGGCTATATGGTAAACCAATCATATCCCAAAAAGCCTAAAAAAGCTACTACCGTACAAGGTAGTAGCTATAATCCAGCCAGTCAACCACCCACTGAACCAACAACTCAACCAACTTTCTTGCCACTCAGGCCTGCGATGGGATGAGTCGAATCAAATCTCCGACATCCGCTTTGTGGATCAGAACATAGATGCCCTGCGTGGCCGAGGGGTATTTGGTCATTTGTTGGCTGGTCGCCAAAGGGGTGGTTGGTGGGTTGCGGTTAGTGGTTGGTCCCGGTTTGTGGATAGTAATGAGAGATGCATATGATACAACCAACCCCAGGGACACCATAAATAGCTGGGGATTCACCTTTTTATATTTGGGTGTTATCACTATCGATCTACCATGGTCGCCGGAAATCAGCTCTGATTTTGACAGAATGATGGTGATGTACCGATCTACAGTCCGAGAGCTGAACTTCAGCTGGATCTTCCATCTATCGCCCTTGGTTACCATCCACCAGTATGAAGTTCTACTAACCACCACAATTACAATTGAATTGGTACCTTAACATCTGGATCTCATGCATACGAACCAAAAAACGTCACAAATCTCCCACATGGCTGTGGGTCAAAACTCCGTACCCCTGGTTCCCCATCATTAACCATTGTTTTCCCTACTTTTACTAGTTTTTATCCCCCATGATTGGTTGGTTAACTGCTTGACCCATAGCCACATCTCACCAGCCTGGGCTTCTGGACGCTGCCTCTGGGAATCTGAGTTATCGAAAAGCACCCCGGGCTCCAGACTCAAGTTGGTTTCCTGGTTGGTGGTTTCAACCCCATGAAAAATATGAGTCAACCAACCATTAGTTAATAATTCCTAGGGAAAATTAACCAATGTTCAACACCACCGGCCGGCTTAGTTTCATTTTGATTTGTCGAAAAATGTTGTACCCCGTTTTTGCCGGATAGTTTCCCTCTTCGTACTGACAAAAAATTGTAGTTTCCCTATAAACTGGTAGTTACCCTATTTATAATGCGTACTATTGGATGGTTTGTAGGATAAAGCCAGATTCCCCATAGGTTCCCACCATTCAACGGGGCCAATGAGGCGGGACCCTGCCAGGTGCGTGGTTGCTGCTTCAAATGGCAGAGAAATGGGTATTCCCAAAAGGTTTGCTTCACCTGCCAAGTATCTGGGTCCATCTCTATTGAGCAATCATTTCAAAACACTGGTGCTGAAAAGAAGAACATTAGAAAACTACTGTATATCTTTGCAGATGGGTTGGTGGGTCCATCTCCATTGAGCAATCATTTCAAAACACTGGTGGTGAAAAGGAGAAAATCTGAAAACCGAATCTAAAATAATGTAAATAGTTTTGCATGGTAGCATGTTTTGTAGTGGGTGTAATCCAAACGCGATTGAACATAATAAATCACAATTGATGGATGAGTGATTTTGGGGTTATAGAATCACCCATAAAGCAATAGAGAAGAACATAATCAAGGTTTCAAGCAAGATCATTCATCCGGATCCGTTTTAGTGCCTGAGAACCAGATTTCCAGTATAGAACAAATCTGGATCGGCCCCGGCAATGGTATTTCTAGTGAGCAACAAGGGATTTTGATAAATGTCAACCACCACTCTTTTGGTGTCGTGAAAATCCCTTAATTGTTCAACAAATTCCCCCAAAGACCTGGCATCCGACCATTGAGGATTCGTCACTAGTCTTTGTTGGGACTTTATCCATCTTAAAATGATTGGGAATGATCCATCACCATGTGGCGGTTGTCTTGACCTCTGCATGGCGTCAACAGTGGCTCAGCAACCAAGAACAACAATTATCTAGCTGATTAAATTGCGGATAATTTAGCTATGGCCAACCGGGATAAGCACACAATCCACAAATGTGGCGATCCAGACCACAAGAGATACAAAAAATGTGGCTGGAAAACGATGACCTTCTGAATAATCATGTTTTTTAGTTTAAATTTCAATCAAAATAAAAAACATATTCATACATATCGATTTAGATGCGGCTATAGACAAAAACAATTGACGATGGGTTGCTTTTGTTCAATTTTTGAGAGAACACTATTGGTCAAGGGTTCGCTTGATTTTGTTCGGATGTAAGTGAGCGTTTCTGATACTCGTTGTTTCTTTGGTTTATCATCACCTGTGATAAAATGATCTTCATCACCAAGCAAAATCGACTGTAATTACCAACCAAAAAACACGTTTCCTGAACATAATCAGTGATGGCTCTAAATATCTGCTGTAATAGTGATTGAATTATCATGGTCAACAGAGTCAACTAGTTTGCTGGTTCAACCATCCCAAGCACATGTGTCAGTCAAAAACAATGTCAAAAAACGACCGGTTCCCGGCTCCACAGTGTTTTAATCCTTGCTAAGGATTTATGATGTTCAGAAACATTAGCAATTGCCAGGAACAAACACTTTTGAAGGTGAGTGCACGGTGGGACTGCAGGATCATTTTCTGTTTCAATGAATGCAGCAACCTGAAACACCTGTTCCCAATTGTGTTTCAAAAACAACGCTTACAGAAATTACATCAACTTACGGGATATGTTGATACAGCTGGTGGGAAGTACCCCCAATCCACCGGCTTTCACATTTTTAATACAATAAACTCTCCATTTTTGAAAACCCTCCAGTTGCAAGTCCATTTTGTTTCCACAAAGCTGTGCGTCTGCAACCCGCCGCTTTTCGGCAGCCTTGCAAAATGCTGCAGCAGGCTGCTTTGGCCGCCGCAGGTACGTTAGCTCGGATAGTCCCAAGGAGGTGTTGAATGTTAACCGTCATGGATTGTGCAACTATGCAAGTGAATGGGATTGTTCTTACCAAAACAGCATTGACTATGTATCAACCAACAGTGACACCAGTGAACAGACTAGTGTCTTGCCAAATTTATTCATCAACAACATGAAACGAACAACAATGCTCGAATAAACTTCCAAAAACATAGAACTGTATGTAAACGGAGTGCCCCCGAAAGCGGTTTTCCATGAAAAAACGTGAATATGTTAGGATCATTCGGGACTACCATTTATGAATGATTTTGGTCGGTGTGAACCAACAATGAACAAATTTGCAACACTTGGACTTTTGAACGGCCCACCGAATGCGATTCCATTACATTAGTGAATTTCATAACCCATCGCCGCATTGTTGCAATTGTGCTGAACAATGTCTTGTCAAAAATCATGGAACACAACCAGGTGGTTGCAAATCATGTGGAAAGTTAAAACATGCGTTGCTGGTGGATGGGCATCCACGTCATTGTTTCTTTGTTGACCAAGGTTCGGGAACATCCGATTTGAATGCGCATGCCTGACGCGTGCCAGCTTCCAATAATTTTCATGGAAGATGTCGAGATCTGCGAGTTGGGTGTTGCCTGCAACGGGCAAACCAAATCTGGAAATGATTGCCCGGATTGCAAAGGAGAATCAGTGACATGGCTAGCGTAAAAAAACACGTATCATGGCAGACGCCGTTGCAAATGAAAACCCACAATATGTATCTAGTGAACCATGGTTCGTATCAACGCGGTCCGCAAAACGCTGAAAGTTTGAAGACCCGATCAAAACATGTGGAGTGAACATCCTGAACATTCTCTAGATCCTGTCCTGCTGCTTGGCCAGCAAAATGGCCAAACTACCTGGAGGTAAGAACAGCACCATGTTGACAAGCAAGTGCGTTACACGTTTTTAATCAATCAGCTGGCAAATAATTTTTCACTTCCCACGGGAAAGGTGCAAATAAAAACGGGTTTAAACACGTGGATGAACTCAGCATGCGCACATTGACCTTGAGGGTGCAGAACCCAACGTCTAAGAATAATGAGGCGCCACTGGCTGCACATCTACTGCCAAATCGGCAAATGGCCCCAGATCTGAGCGGCAAAAGCATTGAGTTGAATGCATGCACGCATCCAACTATGCATTGGTGCAATGTATTCATGCGTTGCCGTATGTCCCTGAACAATGTTTGCGAACCAACACTTGGAACTGGCGATCTTTTCACCGACGTCTTGCGCATGGTTTATTCGATGATCATTCTAGCTCCCCCGTCAAATCGTTTAGTCACAAAAAAAACTGGCGTTGACGCGTGCTCGCATTCTGGCTGCGCGCTTAAGCTTTGTAAGGCCCTCAGCCCTGCAGCCTCCCGAACGAAAACCATTTAACGCCTGAAGCACCCAATGCCAAAACCCCCAAAAGCCGCGAGGGCGGGCTTTTCGCTGTGTTGGCAACCCGCCAATGGCGCTCATGCTTCACCCCTGTCGTAGCCACTTCCGTTGCCCGCAATGCGTTGTGGCTAGTTGGTCAAGTCTAGGCGGCAACGGGGCGGTAAACCGCCTAAAATTTCGGGCACCTTTATTTTTCCAGGATGGTACAGTGTGCTTGAGAGGGCTGGGGCTTAGCTTTGGGGTTTTGACAATTATGTGGACTTAGCAAAAAGTAACTAAGCATATCCTGTGATGTTGTTAAAGCTCAGCTAATATAGCGGTATCCACCACCTGCAAAAGTGATGTTATCTTAGCAAGCTTAGCTAATAATTAGCTAATTGTGTTGAGGGTTCGTCTAAGAGGGGCTAAAGCTTAGATAGGCTTGGCGCAATTAGAGACCTTAGCCAAATTTAGGCTTCTTCACGTTTTTCAATTATTTTACAATATTCATTTCTATTTTTCACATCTGTTTTTGGGGCTTTGGGAGCCAAAATGTATGCAACAATTGTGGCAATCCAAGGTCAAGAAAAAATGTGCGCATAGAAACTGCTGCTTTGTTCATAGCATTCAATGCTTTGTTGATAGCACCAAATGTTTGCTCATAGCATTCAATGGTTTCCTCACAGCAGCCACTCTTCAGGGAGCACCTTTGCCAAGCTTGCAAGCTGCCTAAAATAACCATACACATGGATGACTTCCAGGCAATGTGTGTGCCCAAAGTCAAACTGACCACAAATGGCAAGAACAAGGTGTAAAAGCAAACCAAGACAAGGGACAAAACATGAGCACACAGACCAAACTATGGCAATAGAACTACAAGACATAAGGCTATTCCACAGAAAGAACCAACAGTGCCAGAAAGACAGGAGCCCCCTAGAAAGCTCAGCGTAGCAGCCACTGCAAATGGACCAAGCCAAGCCATGGAGCCTGCAGTCCACCAGGAAATGACGAAGTTGAGGCGCCAAATGGCAAAAGATCCAAGAAGTGCTGGCGAAGCACAGCCTCTGTTACAAAGTGGTCACCCAGACAGCACACTTGTTGGTCCACCCAAACAACAGAGGTGGGTCCATGCTTTCGTGGCATGATTCCAACCAAACACTGGTCCACAGAGTGACAGGCCAGGGGCGATACCTCAGCCTTGGCAGCAGAGCAGTCCAAGCCTGTTGCAAAACAGACTAGGAGGAATTGGCCTCCAGATATGTGCACCCATGGTCATCCAATCTGAAGCGGAGGGTGCTTTGCCATTGCTACCAGTGCGGGCGCAACAGGCTTTGAATTCTGCCCACAATGCTGTGAAGGTGGTCCACAAGATGAAAGCTATGAAAGCCATGAAGGCCATTCACACCATGAAGACAATGAAGGTGGTCCAGAAGAAGACGGCCATGAAAGCCACGGCCATGAAGAGGTACATGAAGGTCAAAGGGCCAGTGGCATCCAACAAGCCACTGAGCCATCTGGCTGTCCATTCTCCAACAGCCGTCAGCAGCTTAGCATGACCACATCACCAACAACAGCAAGGTGCTCACCCTGTCGTGGTGGCCATGCCAGCAGCCACCCGTCACGAATCACTTTGAATGATCGGCTAGCATTTCTTGGCGCTCCGCAAGGAGCTACCCATCATCGACCAGCCGATTCACCACAACCAGCTGATCAACCTCCATGAACTAGCTTCGCTTTGATAGTTATTAATGAAGCTAGTTAATGATCAATATCAACAGTTAATATCAATAATCAATTGATTATGAACCTTATCCTGATCATTGACTATCATTAATCATCTAATTCACCACCATCCAGGGTTGGCATTGCAAACTAAATAGTGTCAAAACCTCTTGTGCACTCAGCTACCAATCTTTAGAACACCACCAATTGACCAGGATGGGGAATGCTAAGAACACCACCACTGCTCAAAACAATTGATGAAGCGTCCATACCCACCATTCATCGGTGAGCACATGTTCTCAAAAGCCCACGCGATTTACGAAGTATGACATGAACAAATAAAACAATACACGCAATATATGCTCACAAAATGTTCACCACTGGGCCCTACAAATTGGCAGTGCTGAAAACTTCTGTGCATTGGCGATCCCTGGAAACAGAACTGTTCATTACTGCCTCAATTATGGCTACGCTCAAACTAGCAGCTTGACCCTCCCAGGTGGGGGTTGAAGAATTGTTTTACGACATGATTTCTTAGACCTTGGTGGCTGTTAGATCCCTTGCGAAAAGTCGAACTTGTGGAGGCTATATGGTAAATCAATCATATCCCAAAAAGCCGAACAAAAGCTGAAGTAGCTATAATCCACCCAAAGACCCTTTCGGGTGGATCAATGTTTGTTTCCTATAGTACTTGATGCTGAAGTGATTCTCGTGGTTGGAGGTCATGGGGGGCGATCAGCATGCAAGCTGTGAAGGATAACCACTCGTGTTGGGCAAATCAACTTCTCTGGGTCAAGGGTCACTGTTCGTCTCAGGGGAACCATGGCACAGCATAACTCCAGAAACTATAAAACTTTCAAAACAGAAAACCCTTTTAAAGATTGGTTAGTTCAGTACTAAGAATGGTTGATCGTGGATGATTGAGGGGGGTCCTCCATTTTGCGAAACACCTTTGTGTGTCTTCCAATTCTCATGTTCCTACCGTTATGCGTTGTCATGAATTTTTGAGGGCCGTGGGTCAGTTCGACCTTCGGATGGGCTCACTACTTCTTTTGGGAATATCAGTAGCCACAGCCAGTGGTTTCTCACAATCGGGGAAGCTGAGAATGGATGGTTTTTATTGCTTTCAATGGTGGTTTCTCAAGCCATGGGGGACCCCAAAATGGTTGGTTTAAAAAAAAAATAATGATCAATATCGGATGACTTGGAGGTAGCCCAATTTTGAGAAACCACCAAAATGCATGATATTGGATGATATTGGACCCCATGTTAAGAAACAGCCCAAAGACTACTACGCTTGGAGACCCGGCTTGCCGCAGAAAACCACATGCTTCACAAAGATCGTTATCACGTGTCATTGCTGATGAGTAGCCGCGGAAGTGGAGACCAAACCGTTGGTTTACCTCAGTCACAAGAGAATATTGTAAAGCAACCATATTTCATCATCATTAACCATCATCAACCATCATGCTGCCAAGCTTAAAAATATGCCACGTGTTGTTGTTATGTTCTCGACGGACAGCGTCGAACAGCTCAAAACGTCTATACGGTTTCATTTTCTGTCCCTACATACCTGGTAACCTGGAGGGCAGTTGCCAATTTGACAGGAATCTGCGAAAACCATGCATTGAAGATCAACCATTCCAAAACAATAGCGCTGCAAACCACGATAAACCATCAAGACTTCTGACAAGATGTGATGAATAGCTGCAAATAACGATCAAAAGCCATCAATAAGCAACATTTCACCGTCACTTAGCATTATTCAGCCATCATTTAACCTAAACATCCTTTTGACCATCATTTACCGTGATTTAGCTATCATTTGACCATCCTTTGACCATCCTTTGACCATCACTAACCATCATTTAGCCATCACTTTTTGGTCAGTTCCCGGAGATCAGTTTCACAGGAAACAACCGCAGCCGCCTTCCACGGCCCAAACCAAGCCAAGGCCGTGGTAGGGGTGGGTCCTGCACCCCGCACCCCGAAATGGCATCCCGGTGCCAATATGAAGGGTTGGAGCTGGTTATGATTAGCAATGCTTGAGAATAATGTGGTTTTAAAGGGGATTGTCTTGTGGTTAATGGTTGACTGGTTGGTGGTTGAACCATCACTATGAAAAATATGCTTGTCAACCAACCAATTGTTAATAACTACTGGGGAAAATAAAAACAATGTGAATCAAACCACCAACCAGTTCACCACGGACTATTAACCAGTAAGTATAGTTCATTCACCACTATTCAATAACCACTATTAACCATTATATAACTATTACAAATTAACCATTAACGACTAACCGTAGTGGTTGGGAATGATTTGCTGATAGTTTATGTCCTCACAACTTGCTGGGTGCCACGTGCTCTGGAAGCTGATCGAGACTCCCACCCGTGAGCCCGTAAGCATTACAGTGGTACCAAGGAGGTAGAGGAAACCATTCGTGCGCCTCTGGAAATCGCTGAAGATAGGGGGGTACCCCGGGTACCCTGGTACCAACCAATCATCCTTGATATGAGCCATTTTGTTTGACATTTGATACATTGTCTGTGGGTTACTGTGGGTTACTACCCGCTAGATACATTAACAATGTATAGCAATAGATGTCAACCATACATGTTTGGAGGGTCCCCTATTTTCAAGCTCTTATATTGTGTATTAAATGATGTGCAAGTGATCAATTTATGACCTTTGCCTGAGAACCGATGACCTTCCAATCCGGATCGCAAAAAGTGATCCCGGCCCACATTTACACCACTGCCAGCAACGATACAATTAATTTCCAACCACCACCACCACCACCACCACCACCACCACCACCACCAACAACAACAACAACAACAACAACAAAACCAGAAGCAGCCAGAAGCAGTAAAACAACAACCATCATCACCCGAGCAACAACAACAACAACAACACCAGCAACGTGCCAACCACAACTGCTCCAAAGCAGCTTTTTCCAGCCACCCTCTCGCGCCTGCCCCAAGATCACTCGTCCAGTTGCAGCATCCCCTGCGCAAATGCAGTCAGGAATTTTCCGCGTGAAATAGTGCTAAAAACTTAAGACAAAGTGGGCACCCAAGCACTGAACTAAGTTGGTTTATGACTCATCTAGCTAGGGTTGACTACTAGCTATAGTTGGGTTATAACCCAACTGATAAGTGGGTGGGGGCCCACCTTGCAACCTTCGAGGGGAATTGCTAGTGTCCTCCTTGATTATGGTTCATCATGGTTGATCATGTTTTAGAGCAATGATGAATAGTGCATTTTACTTCATAACCATTAGAACTGGTGTATATTGGCTCAACACATATCAATCACAAAAGGACAATACGGGATAGCAACCAACAATGACCTACAGCCAATGAACCTGCTGAGAAGACCAATTGAGTTTATAGTAGCATGATGACAATCACACATGGTTTCCGCGAAACAGCAGCTTGGTTTTGCTGAGTCGGCATCACATGGGATAACTTTTGCTGCCGCAAGCAAAACCAACTGATGGTCCGCAAAGGGGGGCAATCAGGAGTTGGATGATCAGTTCCCCTGGCAATGGTTCCCTATCCCAGCCATGAAGTGTTTTCCCTTCCGGGTTTCCCTAATATGGTGGCTTCTCAGAATAGGGGTACCCCGAAATGATCCTGTATAAACCATTTACAAGACGGTAATAAACCATCCATTCTTTTATGGTTCCCTATTCTGAGAAACCCTGATATCGTGAAGCGATCCAGCTATCCACATGGATGTGCCTATCAATAAATTTCCACGAGGTCAACCCGGAAAACCCCACTGGATCATCCTCTGGAACTCCGAACGGTTTTTGGGGTTCCTGATGTGGGCCTCCCGTGAGTTTGGCATGGGATAACTCAGCAGATATGGCTACGCGTCAAAACCTTGTCCCCCGGGTTCCCGCACTATTAAGCATGTTTTCCTTATTTTTGCTTGGTTATTATATGTTCATAATTTGTTATATGTCATTATCCCTCATTATTGGTTGGTCAATATTGACCCATGGCCATAAGACAACTCTTTGGTGTGAACCCTGCTGAACCATATTTACGACTGGATGATCATTCCAGTCCACTTAGTAAATATGGAACCATGGTTCTGAACCTATCTGTAGATCGTACCCATCTGACTGGCTAGGTAGTAGGAATCGCCTCTTTATCAAGGGTCTCAACCGCCGAGTGATACCTACAGAGCGCTTTTTCCCCCAGTTAGAGGCTATAACTAGACTACCAGTTATAGAAAATATACCCAGTCAAGCCCAGTTATCGAAAATATACCTAGTTATAACTACCAGTTATAACTGGTAGCTACCAGTTATCAGTTGGTGGCTTATAAACATAAGTCGAATAACCCAGGGGGTACCACACCCAAAGGGTACCACTCTGTAGGCTACTGACCATGCTCACCGGCTGCCATGCTCCGGTGAACCAGCGCACCTATGAGCCAGGCATTGGGACTCCGAGGATTCAGAGCGCGGATCAGCTGCACCTGACGCAGCCAGGGAGGCCCCGGTTTGGGGACCCCGCAACAAATGGTGACAGACCGTCTGACGGTGGGTGAAAAGAATGGTGAATGATGGGGAACCGACCAACTAATGGTTAATCATAACCATTTAATTTCAATGGTTCAATGGTCCAGTTATATAATCGTAGCAATTTATATAATTTCAATGGGAACCGACAAACTGATGGTTAATCATAGCCATTTAATTTCAATGGTTAACCAGTTTGGGGGACCCGAAAAATGGTTGGTTTAGTGGCGAGCTGGGTCAAGCAGTTGACCTAGCAATTTCATGGGAGATAATCACCACATTTAGTTAACCATGGGGAACCAAGCAATTAATGGTTACTCATGGGAAATCACAAGTAACAATATCCAACAATCATAGGGGATATACAGATATACCAGCTATGGCGAGCTGGGTCAAGCAGGTAACATAGGTAAGCTAGCAATTCCATGGGAGATAATCACCGACAATTTCATACAGAAAACAAACTTTAGTGACGGGGGAACCAGGGGTACTGGGTTTCGACCCACAGCCTTAGAGGTGGTTAATAAACTCGATGATTTGGGGGTACCCCTTTTTGGAGAAACCATCGTTTACATCAACACAGCCCTACCATTCTGAATCGTCCATGTCTGGGATCAAAGGCTAGCGCTGGCGTGGCCAACAATCATGATCCTATCATTTGCCAGGTGCCTCAGTTATAACCTCGCTTATTATAGCTAGGGAGCACCAGCCGGCAGAACTCGTCAAATGATTGATGAGATACTATTCCAGCAATCGGGAAGGTTGTTGAAGCAGGGTTGGTCAATGCTATTGGCCCTCATATCTCATATTCACTCTTATTACCAGGAAGAGAGCAACATTGCTTAGTCATGGTAGCGAAAGGTAATTTGATCTGATGATTTCTACCTGTTGAACCACCAAAAGTGGCGTGAGTTTTTGGGTAGATGGTCAATGATGGTCAATGGTGATTGATTGTTGGTTCACAAGCTGAGTCAGTATTGATGAATCGTGACTCAGAGTTAGTTGTTCTGGTTCGAATTTGGTGAATACAATAGTAATTTCAGTGGCTGGAAGGTAGTGAGCACCACATACTTTTGATTGTTATAATGAGAAGTAGGTACCCGAGAAGTAAAACCAGTGGAAGGATTGGTTGGATTGGCTAGTAAGACTCATGTTGTTTGGTAGCGGTCTGAGTTCGCCCACCAAGGCCAGCAGGGAATCAGCTGCAACGCCAAACCCATCGGGGGCCCAAAGGATCGGAAAAGGAGTCATACAACGCCTTGACCATTCACAGCTACTCTGTGGTTGGTTGGGCGAAAAATGTTGAAGCATGAACAAAATTAATGAGGGTCAATGAGGGTCAATGAGGGTCAATGATGATGATGATGATGATGATGATGATGATGATGATGATGATGATGATGATGATGATGATGATGATGATGATCATGATGATGATGATGATGATGATGATGATGATGATGATGATGATGATGATGATGATGATGATGATGATGATGATGGTTGATAATTAATGCTTCGCATCCTTGTCCACATGAAAGTACACAGAAAAACACATCATCACTGGGAGTTCATCACACCTCATCATCACCCTAGCATCAGTTGGAATGTGCTCTCAAATAAATGGTCACATCACCCCACCCAAACCCACCCCAACCCCAAATGAAATTTCCTACACCCCACCCCCCCTTAACCCAACCAAACCCCACAAAACAGGGAGTTTCCCCTGCGCCCCTAATGCGGCCGTTAGCAAAAACAACCACCCAAAGATTAATATCCCATGCCTCTCAGCCAAGCGCTGGTGTGTTGACGACTGACAAAACTCGTATCGGGCTGGCACCCGCAATATAGGCAAGAACTGGTTGCAATCCACAACATCATGGCTGGTTGGTCATTTCAACCCCTATGAAAAATATTAGTGAATCAACCATGTGTTAATAATTAACAGGGAAAATAAAAATGTTTAAAACCACCAACCGCATGAAATAATGGTTGCAATCCGCGGTTCAATTGAGCAGTGTCAATACGTACTGAAATTGTCAAATTGTATGATTGATTGTTGAATACAAGATGTTGGATTTTTGTTGGACCATGCTGACCAAACCGGGTAGCGCAATAAACGGTACTCTTCAACCAGCCGTCATTGCTGCAACCATTTTTTGTAAACATCGCTGTAGTTTAATTCACCCAATGTTTGAACACTATTACTTTGTCACATTCAATCGTATGTTACAGCAGTCATTGACCATCGCATGACCATTTTTGATTGATGACTGTTTATCCTTTATAACCAAATGATTGGGTGGTGTTTATAGCCACTGGAACCATGGATGACCACTTGTAGCCATGCCATTCCCGACCCACCTCGCCAACCTGAAGGTTCCTGATGCAAGAGGAGAGAAGTGCCCGTTCATGAAGTGATTAAAATTGCCCACAACGGCGAACAATGGGTGGTGAATGGTTCATAGTGGCTGAATAACTGTAAACGGTGGGTGTAATGCAAACCATATTTGAACAGTGTTTACCACAGGCCTGAATCATCATTGACATCAACTGCAAAACAAACTTAAATCTTAATTACAAACCCAAGTGCCGGATTTCAAATGATCGTTGTGCAACCGCAACTTACGGTCAAACACTCCATGGCCCTCTTGGGATGCATCAACCGGTTTTCCTGAAAATGCACCAGCATTAGATTTGAACAGGTGCAAGCAAACACCACCTTTCAGCAGAAAAAAACACCAAATTGAGGATTTGGGTTGTGGCGCGACACATGGACCATGGGAAAACATTTCATGCGACTCATCTTTTGGAAACCCTTGGCTCGTAGGCAGCACAAGCACTCGCATAGATGTCAGTTGGGAATGACTTTGTGGCCCCCAATTTCCTGTTCATTCACTGCGCAACTTGAAAAAATGCAATGAACAATTCTGCCCAACACCAACTGGTTCTGAGAAATTGCACAAAACTTGGATAAAGGTCGTGATTGTGGTTTATGATTTGAGCAGTTTTCAAGGTTCAGGGTTGGAGGGCGCAGCCTTTCAGGTTTTAGGATATTTTTCGGGTTTGAAATGGTTGGTTTGAAATGGTCCAGGGTCCAGTGCCGGTTCCAAAACAGCGTTCCCGCGCTATTTGAGCCCAGGGAAACGCTAACCTTTGAAGCGAAGCTTGTATTGATCCTGCGTTCTAATTGGAATCCTATTTGGCATCCTGCGTGGCATTGCACCTTGGCAGTCCTTCTGGCAAAATGCTGGCACGCATTCTGGCAGCTGGCATTCACGGGGCAATGCCCCCATCTACGTGTAACCAAATTTTCGCCCAGCTTTGGCAGCCTTAGGCCTTAGGCCTTCAACGGAACCCGCGCAGACAAGCAATTGTTTGATGTGGAACATGCGTGAGTGATGCTGCTCAAGGTGAAAGCCACTAGCGCGGAAAATTTCGCATTGCTCACTGATTCCGCCCAGCGCCGTGCAATCAAGCAATTTCAAGCGCAGACCTTGTTGTCAAGCGCTTTGTTCAATGGGAAATTTCCAAGACCTTCTAAATCATTGTTTGAAAGATATAGTTTTCTGAAATTTGGGTTGCGGTCTTCTCCCAACCTTCACACTGGGCAAATTGCGTAAACTTCAGGCCCGCGCCAACCTGAACTCGCCATGAATGATCATGTTGCAGGAGTGGCCTAGGTATGCCTAAAGTTTTCTTGGGAGTTCACTATCCTGCCGCAGTCGTCACCTATTAGAAAAAAACAATACTTTCAAATTAGAGTTGCCTGCCAAGTCAAGTCTACAACTTATATTAACCACCGACGAGAGGCAGTTCATTCCGATTCAGGATTGTTTTGATCCTGGTTGGTTGGTTGGTCGCATGCCCCAGTTGCAAGGATCTGATATTCGTTGACACTGGAGCTTAGTGATGGTTCACAATGGCAAATTGTGCATTAGAACTAGCACGAATGCTGGATTGTATATATGATGCGATAATTGGGGATAAGAAATAATGATAAAAATGGTGATATCAGCTATATCATCAGCTACACCATTGTCAATTGTTGCTGGCTGGTTCATACCAGTCTTACTCTTGCTAACCCATAAAAACATGTTTCAAATAGACATTTTTGAATTATGTCATACTACTTGTGACTACTGTCTACCGCTAATGATGATAACAATGATAACTGTTGCTAGTTATTCACCATTAGTTGTTCATTTTCACTGCTGATATATTGCTACTGGCCATTGTTTTCCCTTCTATTGTTGGTCAAGAACCCCATTTTTGCAGACTTGTCCACTGTGAGGCCCCTATTTTGCCAGGTTTTTTGGGGAAATACCCTCAAATATGAACATGATTCATTTTATGAAATGCATCTCAACACAATGTCCTAGACCGTCATTCATGAGCTCCAACATGTTTTCAAACACAGATGCCACACTACATTTTCTTTTGATGTTTCAAAGGAATCCACAATGGGAAGAGTCCCCTGGATCTCCTGGGGCCGGCGGCCCACTGGGTGAAGGGTCCATCCCCTGGACCTCCTCAAAGGGGGGTAAGCCACCGACCGGAGGAGAGCCGGCCACTGGGGCCGAGAGAGGCCGGTGGCCGACGGCAAACCAAAATGTAAAAGTATGAATTCTGAAATTCATTTCCAGTAGGAATTCATTTGCAAATTATTAACTGAATTGCTGATTGACAGTCAAATTGCCAAATTGAATTTTAACCAAGAGCCCAAGAGCAAATATTTAGTTTAATTAGATTGCTAAGATTAACATGTTACTCAAAAAAACAAAGGTGTTGCGAGCTAACTCATTTGCATTTTTTTTTGGGAGAGAACACTACATGTCCAAAAAGGGAATGGCTGAAGTTTGCGTCTTTCCTGGTTATTTTCCACTTATATGTTTTTTTTCCAAATTCATGCCTTTGGTTTGATCAACATTAATCCAGAGTAATCACGGTTAGTCTGGATAAATCATACTTAATCTTGCTGAATCCAAAACCAGAAGACCAACAAAGAAAAAAAACATATTGTTTCCAGAAGTAATCTGATCTCTGGACTAGTTACCGAATCTTTTTTTTCTTTTTTTGATTCTTTCGTTCTTTGTTTTTTTTGTGGCTTGTAAATAATATTAATGGGCATCCCAATATGGAGAAACCAGAACCAAGGACCAAGGACCCTACATAGTTCATACTTCGGGGCCGTCCTATTATTGAGGAGGCCTCACAGGGTACCACTCTCCATTATTGATGCTCAATATGGTTGTTTCTCAAAATAGGGGTACCCCCAAATCATCCTTTGTTAGTCATCTATAGTAATAAATCAGCCATTTTTGGTGGTACCCCATTTTGAGAAACCACCATATTGTTTTTGCTACCCATTCGTTCATCGTTCGCACTGCGTCGGGATCTTGTACAGCAATCTCCTTCGAGCTGCACTACGGGCTAAACGTGTAAAATTGATGGTTAAAATTGACCCATAGCCACACATATGTATGTTGGTGATAGATACAGTTGGTATATATCCCCCTATAACTCATAATTATCATCTCCTATTATTAACCATTCACCAGCTATTATTAGCCATATATGTCGTTGATATTGGTTGACCATGCCCCACGGATGGTTGACGTCACTGCCGCACTTTTGCGGCCCTTGATGGCTTTGAATCGTATCCCAAATACTGCATGTATGGATGGGAAAACCATGGTAAAACCATGGGAAAACCATTGGAAAACAATGGGAAACCATGGACCATGGGAAAACCATAGGAAAAGCAAAGGAAAACAATAGGAAACCACGGGCAACCATGGGAAACTATAGGAAAACCGTAGGAAATCCACGGGAAAACCACCATATTTGGCTAGATTTACCTAAACCATTACCCAGTAATGTAAGAATTTATGCCATACATGGAGCATCTGGGTATGTGCGAAATATACTGAAGATGATGGATGTTGAACACTTGCTGTAGCCATTTCCGGCAGAACAGAAAAAACACGTGACAACCGTGGACAAGTAGAAACGCGACCAAATCTTCAGTCAAACTTGATCTGACCAGAACACTGCCCTTTGGCCGATCAGTTTTCCACAATAAAGGAACCTTTCTGTCCCACAATGCACACACTTCCTACTTTGTGGGCCATTCCCAATGCGATGCGTGGATGATCATACCATTCAAACATTAAGACATCACTCAGGTACTCAGAGAACTCAACTATGTACCCCGTTTACCAGAAGGGTTGGGCTGCAGCCATCCGATGCCGATGATCTTGGTGATGTCGATGCCCAAAAGAAACATACCCTGCTAGTTCTGCACTAGGTCAACCGCAATTAATTAAATCAAATGCAACCTGAAAAATGTGGAAATGAGAGGATTCCTTGATATGGCGTTCCTTGTGGCTTCTAACCCCTAGTTTACGCTTGTAAAACCATTGTCTATCACAAATACCCTTCACTACTAATCAAACCGACCAAGTGTCAAAACAATCACCTCCCCAATGACAAGCAATAAACCGACAAAGATCTGGCGCCCCATTTGAAGGTTGCCACACATTGGCTAAGCCAACACCCTCACTGCTCATGCCCAAAGCATTGGGCATCGCCTGAATGACAATATTCAAGCGCGATGCGGTAGCACAATGCTAGAAACCATTTTGGATCAATATGGAGAGGCTACATTTTTTGTTGCTCCTGATTTGATGATTCATCACGTAGTCCATGGAAATCTGATAATAGTCTTCATAAACCGTGATGATTGTCTCTTAATCATCCCCAGCAATGATCCATATAAATAATCCCCTATTTTCTGTTACCAATCCCTCTGAAAGATCCATATGTTCTAAACCGATAATTCCTTAGTAATCCATATGGTGGTTTCTCAAAATAGGGGACCCCCCAAATCATCCATTACTAGTCATTTATAGTAATAAACCATCCATTTTTGAGGGTTCCCTATTCTGAGAAACCACCATATAAACAACTTCCAGTTTTACCAGCAAATTTCTCGCAGATCCAGCGTCTGGAGTTCAGAGATGGGTCAAAGCATCGTCACTGGGAGGGTGCACTCAACGCTAGATTGAACTCCAGCATTTTCAATGGTTTTCCTATGCCATAATGATTGTTTTCCTGTTTAAAACATCATGTGTTTTTCGAAAAAAGATGTTGTCCTAAAAAAACATTGTTTAACTATGGAAAAAAACATGGTTTTCCAAAAGAGAGGAGTTGTTTACAAAAAATGCTAGTTTTCCTAAAAGTGATTTGCGCAATGACTTTCACCATTTTAGTTTACCAAAGGTTGCTCTTATTGGAAAACCGTTCTTGACATTGAGTTTACACCAGGGTAGGTCAGGGACAGGGAAGGTTTCGTGGCTTCCAAACTCCGTGGGTGCAGAATGTAGAAATCAGTCAAAATGGATGGTTAGTGGTCAGTAGTAGGGGATAATAGGCAACAATACTGGGGGATATACCAGCTAAATATGGCTATTGGTCAATATTAACCATCAATATTTTGCAACAATAGTAAACATGATGAATAGACAAATCCAGAGGTAGATAGGTACAGAGACATGAAAAATAGGTCAGCCTATGAACACACCATGCTATTTGAATATTGGATATGTACACATGCAATAAAAAATACTTTATACATATATATGTATGTGTATGTATGTGTATATATAGATATATATAAATAAAAAATGAATATATTTATATATATATAAATATATAAAATATATATTGTATACCACTGAAATAACAACATTGCTACAACATATTCAATGCTGTCTCCACACATGGTGGTAACCCTGACCAATGAAAACAAAGTCCTGTGGCCTCCATTATTCAGTGAAACTCCAACTGTGCATATATTCAAAAATAGAAAAAACAAAAAAATAAATAAATACAATATATATATAGTAAATATAGGTAACAAACATACATGCAACAATACAAGAACAGTATTCAATGTTGCCACCTGGTAGCTCCAAATGCCTCCCCCTTCAAAAGGGACCTAAGGATACCCCTGGCTCCAAATCGCTCCCTCCCGACCAACAGCCTGCAGCTACTCCCACTCCCGGAGATTGGTATAGACAGCAAATTCATCACATTCTCTGTGTATTAAGTGCTCACAGGTAGTAACACATACTGCTTGGTGGTTTCAATGCCTACTAAAAATATGCTTGTCAACCAACCACCCAATCAGGTGTTGATAGCACATAAATGTGAATCATTTCCACATCCAGTCGCGCAATATCAATGCTGACATCACTAAGCGATTCCTGATGGAAGACCCATAGCGCTCGCGATTCACCATCAAATATGGGGGATACTCCATGAATCAAGATAGTTTTGTATGATCGAGGTTTCATTTTCCTGCTTGAAAAGCTGTCAATCACCAGTATATATGGATCTCCCACTACCGCTATGGGATTACGGATTCAGCTAAATCTTCCATGATCATCCCTAAACCAAAAAAGGTTCACCATGCTTCATAAAACATCATTTTCTGGCATTAACAGCTGTTGACCACCAGCACAATACGATTGGTCCAAAACTGGTGCGCCCCCAAGTCACTGGTGGTTTCCCTGCTTATTATGAACTTGAATGGTTAAGGGGTTCCCATTCATGGAAAAATCCAGGAATGAAACCATTACCAACCAATAGCTCAACAGCTGGTCATCTACAGTATCCCAAATGTGGCTGGTTTATGGTGCGAACTGGATCTAACACTACCAACCATCCTCCAGTGATCCGGCTTCACATCCATCCACAGTCGGCGAATCACAGCTGCCAGCGTCCTAGTCTCATCCATGACATCTGACAGGGCGTCGCGCACCGACCTCAGGCCGTCGCGCATGACAGGGGCACTGCCCCATCCACATGTGTACATCTGCGGCAACTGGGAGCCCTGGTATGGGTTAGCTCAGCTACCTTAAGGGTTTTATACTCAGGGTTCTGTCCCAGGTACAACCCTAGCCAATTCAAGTAGAAATAGGAGAACTAGTACGCAAATCCTGGATATTGCCATACTGGATGGCGGGTACCAACGAATCTGACCATGGGGTACCACTCTGTGGCTTATAACGATAAATTGACAAGTGAATGGCTACGATGGCCAACTGATGGTGGTGGTTCATGATGGTCAACCAAAACTTCATGGTTGATTTCTGCTGAAGCAATGGATATGCAAAACAGTGATACTTGATTAAGCAAGTTGTATCACCAAGAACCACGGGCAACCATCAACCAAATAGCTTCATGAGAGTCAGTGGCGAGCTACTTGATGGTGAGCACTGGTGGTTTTACACCAAAGGTTTTGTCTGAACACCATTGGTTCTGGCTTATCAATCATCTATCAATCATTCATCAAACACTATTAGCCAGCTAAGTAATCGTTGATTGACCATTATTTCGCAGTGTTAACCATTAACAAGCTCATATCATCCGTTAACCCATAAATCCCCGCTCGTATCTTGGTAGGTCAATGTGGAGCCATCCCCCCGTAAGCAACACAACGACAAACACAGTACCTGTAACGTCGTGCCACGACACCTTGGAATCTCATGCGAAAGGCTCTGCCAAGCCCTGAGGACTCAGCGGTCCATCACCAGGATCTACGGGCTCTAATGATTCTTAATAAGGTGGGGTTAACAAGGTTGGGTCAACAAGGTTGGGTTAACAAGGTTGGGTCAATAAGGTTAGTTTACTGATGTTGGCTTAAGAAGCTTGGATTCACAAACTTAGTCTCATTTGGTTAGGTTAATGAAGTTGGATTGACAAGGTTGGGTTGAAAAGGTTGAGTTTGACCTGAGCTTGCTAGCCTAGAATATATGTTCAATGATTTAGCTTGATAAGGTTAGGCTGGTAAGTTGATCATATATTGCTTCATGAATCACTATTGTTGGGAATTTGGAAGGCCGCCAATGATTGATGATATTTTCTTTGACATCAACAAAATATGAGTGTTCGACCATCGCCAACAAGCAGAATGATATTTGTTTCCGTGGGGTACTGCTCCCTGGTATACACGCAATGGTAGGACCTGCGAAACTACCACCAGCTCAAGTAGCCGGGAATCTACTTGGATCATCAGCTCACGACAGGTGAACTTAACCATGGGGAGTGTGACCTATTTATCAGTGGTACAATCGACCAAAAGGCTAGCCACTAACCAGTTCCAGCCGCGGCATCATCAAAGTATCAAAGATGGCAGGTTCAACAGCTGGGAATCTACCTGCCACTCCTACTAGACATGATGAAGCACCAATATACCGGTGTGTCCAAAATCATGTACTCCAAAAACTGGTGAGTTTCCCTATCAACAATGGCTATCAACTTGCATGGCTACATAGGAGGTACCACCATGTTTTGGACAAAGCCATATGATCGATGATGGTTCCAGCAATGTGATCCTATCATTGACAATCATTGTACAACATCCTGAACCTACATTATCATTTTTCAGGACTACAAGTAAATGAAAGATGATATGTGATTATCTTTCTTTCTAACCATGGTTGAAAATCTGTTGGTTACCACGATTAATTAATCATCATCACCAAAAAATATTATAATTGGTACTCTATTGGCATCGGGATGTGAATCATGATGTTTGTACATAAAATCTGACACTACCATTGATAATAAGTGCCATGTTCTGCGTTGTCTCCTCCTAAAAGCAACGTTTAAACCAGAATGTCTCTGCTGTTTTGAAGGAAAACGTTGCAAATATGTGCGGCTTTTCACGGGATTGATTGTATGGCAAATTCAGATCCGCAGGAGGGACCGTTCTGCAATGATAGATTTCCAAGAGACAATTGCATGAATTACGATACCCAAAATATTCCGTTCATGAACGGGATCTGAACTGGCATAAGCATGTAACTCTTAGGAACTTTGAACTGCTCACGTCCAATCCCTCCAAACATCATGTTCATACCTTGCGATTCACAACCAATCACCCTATCCACCACAAACCACGTTCCGAATGTTTCTCAAAGTTGGGACCCCCCAAGCAGGTTGGTTTATTACAAAAAAGGTTGATATTGGATGATTTGGGGGTCCCCTACTTTGAGAAACACCTAGAAAAATGTATAGCTGGTTGGTGGTTTCAATCATTTTTTCTCTAGTAATCATTAACAACTGGTTGGTTGACAAATATTTTCATAGGGGTGGTTCAACCATATAGTCAGCACGGTTGCCAAGCATTTAATCCCAGAACATTTACCTCGACCATGCAACGTAACCGACAGCTGTTCAGCCCACACCTTGCAGTGCTGTTGTCGGGGCTGGCTGGGTTCGGGCGTTCCTGGACGGATGGCGTTGCTGCAACTTCTCCAATGCTCCAAGCGGGTTGATTCAGTGATGAACTTAATACTAATGACCATCAATCCCTTACTTGTCCCTTTGCATTTATCCACTAAAACACTGTATGTATAGTCTTGAAAAATATAGATATAAATATATATATATATATAAATATGAAAAAAACATTATTTCAAACAAACCTATACATATCCATATAAATGTGTATACATGTGTATGTAAACAACTATATGCATTGTTTGACCACATGGGTGAAAACATTGGCTAATTGATGAGATATTGGTCCTCCAATTGATGGTTGAATGAGAATGAAACCCAGTAATAAAAACTAATGACCCACTAATACATAATTAATGAATGACCCGCTAAGAATTTGTAAATAAGTCATTGGTAGTGGTTCACGAACCAATGGTCACTCGATGATTGGTTGATGTCAGAAACCACCAGCGATCGCCACAGTAAGTTTTCCATGCTAGGGGCAACTTGATGGGCGTGAATTGGCCGTGGCTAACAGTTCCACAGCCGAACTGGCCTGGCCTCGTCAGGTGAATGACTGCCTGCAGCTTCATCAGCGTCATCCTGGCTCAGTGTCCAAACAGAGCTTCAAGGCTAGCTGTATTTTTTGATAATTACATTTTATACATTTACAATTTCCGTAATGGTAAATCTGTGTGTGTGTACATGGTTAAATCATTTCAAATCCGTCTGCACAGTCTTTGATTGCATGTATGCTCTGTTTCTGAATCAAAAAAAAGTTCACGTGTCTATCTTGTGGTTCCGAAGTTGAAAAATGACAGGTCGGGGGGCTGAGAGAATCTTTTACAATTCATCTTACATCGTCACATATTTATCATCAACCATTCACGTAATGGTCACGAGTTGCATTGGTTTATCAGAAAGGCAATAGCTCCAAGAGAGAACCAACATGTTTTTTGGGAGGTACCGCTAAGTGTGGGAACATGCTTCGGTTCATGTTGACACCGATCTGGTCCACATGGAATTTGCGAGCCGTGTGCTACACTATGCATTTACATGCATACGCAAATCATATAGCAAAACAACACTCATATACAGGTAAATACATGTTGCATGCGTAGAAATTGGTTGAACTCCACAACCAACCAAATATCTTTACATATTGCACAGATTGCCCCTATGTGCAAAAACAATACCGTACAGTAACGCATTCGGCTTTCAAAGGCTTTGAAAAAATGACAGTCGCCTTTTCAAGGTAGGTGAACTTGCGTATGGTAATAAAACCGTTCCAAGTATGTACATTGATATGCTCCACTTGTGCAACGAAAACAGCGTTATTGGCAGAAGTCAGCATGGCTCAAAATCCTTACTTCCAGAATTGATTACTTACCAAAATGAACTTTTGCGGTGCCCTTGGCACCCATGCTTGAATGTGTGGGTCGGTTGCAATGCAAACGCATACATACGCATACTTGTCTTTATATGTGCGTATCACCATGAATATTGCAAGCACAGTTGTGAACACTACGCGAACGTGCAGCAGCGACCATGCACGTGCATCCAAGATGACAAATGTTCAGTGACAAGAATCTTATACATGTTCTCAAAATAGGGGTACCCCTAGAACATTCAATATTTGTCATCTAATTACAGTAACAAGCCAACAATTTTGAGAGCTCCCCTAGTCTGAGAAACCCCTGAATCACGGCTGGAACCATTTCATTCACAAGCTTGGTATCCAAAGACTTCATTCATGCACTAAAATCGAATGTCACTTGTCCAAACCTATGACACAGCTGTGGCCAAAAATGTAGGATGCGCTGCAGTCTCGCCGGCAACACCGCGCTGATCAATGCGTTTCAATCAATGAAGTCGTGGTTGCTGGTAAAGAATGGAATTCCAAACATGCAAGCTAAAGAAAAAACCGCTCGTCTGGTGGCTGATATGGGTTCTATGAATTAACCCACCAATCAAAACGCCAGACTGACCCTTCTTTCATACCCTGTTGATCTTTTTTTCTGAGATAGGAATCCCGGCCAAAATACCAGGGCCATGGACTCTAGCTCATGTGATAAGACTCCGAAGCTTTCAGAGTTTTTGGACCAAACTCAGCTCCAACGTTCGACGCCCCGTACCCCACCTCTGGCCCTTTGGCCGCGAAGAGCAATGATGTGGCCTAGTGACTGCATCTCTACTGCTGCAAAGGACACACCTCCTTGTACCGCACTGCACTAAAGATAGCTAATACATGTGGTGCCTGATAAATGGATAACATATTTTTCAGTAAATATTGTGTGTACGGAAATATATCTAAATGATCAAAGGAAGTTTAAGTACGAAGTGCGGAAATTCTGTGTTACAGAGATTTGAAAATACAGGACCAGAATACATCACATCAAAACTACATCACATCAAGACTACATCACATCAAGACTACATCACATCAAGACTACATCACATCAAGACTACATCACATCAATAATAATTTCATCACATCAATAATAACATCAAGAATACATCACATCAAGACTACATCACATCAAGACTACATCACATCAATAATAACATCAAGAATAATTACATCCCATCAAGAATACATCACATCAAGAATGCATCACCCCAACAGTACACCACATCAAGAATACATCACCTCAACAATACATCACGGCTATATGGTAAATCAATCATATCCCAAAAAGCCAAAAAAATCCTGGCCGGTAGTAGCTATAATTGTGAAGAACTCCTGGAGTTCGCCTGGATGAAAGTTCAAGGGGGACAAATTTGATATGACAGGTTCTGTCACCTCATGCAGGGTTTCTGATTGGATCTGCCATAACTCACCATCATTGCTCGCCAGGACTTCAAAAGTTTCGCCAAGCTCTTCAGAACTTCGCTTAGACCCATAGGGATGTTTATCAAAGTTGGTGACCCCGAATCATGCAATATGGCTATGGGTCAATATTAACCAACCAACCAATGCGGGATAATGACCAACCAATAACAAGGAAAACAATGGTTGATAGTAGGGGAACCGGGGGTACGGGGTTTTGACCCACAGCCATATTAGTCATTTATAGTAATAGAACAGCAATTTTGGGGTTCCCCTGCCTCAAGCAAACCCCATACAGATGTTGACCGATGGTGAACACCTGCAGATCAATTCCCAGAGAGTACCAAGAGTGAAACCAGCTCTAGACTTCCAGTTTAAACTTCCAGGGCTTTCTTGAATATAAAGTCCAGGCGTTGTTTTTAAATCATCGAACACAATTACATAAAAGTGTTTCTCAAATTAGGGGACCCCCAAATCATCAATAATAATGTCTTTTATCAACAATTATACCAAATATTTTCCGGTACCTACATTTCCAGAACCATCAAATAGTCGTTGTTGAACCAGTATTGTTGGTTATCAACCCCTATTACTACGCATTATACTACCCTATAAAATCATCTATTTTGAGAAACCTCCATGTAGCATATACACAGCTGATTTCAACATTGTTGTTGGTCATTATCCTCTAGCCATTGGTGTTAAACCATTTATTTTGAGAAAACCCCAGGCCCATATCTGATACTTGGATGTGCAGACCCACTTAGTAAGTGATCACTAGCCATGATTTCTAGGGGATATGAGCTACTTTATAGGGCTTATCACCATTGTTTTCACCGCAGCTGCGCATCCAAGTAGTATTCACATAGCCTGGTAAAGTCTCCATCCAAGACGACTTGTTCATGTTGAACATTTCCCCCAGCCCTATTTGGGAGGGTCTAAACCATGCTAAATAACCACCATTAATCATAACAATCCATTCTAATTAACCACTATTAATCATTATCAACCATTCTAATTAACCACTACGATCACCAGGCCATGGAGAATCTCCAGACCTCTTCCAAGGTTGAGGAGGATTGTGCAAGGCCGAAAGTTGGAGCACCTGCGACACCTGCGGGGCTCAGCAGTTCACGGGAGCCGGCTGAAACAGCAGTGGTGGATGGATCAAGAAGCTGTTGAGTGATGTGTTTTCGGATTCTTCAAGGATTTTTAGGAATGCATCATGGATCAACGATGCTGCTGGATGATCTTCTTTTGTTTTTTTTTCCAAACAGATCATTCATCAACAAGCTGTGACCGGATGGATATGGTTGGCAAGCTGTGATTTTAGAAGAAATTTGATAAGCTGTTTGACAAACTGATTGATGGATCACCGCTGTCACTTGCTGGATATGGTTGATGAACTGATTGACGAGGAAATTGTGGTTATAGAAAATTCATCCGGGGATGGTTGATTGTAGCCGGGTACCCATGGTCCGCTGGAGAATGAAATGCTTTGCAAAGTTTTACACTGGATAATAGGAGTGGAAAACAACGCAAAACCAATACATAATACATATTGTTTTGTCTACATCTAGAGCTATCTATATTCATACATTTGCAATTATTGTTTACACATGCAAGTACAATACATGATATATGTATATGCATTGAAATATAAAAAAATGAATATATATATATATAACTAGATTGTGTATGCATTCAAAGTGTTTATCATATAGTGAAAAATACAAAAGCAATGCATAAATGTATGCAAACAAAAAAAAGGTGTGTGTATATATATATGTATGCTAATTTACATAAAGGAACAAAATAACATATAAATAACACATATACATGTTAATTTCCCTCTCTATATATTGCATATATGTGTTCCATGCAATGAATAGATACAAATATAGGATATATAAACACAATATCTATATAGGAAACAGGTTGTACATAATATTGTAACAAAAACCTTTATTCATAATTCAAAAAACAAAAATAAATAATTGATCAATTGAAAACATAAATGAATAAACACTAAATCAATAAACACACACTTATATATATATATATATTTAAGCAAAGAAATTTATTTATACATATTACATATAAACATACATATGTCACATCCATGAATTAACCCGACCTAAGTGGCACTTTCTGTCAGGCCACGGATCTGCCCTTCGCACCTGGTTCCGTGTCCCCGTAGAAATGCTCCGACAGCGCGGAGTCGCTCGCGGTCCCCCGATCCGCAGCCGCTTCCTCAGCAACCTGCGAGGTGGGACCAACAACGGTGCGTTTTGAAGCAGGCCACCAGTTGGTGGTGCCTCACCACCCATGGTCCACTGATAATAATGATTTATAATCTCAGAATATTTATCTGATATTAGTTGTTAACTTATAATCCAAGTATAATGACTAATAATAGTTTAATAATCTGATAGCGGCTATAATTAGTGGGTGATTGTTAATGTTGGTTAATATAGTGATTGTAATGGTGAAGAATGATCATTCATAGGTTGGTGGTTGAACCACCTCTATGAAAAATAAGCTTGTCGCCAACCAAGCATTTGTGAATAAGTACTAGGGAAAATGGTTGATAATGATTTGATATTCATGGTGGAGAATGAGAACAATTGGTTAACATTATCAGTCATGGACTGTTGAATGATATGTTATGTTGTAGTCATGGTTGAGACTGTTGAATGATACGGTCTTAATGTTTTACAGGGGAATGATATGTCTTAGAATGACATGTTTTTGATACTTAATCACTTAAAATAGTAGGGGAATGATCTTGACTCCGGTGAAATAGTCTATCATTTATGGCATCAATGACCTCCGATAAAACATTATTAGTCATGATTGAGAGTGATATGTTTTGATAGTCGTGGTTGAGAATGCTAACAATGGTTAACAATGACTATAATGTTGGTTTATTACTATGTATGGTTCCGATAGTCATGCCATGGTTTTCCAGGGTTTCACAGGGGAATTACAGTGGTTAACAGAGAAACTAGCAATAATGCCAATATGGTGGTTTCTCAAGCCATAGCAAACCCAATAAACTTGTTGGTTCACTACTATGAATGGTTAATAAGCTGGATGATAACTGGGGTTATCCCTATTTTGAGAAAGCACCAACTATATCTACCAACCAGTTGCCAGTAGTTGTAGTTGGTAGCACCTATTGCTACCAAAGACGGACTGGCAACTAGTTGGTAACAATATTTGATAGCAATAGTTGGTAGTTTCCAGTCGGTGATTAAGAAATGGAAATTACCTACTTGGTTAAAGAAAAACTCATGGTAACGAAGGGATGCTTAACTGTACCAATGTTTGGCAGCACTCAATAGACATATTGGCAACCTTCTGGTAAACTAACCTGGTAGCTGCAAACCAACATGCTGTTAAGGTACACTGTTAAGCCAACTTGAAATTGTGGATTTCAAACCAGTTTCCAGAGTGAAGCTGATATCAAATTATATGTGCTCAACAATAGGCGTGAGGCAATGGTCGTGAACAGGGGGTCAAACATGGTCAAACAATAGGGATATAGCAAAAGCCCGCTAGCTATCTGGTGTCCAATGGTTTTTCCTAGCAAACATGATTCGCAATGGCGAATGTTCCAAATCTTTTTCCCTTGGTTGAGGCTGGTTTCGGCGTGCTTCAGCAGTTCTGAAATCACTGATGCTGTTGATTGGAAGCTGGCAAATCTCGCCTACAAGATGGCCCCCGCTAGTTAATAAGCCATTTCACTATGGTTCTATCTACCAGAACTAAGGGGGGCCACCTTGTAATAATCCAGGGCTCTCCGCTACGGATTGTTGGTCACCGAGGTCAAACAGGTGTTCAACGGCATGACAAAAGCAGGGTCTCCAGAGAAGCTGCAACGTTGGTGGTTGAACCACCCCTATGAGAAATATGCTTGTCAACCAACCATATGGTGGTTTCTCAAAATAGGGAGCCCAAAAAATGGATGGTTGATGACTACAAATGGTTTGTATAGGATGATTTGGGGGTACCCCTATTTTGAGAAACCACCATATGTCAATGATTAGTAGGGAAAATAACAAATGTGAATCAAACCACCAGCCAGTTATGTTTGCAAAAACAACATCAAACATAGCAAAAACATGATACAACCAAACCGGAATGATTGATTCGCTATCCAACCAGAATCAGCTGCAACCAACTGATCAATCATCGATTCTTGTACAGATATCCAAGATCATGAAGCCTAAAATATGGAGGAGTTTGAGTTTTGATGGTTTCAAACCAACATTCAACAACATTCAGAAGGGCCACCCGGAGGGGTCCTGCAATAACCAGGGCATCAAGGCCATCCCACAATCGGCAAAAAACACAGATTGATCAATGATGGTTCATATGAACATCAAGGATGTCAAGGATGATGCTGGTAAGTATTGAGTAGTGGTTGATTAATAGCAGCAAAAAGGATATGCAGTATGCAAATCATTCATCGAGGCTTTCTGCAGGTGATCCTTGGACATGTTGAATTCTTGGAGAACAATCATGTCGAATGTCAATTTCACCGTGTTTCTAAGGTACCACTATCAACCAATCCATCAATAAACCAGTAGCATTCACTGGTCAACATCATCAACCGTGGTCTGCCGCTTCAACCAAGCCGATTTGACCGCCATTGTCATTGATAGCATGGCCGACACTTTGGGTGTCACCCGGTTTCAAGTCTCAGTTCTTGCTGATGAAAATCCACCGACTCAGAACCATTGCTGCCGAATAGGTCGTGCCTTGCATCCCACTTAGAGACTTGGTTGCCGGAGTCGTTAGCTGGTCCTTGTTACCTATCGACCCCAATATCGACTGCTACTATTAACCCTAGAGTGGATAACCTATTCCTGGATAATTGTCATCTGGATACTATATTAGCCAATTCCCACCTTGAACCCCAATATCGACTGCTCGTAAGCACTATTGTTCACATTGCTGGGGGACCCCGGGTCATGACCCATTTCATATTCAACAAGACTTCTGGTAGATCCAAATTGTTCCCCCTTCAAAAGGGGATACCATCCCCAGCACCAACCAACCACCAACAACCACCTTGAATTAGCTAACCTCTACCCAACCACCAATTGCATCTAATCAACCACTGCTTTACCATTCATTGACTAATACTCAACCGTTTTAAACTAATCATCTACTGGTTGGCAGTGGCTACTTTACCCCAAGCAATGAGCCTTTGAACAGCCAAGCATTTGGTCAGAACCCTCCTTTAGCTCCTAAGCGCTTCTCCTTCACAGCCCTTTGAAAGGCTAGATGGGTACCCTTGGCGAAGCTCATCGATCAACCAACAGCCAGCATCCTTGATGATCAGCGTCAATAAAGTACCTTGCTTAATCACCTGTACTTTGTCAAGGCTTACTAGTTGGGCTTATCATGGCTTATCAAAACAAATCGGCCTTTGAACATCCTTGATGAACATCCTTGAGAGCCACTGGTGAACCACCTACCATTGTAAATATAATTCCCCATTTTTGTTGTTGTTTTCCCCCTTAACCATTTGGCTAAACAACCATTACTGGTTGTTTTCCCCATAGCTGGGTCCCCTATGCCTTAAAAAAGACCCAACTGGTTAACCACCTCTCTATGGGTCAAAACCCCGTACCCCTGGTTCCCCCATCGACCATTGTTTTCCCCATGGTTGTTGGCGATTATCCCCCATTAGTTGGTTGCTTAAGATTGACCCATAGCCATATATAGCTGGTATATCCCCCGCTATTGCATCTTATTGTACCCTATTATTAACCATTAACCAGCTAGTTCACCATCAACCAGCTAGTTAGTAGAAATTACTGGTGTCTTGTTGGTTATTACCCCCTAGTTCTCAATCGTGAATCCACTATTGACCATTAGTTGGTTGGTTAAAGCCTTGATATATCCTAGCCATATAGTTGGTATATATCCCCTATAATTGTGGGTGTGTCATCCCCTTTCATTAACCATGGGTTGGTTGGTGCAACTTGACCCAACTCGCCACCTGTCCCATTCGTCAAGCCTCGTGGTCCCCTTTCTCGTCGGCAAAGGTCACGACAGAAGCTCGGGCCGGGGAAGCCTGGAGCGACGAGGGGGCCTAGGCACCCACCCAGGCGCGGGCACAGGTGGGGCCCCCGAAGCAGCTGTACTGCTTGGTGGTTTGAAGCTATCCGGTGACCATGGGTAGTGGGTAGTTAGTTATAACCGCAATGGCCCATAATCACAATGGTTGTGATGGCTATCAATGGCTGTAATGCTTGTGATAATGGTTATGATAATGGTTCCTTGTTCTATCCAGAATAAGGCCCTATTCTAGCCAAACCAGGCCTTACTGTAATGACGACAGCATGTCACAGACTCCATCGGGCTGCAGCCATCCAAAGAAGGTCGGGTTCTATCCAAATAAGGTCTCCTACTTCTAGCCAAACCGTGCAACTGTTCGATTGTGACGTGCAGTTTCTCTGAGCCGACCGGATAGGCTTCCATATCTCGCTGGACGTGGATGTTCAATTCCTCAATATGAGTCACAAGTCATTACCATTGCTCCCTCGGTTTTGTGATGCTTTTTGGTGGTTTCATATTTATCTTCTCATTGTTGTCTCCTCCATCATCATCTTGGTCCTCGTGTTATCCTTGCTATCCTGGTGATATCCGTTTTGGTTGCTGTTGTCGTTATATTGTCGCCGTTGACGTCGTAACTCTCGTCTTCATGGCCGTCACGGCCGTCACGTCATTGTGGTGTGCTATTCTCGTCCTCATCCTGTCGTCTTCCTCCACCGGGTAGCCATTTTGAATGGCCCAGTCGTTGAAGGTTGCGAAGCCCATCGCCGTGCATGGGCTTCGTTTTCCTGCCGCTCCGCCTCTGTGCCCGCACCCCTCGGCCTCGACGGGCGAGGGGCCCGGGTCATCACCGGCGGGGGTGCGGTCACTGGCGCGGCTTGGCTGAGGCCTGGCCGATCTCCACGAGGAGATGGCCCTTCCGAAGCAGGGCGCCCAAACGAAACGATTGAAGGCTGGTAGCCAAGTCGGAGCCGTCCCCGGCATTGGTAAATCTCGTGGGATGTGCTGCCACGCGTTCCATTGGGCGGCCTTGCCGGCCTTGCGGCAACCACTGAAAAGAGGCGTGGAGAGTGAACTGGGGGAACAACGAATGCAATGGGAAACTGATCCTCGGAGCAAAAATCTGGAATACCGTAGTAGTTCAATGCATCCGTTAAACAAACAAAATGTATCTGTGGTCAGGGTACATCTTCACAATCAAAATGAGACACCAATCAATACCAATACCTCTATTACTTCCACCCAAAGCCCGGAAAGAAAAAAAAACACTTTGTACAAAGAAACATGTTGGTTGGTTTTTTCAACTCCTATGGCACAATATGAGTTGATCACCACCATACCAACTATTGGAGAACATCGGCATGTTCAAAGCGACCTCAAAGTGGCAGCCCCCCGATTACAAGTTAGTTTACAAACCACCTAAATATGGTTATAGCTTCTACAACTGGTAGTTACCCTAGTTGCAACCTAATTTCACTAACAGGGGGTACCACTCTGTAACAAAATGTTTTCTTTTGCTCGGGTGGTGGTTTCATTCTGAACCATGCGCCGCTGGTTTATCCATCATCAGCCACTATGAGCCATCATTACCGAGGAGTATCACCACCGGTCTTGCCATAGCTGGATAACCAACAAACTCTCCCCATTGACAGCTTGCAGGATCCCACCTGGACAAGAAGTGTCGGTGGGACACCTTCGTCGCCTGCATGAGTGCACATCATGGATCAAAATGTATCATCTGAATCATCAATGAAGAATAGATGGTTATCCTGAATACACCTGGGTGATAATAACAGGTCATCTAGTTACAACTCTCCCTCTCTAAATAGATATATAAATAGAATGTAAATAAACACACACATATATATATATATATATATCTGTGATAAATATTGTGGGTACAACTAACCATATCAAACCATCTATTTGTATTAAACTGGTATGCCTTTACCTAATGGGTGTGCATCTTCGCCCTTAGTTGGGGAAGGCTAAGGCTCCAAGCTGTACTGGTTGGTGGTTATAAACCCTATGAAACCTATGCCTGTCAATCAACCAACTATCTCCAAGTCGTTGAAAAAGTAACACATGTTCAAGCCACCGACTAGTAATGCTCATGGACTCGTGTGGATCAAGTTCATACTCTATAGTTACTTAGACCCCTCAACCAGCAAGCAAAGAACCACTGAATAAATCTTAATCAAGGGATACATAACCAAGTAATTGTAGGATATATCTTTGAACCATATGGAATTATCGACCAAGTGGCAACAATCGGATGTACGGATGTAGAACCAGCTAGGGCCAAGGTTGCACATCCTTCTGAAAACCAACCACCGGCTTGGGGCCCTGTAGATATACAACCAGCGAACAATACAAATTTGGTACCCTGATATCGAGGTGCGTCCTTCATGTTTGCGTGCAAGGAAAGTGGGGATCCAAGAGCACAAATCATCTGGCAGTACCGAGGTGTACCCTCTGGCAAACGAAAGTTGGACGCTTCAAATCGTCGCTTTTGAAGGGTAAGCCCGCTGCAAATAGTGTATTTTGCACGCAACCAGGTTAGCTTGCTGGAGTGTACCCTCTGGTAAACTAACCTGGCAATGGAAAATCCACCATTTATTGGTGTTTTCCCAGGGTTTCACTATAAAATATGGTCAAAATCCATGGCTAGGTTAGCTTGCTGGAGTGTAATCATTTCATTGGTCAATGACTCAGAATCGATGCAACAGAACGGCCAAAAGGTGCGGGAACAGGAAAGCCGCCTTTGCTCCGACCAACAATGATCAGGTTTCCGTTTTCATGTGAATCTAAAACATAACTTTCATTATACGTTTGATCAACTCATTGAAATGATGCCAGGTTTCTGTTTTCTTACGGTACCTTTGAATTGATGAAGAGTATAATTGATCAACCATACTCCTTTCTGAAGCGTGTTTTCATGGATTTTTCACGTGTTGGCATCTCAACAAATGGAAATATAACGAAATGCTAATACAAATTCATTATGCAGAATCATGATCTGGTTTCTGGATCTAGGGCCCTTACACCCTTGGTCGTTCACATCCCATCACTGAACGAAACATGTTTTGATTGGATGTTCACTCAAGGGCGTTTGGATGGTTGGTGCGCAACCACAACCCTCGGTACGATATCCAGTTCTTAACTGGGGATGCACATTTCAAAATTGCTGCTGTGGCCAGTTGCAACTCGCTAACGCTAAAGTGATAGGTGTACTTTGTGTATATAACTGTTTGCTACCAATGGGTAACCACTATTTAGAAGAACTCACTGCATGTGTTTAAAATATTGATGATTAACGGTTTGTAAAGAATGGTCAATCATGAAAAACAAACATAATCAATCACGATGTGATGGTTAGTAAAAAGGCGACATTGGCCACTACATACGATCACTTATCCGCAGATATGAATGAGTAAATATATCTGTTGGCAAACAAATGCTAATCATTGCAAACCTCAGAAGAAAGAAACAATTCTCATACATCAACCGTTGATTCCCGAACTGGCCATGCCATGAACACCTTCCACCACCTGGATTTTCATCGATTACAAATAATGCCATTGATGCCCAGCCATGATGCCAGCCACACCCACCCATGCTTGGCCGGTTGCTGTCAGCCTTTTGGTGCCACGTGTGGAGAAGGCGGCAGAGTCAACTCTTCCTGGCCAGGGCGCGCCAAATGAGTTTCAGGTGCGACGTGAAAAAAATTGTTTCGCATTTGTATCATGCTTAATTAAGTGATAATTGGTGTGAGGCTGAGAGGGACATATGTACTAATAAACCACATCATTCGACCGATATCCCGTTTCCATGTCTAATCTCGTCTGTGCATGTAATTGTGGAAAAAGCACATTGGTAAAAGCGTGCGAAGCAAGCACATGCTAGACATGACTACGGTGATTGCTGTAGATAAATCACGTTCAATGACAAAACAAGAAACAAAACAGAATAATAGACCAAAATGAATCACCTGTGCAAACTATACAACTAAAATCTATAGCACACTACCACAGCTATCTGTACAACCTTCTCTCTTCACCTTCACATGTGTATGGTGACGGCTGCCCGTGTTCTGGTTATTGCAGCAGCACTGCCACTTGGCAAAAACCTGCGAGCATCATTGATGGTAATACCCTGCTTCTGACTAACCATCAAATGAGGGTTTCTTAGAATGGGGTACCCACAAAAAGGTTGGTACAATACAAAAAATGGTTAATATTCGATGATCTGGGGGTACCCCTATTTTGAGAAACCATCCATCAAATATGCAACAGTATCTGGTTGGTGGCTTCAATCCCTTTGAACAAGTCAATCAACCAACCCTCAATAAAGGGAAAAATGTTTCAAACCACCAAGTCGCCAAGTATGCTTGTAGTTGATGGTTGAGAAGTCATACCCTATGTACGTAACCAGCTGGTTTCTGCCATTGTTGTTTTAGGTTGGTTACCTACTATCATGCAAATTGGAAGCCTAGGGATAACCATCAATGATGGTCATGTCCTCTTGGTGGCTTTTAGATGCCTTGCTAAACTTCTAACTTTTAGTGGCTATATGGTACATTCATCATATACCAAGAAGCCTAAAAAGCTGAGGTAGTAGCGATAATCCACCATCATGCCCTATTACTAACCATCACTAACCATAGAAAAACCCATGGTCTCCCTGTAGGTCACGTCCTTCAACGATGGTTTGGTTTCCTCAGTTTTTCCCACTGCACAACAATTCCGCGTCTCGCCCACCTGCAAATGCCGTAAGACGTCATGCAATCGAGACGGGCGACGGTTGCCAGCTGCCTGCCGTGGGGCGCCCATGGTGCTTCTGCCATGTTGGGATGAGGGAAATCATCCAGCTGCCATCAATGAGAAAATTTGAAACGTCCAGCAACTAATAACAGCTGATGTTACCTGGAAAAACCAAGTGGTTCCGATGGCAAGTATCTTGGACTGCCACGGGTCATGCGGTAAAACCATGTGCAAAGCCCATAAAAGCAATATATAGTTGTTTGTCTCTCGGATTATCCTCTAACTTGTTACACGATCACGACCACCAACTCATTCTTTAATTGGCTGATCTGACCAAATCACTGTTGACTGCATGAGCCTGCTTTGGACATTAAAAAAAAACAAAAATGACACCGAGGTTTCTTGAAATAGGGAATCAGAAAAAATGGTTGGTTATTGCTATAAATGACACATATTAGATGATTTAGGGGTCCCCTATTTTGAGAAACCCACACTGCATGTATAATTTCCACAATGATTGCTACTGAATTGTTTGTCATTCGATGTTCCAACAAACATGGCAAATTGGCTTTTTACTTTTGCCTGGCAGTCTCAGAATCAATGAAGTGATGAAGTGGTGACTCAACAATGACCAGAAAATTGCCTGAGTCGGTTTATGAACCACCAGTAGCACAACCAGCTCAATAGCCGGTGATCCACCATCCAATGCATCGAAGGTTTATAACAGGCGGATTTCCTGTTCCTAACGCTTCTTCGATCTTGTTCGCCATGATTAGCCATGATTAGCCATGATTAGCCATGATTAGCCATGTTTGAATCATTATTGACTGCTACTATTGCCCTATTGCCCATTTACTCAATACAATCCCACACAATAAGGTGATTCTGTCACTGCTGGCCTGTTCCAATCTGATTGCTGGCTAGATGTTACCAACCATAAATGGCTATCGGTCAAGTTCCCCCATCATGAACCATATAGTTTTCCTATGACTGTTGGTTAGAACCCCCTATCATTGGTTGGTTTGGCCCATGGCCAAATCACCCATGCACCCCCCCACGTTCCACCAAGCACAGCCACTGCTACGCTGAACGGCCCCGCTAGCAGCGCCTTCAAGGGCTCTGGCGGGAGCGAAAACCTGCCGCAGCTGCTGAGCCCACCAGTGGAACTACTACCGTGCTGGGCGTTGGAAAAGAATCAACCATGGATGATGCTATAATGATGTCCAAAGTGGCTTGTTTTTGGGGGTCCATTTGGGTACAGGTTGGACTAGGGCAGTGGAGGTTCTACCGCCCAAGAAACATACGAAACAAGAACATGATGCTAGCAAAACAATGGATGATGATCAACAATGGATGATGCAAGCCAAACCACAACAAACAAGAACACCGCCAGTTCATCCATGATGGTTAGCGATGCAACAATGAGGATGTTCAAAATATTGCCCATGGGCCCAAGGTTAGAAAATACTAGGCTGCAGCAATGCAGCAACAGCAACTGTGGCCCCAGTAGCTGGGGGGCCAACTTTTTTGGTAGACAACTTTTTTTGGATGCAGCAGTGGTCAAGGTGATACGGTGGGGGGGTGACAACTTTGGCGTCAAAGCTAAGTGTTTGAACCATTGTTTGTTATCGAATTTCAGCAAAGTTTTGCATCCCTTGATAAATCCTCATTGAACATATTTCAGTGATGTTGAAGTTATAAACTGGTTCGTGGTTGTTGCCCCATCCCACTATGCTCGTCAATTAGAATAATTGGAGACCATCCCCAGGTTGAAACGTAGCAAATCATCCTGAAAAAGTAAATTTCCATCTTAACTATGACCAGCAGTCAAGTATCACCAACCACTACTGATTTGAAAAAATCACCCTGACCGAAGAAGCAGAATTCAGTACCATTCGGTGAGAACCCTCGTGGTAGCTCCTGGCTTGCTCCCCTTCTTAAAAGGAGATATAGGCAGCCCTGGCTCCAAATCGCTCCATATCCCTCCCAACCACGACTTCGTTAAGCATGAAACAACCACCACTCAACAACCAACGTCAACCAGCACCATTGACCATTGCGCAGGAGCCGTAGGCCTCGGCTGAAAGCTGGTTGAACGCCTTGCGCGGCCGCGGCACGCTGCTGGGATGGTTATGGCGGTGAGATGGTACAGTGACGATGGGCACGGTTCGCATAGTGGTTTATGATTGTGAGTTGTCAGACTCGACTTGTGGTGGTTTATGGTTGATGGTAATGGTTTATGGATAGTGATTAGGGCTAAAAGAGATGCGGAATCCCGGGTATACAACAACTGAGTCAGAAAGCTATATGAAATATTATTCAAAATCAATGAGTCAATCATGGGCAATGTTGTGGCCTCAATGATCGTTCAGATCTTGTTCATCTCTGCCAAACGGTCCTACTTGGCAAGTTGAGATGAGCAACGGAATTCAACTTACACCTGTAATGGTTATTCAAACAAACAAGACAACTGCTACACCATAAAAACTTAGAAAAAACCGAATGTTACAGAAATTAATGTGCTAAATCAACCTAAATCTTGCAGTGCCTTTTGAATTATTGACTTATAAAATACGCTCTGGCAAAGTAATCTGGTTGGTGGAAATTCCAGCATCTGCCAAGGGTAATTGCACTGAATCATTACGGTCATTGGCCACGGATTCGCCCCAAAAGTGACTCCACCAACAAACTACAGAGCCACCCCCCGCCTAGGATCCAAGGATGGTTGACTCCTGGGACTCTCGGTGCTCCCCCAGGTGTCTGGAAAGGTTCACTCCACTCACATCGGGTGAAACATGATGGTTAATTAATGATGGTCAATCGATGGTTGTTGGTGATGATGATGATGATGATAATGGTGATGATGGTGATGATGGTCAACAATCGTTAATATAGTGAATGATATAGGGAATGATTGTGGTGGATGATGGTTCATGATGGTGGATCAATGGTTGATTGGTGATTCTTGGGTTAAACCAACACTTTGATGTGACACTTTTGGTGCCGGTTGTCCTAGCAAAAAAGGTGGTTGTGCAATCCTATGGAGCCGACATGGAGGATTCTATAATCATGCAATGAGTACATACATATGCGTGTAAACCGGTCTAGAAATAAACAAATATGTCAAAATTCGCAGTGTGTACATATATATCTATATATATATACACATACTGTGTACAGTGTGCATATCACTGCAAGTGCACAGGCATGATCGCTAGGTTCATTATGATTTAAAAATCTGAAATCAACCACAGTCGTCAAACCTGACTTGGTGGCTAAAAGTCTAACTTTTAGTGGCTATATGGTAAATGAATCATATCCCAAAAAGCCCAAAGGCTAAGTTTCTAGCTAAACCCAAACCAACTGAAACAAGACCATTGGACACTTGAGTTCGTCAAGGCACGAATCCTAGGTCGGTCAATCCAGGTCGCCCAAGACACAAGTCATCAATCTTGCGGCTGCGTACAGTCCCATCGCTGATGATTCTGTTCACTTAACGGTGAACAAAAACATGGGTCATCATAGGTCATCACCATGAAAGAACCTGAAAATTTGCAGCACCTCATTTCTAACAACTATGTTCCTGCTATGTCCTACTCCAGTAAATTGCACAAAACGTATCTAACCCATTATGTTTTTAATGAACAAACATGAAAACTACCCGATCAGTGGTCTGACCGATTTTGGTTGTTGTTGGTGTCTCCTTGGATTTGTAAATACGCTGTCGTTTGATGTATATAGTGCTGCAAAATGCTCACCTGCACGCAAAGGAAAGCCGATGAGGTGCACTGCCGGGATGTCCGCATAGTGGACCTTGATGTAGTCCGCCTCTGGCACCCCCTCTTCCAGACCTCCAGAAAAGCCCGCTCCACCTGTCTGCTGGATCTTTTCAGCTGCAGCATAGTACGAGTTGAACTCGGCTGCGAAGTTGAAGAGGCTGCCACGTTTTCCAACCGATGTTCCCAGCCAGTCAGCCCGTTTTCACCATCTGCCAACGTCAACACCAATCGTGGCAGCCTACAGCTCCCCCGTTTTCCTGATTGCATTCACCATGCTTAGGTGTTTCCCGAGCCATAGGGGCAGGGGGAGCACCATCCCCAGTCATGGTCGTTTTTAAATCAACACGCATGATCATGGTTCAATTTACCAGGTGGGCCCCCTTAGTTAACGATTTGTTGGTTCATAACTAGGGTAACTACTAGGCCAATGGTAGATAAAACCATTGTTAAATGAAATGGCAAATCTTAACCAACTTACAACTAGGGTATTGTAAGTTCACCTACAGGGTAAGGCTTAGTTCATCTACAATTAAATGGCCCACCTTGTTGGGGTTCCCCACGGCTTAGTTCGCCTACAGGGTAAGCCCATGGCTTCAGGATCGGCCCAAACCACATCCAGTCGTAGCTGTAGTGCAAACTACAGGGTGTAACAGAACTTAGCTGGTTATGTTACCTAACTAGTTGGTATAACATGACTGGGATGTTGGTAGAAACAAGTGGAAACCAACAAAATGGTGACAATGGTTTCCTATAGATTTCTTATAATGAATGATTCAACAACAATCAACCAGAACAATTTAACATCCACTCCTACTCTGCAGCAAACCAATGTGGCAATGAAAATTCCAAACTGTTTGAGTTGTGTTTCCATGGGTTTCTGTGAGCAATGAATATTGTCCGTTGCCAGTTTTGATTACAAAAGATATCATACAAGCTGCTACTATTCGTAATGAAGCCTTAGAAAGTCATGTGCCTGTCAATCTGAACTCATAGGAAGTATGATCGAGCTTTAGTAGCAACTATTATCCAGTATGAACACTTGTGGTCACCATCATGTCAACTATTGTCACCCGGAACTTCCGTCAATGCTAACAATTCCTAACCCCTATAGCCGTAGCCCAGCGATCTGTTGATTTCAACCCCTCACTGATCAACGATCATAAAATTGCTTTCAAACCAACCCCAATCTTTATTCAAACTACGACATTATGATACCTCAATTTCCCACGACAAATCATGACATAATCATAAATGGACCAGCATTCGTACCACCATTGTAAACACAATTCACCGTGATTCACCATTAGCTAAGGAAATGAACAAAAACATTGTCAACCATTAACTAACCACTAATAAGCCATTAATTGTCCATTTAACCTTGATGGTGAACATTAACCAATGATTCACACATAACATGCCTAATCCTTGATAGCCCTTCGCCATTCATGACTCAAACATTCTTAACCATGAATGTGATAAAGCATTGAATTACCGTTGATTACAACTTATTTTTCAACCTTGCATGATTAATGACTAACCATTCATGAACAAGCCAACAATGACTTAAACATGATTCACCATTGATTAAGCATGATTAAGCACGATCAAACACCATGCACCATTCATTAACCCTATATGGCCATGGATGAACCCTGGATTAACCACTGATTAACCATGACCAAGCCATCAATTCACCATTCCGAGCCACTCCCAGCCCCATGATTCACCCGCACCTGGGATCCAACATCGAAGCACTTCGATGTGGACTCGACCTGAGCGCCCGTTGGGAACGGTGAAAATGGCTATGTCAAATGAGCGGGGCTAGTCATCGTCAATAAGTGGTTATTAGTAATGGTTGATTGATGTTGTTGGTGGTTAATAATGGTTTGTAATGAGTGGTAAAAAATGAGTGGTTCAACTAATGGTTGATATTAATGAACATCAATGAATGGTTTTTACTAATGGTTACTATTGGATTGTTAATGGATTAGTTAATATAATTGACCATTATCAGGAAGTAATAACATGCAATAACCATGACTATAGAGTCAGTAGCTCCTGGCTACTAATGAATGGTTTGTATTCATTAGTACTGAGTGGTAAGAAATGAGTGGTTTAACTGATGGTTGATGAAAAACAATAAACTGACAGTTCATCGATTCGCGGTTATCAATGGTGAGTACTGGATTAAAAACCAGAAGCTACTGATTCGTACTCCGTAATCATGCATTCTTTACTGAATGACCACTGGATTCATAGTTAAGCCATCAATAATGTGTTGATGATTAAAGCAACATATGGTTTCAAATCATTCTGCATCAACCATTGGATTAGTGTTTATATAAACTGATGGTTGATGCAATAATGTGTTTGTTTGGAGCTAGTATTTTTTTAATGTTTCATCGTCATGAAAGATGATTCTAAACCATGCTGGATTGATGCTGAAACTACCCATTGATGATAAATCCTCATCCCTGTAATCGGTAAGAACTGACTTACTTACCACCATTTGTTCACTAACCACTATGGTAGGACAAATGGCTTCTAGCACTAATCAACATTATCATTTGGGCAACCTGACGACGCCTGGTGGCTCCAATTGGTTTTGACAGATTTTTTGGGAGCGGCAGGGCGTTAACAGTTAAATCAGTAATGAGTGAGCAGTGGCTTTACTCACGACAAATTTCTGTTTCTCAAAATGTAAGACCCTCCACATCTTTGATGATAGTAATCATGAATGACAAGCCAACCACTCTAAGGGGTTCTTTTTTTGAGAAACCACCAAATAGTGAGTAGTCATCACGGTCAGTGCAGTGTTAACTCATGGCAAATGCTGGCATTTCTTGCTAAGCAAGCAATTCTACACCGATTTTCAACTATTTTCAACAGAGTTTATTTTGCAACACAACTTTGATCTGCAGACTTTCGCATTCGCAATCTATGCGCAATAATGTGCGATATGGGAGGTCAACGTCCACATTGACACGCTGAAGCATTCACAATCACCGCTGTGCATTTCACAAGAATCCTGCACCAGTACATGGCGTTGGATAAATTCATGGTGGTCAGCAGGCTTTCTGAAACATGAAGATTATCATGTAACTACCACAGCGATGCTGATTCGATTGGTGACATGGCCCTCACCTGTTGGGATGACCCCAAATGCGAAAATTACGATTTGTGCCCATGTCTTACATGGTAGTGTTGGCATTCGTCCATGCATGCGTGCTTGCATGTATGCATGTATACCAAAAAGGTGTGGAAGAACAACATCCTGAAGAGCTCCTCGGATTCAAAACAACAAGAGGCAGTCAAAACCATGGCATTCATCTTGAATTTTCCAACCAAACCAATAAGTGATCAGGCATGAAGCAGTAACAAGCAGCTCGTCAACCTGTGCCAAGCAGTCTAGCAACAAAATGTATGAACTGATTACAAAATGTCATGATAAATGAATTTTATAATCAGTCTGACTGGTCATCATCTCTTATGATACTCTTATGATCAGTCTCAACCGTTGATGATCAAACAAGACTGACCAACCAAGCACATCGGGCTATCAAGCTATCAACTCCACCTTTCCGTGATTCACCATGATTCACCATGGTGGTTTCTCAAAGTAGGGGTACCCCCAAATCATCCAATATCAAGCATTTGTAGTATAAAATCAACGATTTTTACGGGTCGCTTATGGAAGAGAAACTACCACATGACCCAACCACGGTTAGCAAATCTCCCACTATATGCACCATCAAGGCCCCTCCCAGCACTCAGCCCCGCACGAACCATCTGCCTGGGATTCGTCCACCGCAGAATCGGAAGCGCCTCATGAGCTTGGCAGCAACGTGGTACCGCTGGTCTTGGTCCAGGGTTCGGCTCATGACTTCGTTACTTTGGCGCTTGGTTTGTTTCGAATAAAATATTTTTTGGGTTTTAAATTCCATATAGAATTCTATGGTACTTATTTGCTAACAATATATTGGTGTTTGTAAAACTCGTTTGGTGGGGTATCATAGTCGTAAAGTGCTAGTCGCAGCTTCGTTAAACCCCAAATATATACTGTTTGTTTATGATTTGAAGAGAACCGCAGAACTAGAAGGCAAACGCTGATACTGACTTGTGACAACCAGTGGTGGCGCACGATGTTGATCAACGCGGGAATTCAACACATGCCCCCCTAGGCGCACATTTGTTGGTTCATTGGATCCTTTTGACCCCATACTTTCAGTGGCTCGGTCCTATGACCAGCCAACAGGCGCGGGCGTTTGTCTATGAACCAATATAGTTTGCTATAATTATGCGTTTCTTAAGCCGCAAATATTACTACTACAAAAACTACTACAAATTACTGCTGCTGCATTGTGTACAAAGACCTTTTGAAACCATCAATAGTTTTGAGTACTGGAGAACCGCCAAGAAGCAATCATTTGTGGACGGTTTTTGTTGGTCCCATCTTGTCAAAACAAACCAAACAAATGCCATCAATTGTTGTAAGAACCAAACCATTTTTCTAGACAAAAGTTTGTAGGTGCATTTGATGAACGGTATCCTGTGATGAAAAACTGGTTTCTAAACCACCTAGATATGTTCATATCACAAGTGGTACTGCAATGTACTGCAGTTCCCCGAATTATGGGCTAACTTACCTTACTTCGGGGTGACAACCGAGTACAGCCCAACAATACCACCATGAGCTTCGTGTGTAACCAGCTTGCTGCAAAGTGGACAGTTCGTGCCCCACAAGATCGAGGTTTATCTGTATAATGAATAATGACTGGCGATGACTGGTGATGACTTGCGATGACTGGCCATGGCTGGTTACATGTTTCTTTTGGGGTTGTTCATGGCGAGTCATTTTCCGCACGTGATTTTTAACCAATTTCGGGCGGCAATCCCCAAACTGACCAAACCTTTCAAGCTGCTGTTTCATCCATCTGGTTTGTGGGTCGTTGGTAGTGACCCATAGTCATATTCAAGTCTCTTTGATGTTTGTATCGCTTATGCCCAGCTATTCTTGCCGGCTGTTTACCAGCATCGGCAATATATAATCATAACCAACCGTTTAGAGTAAAATCTAAAAAAATATACCTTGCCCATATGGGTGTTTCTCAAAATAGCGGTGCCCCCAAATCATCTTGTGAATCAACAATGTATAGGAACAAACCCACCATTTTCGGTGCACCCGTATTTTGAGAAACCACCATAAAGCTGTGGGTCAGTTCACCCCGTACCCCTGGTTCCCCCATCATTAACCATAGTTTTCCCTATAGTTGTGTTGGTGAACTTATCTCCCATGAAATTGGTTGGTTAACTGCTTGACCCAGATATGCTGGTATATCTCCTATTATTGTTGGTTCATTTCCCCTATTGTGGGTGTTTCTCAAGCCATAGGGGTGCCCCCAAATCATCTAGTTAGTAACCATCTATAATAGTAAAACAACCATTTTTGGGGCTCTCCATTTTGATAAACCACCTTATTAACCATTACCTACCATCTGGTTTCACCACTCCCTGTAGCTCTAAATCGCTCCCGCTTGAAAAGGGATAGAACGGGATACCGCTGGCTCCAAATCGCTCACTGAGGATCACCAGCTAGTTAACCAGCCGCTAAACTATGCAAAAATTTGTGCCATATATGCTGGTATATTTCCTATTATTGTTCGTTCATTTCCCCTATTATTACCCATTAACCAGCCGCTAAACGATGTGAATTTCCCATCTGTCCCCCGAGGCCGCCGCTTGCCACGGCTTCGCGGGTCCGATCATCGGAACCTGTGACGCGGCCCGAGTGCTTCGCAAAACGCCCCACAGCTTTCTGCCGTTCTATAGGGTATCTATAGGCAAATGGTAGATATAACCATATTAAATATACTTAGAAGGTGGGCACCCCTAGTTATAACTTGGTTTATAAGGCCATTTAACTAGCTAGTTGTATTTACCATAACTGGTAGGTAGCCTAGTTATAACTCAACTTATAGCTGCTTAGGGGCCCACCTTGTAATATGGGTATGGATCAATATTAGCCTAGCAATTTCATGGGGATAATAACCAATGATAATGGGGAAAGCAATGACTAATGATGGGGAACCAGGGGTACAGGGTTTTGACCCACTGCCAATATCGTTTGTACTGGCTGCCACCCGTTGATAACTGGCTTCCCATGATCCAACAAGTGTTTTTTGATGATTTGAAAGTGTCGCTATACAAGAACGGTAAATCATGGCCAAAATTATGGTAAGGCAACAAACAATGACAGATAGCCAACATGCCTACTGATGAAGAAATTGCTGTCGTGTTGCTTGAAGATATTCCCAACATGGGTTGCAATCAGCCCTGCTGTAAACAGCCAGTGCAACCTTTCACTGCATCGACAATTCTAAGATATTCAGAACCAACCAGATCCAAGCAGACTGTTGGAACTACAACAATAAATTTGATCTCACAGATTCTTGCGCGCGGAGGCTGGCAACATACGAGTTGCGCTTGCGTCAAGCCGGCTCCAGCGCAGGACTTTCTCTCCGATGGGGATGCGTGCCCCCCTTCTCTTGGTTGAAGATGCATCTGGCCCAGGTACCACTGTCGATGCTGTTCCACCTGCTGCACCAAGTGGCCTTGCTCACATCGTCGCGAAATCTGCGGCCAAAATCTGTCAAGAAAATGCTGGCAGTTCAGAGCTCACAGTTCAAGGTTCAACTGAGCTCTACTGAGATTTTGCCAGAAATCAATTGGCTGTGGGTCAAAACCCCATACCCCTGTTTCCCTATCATTAACCATTGTTTCCCTTATTATTGTTGGTCATTATCCCCCATCATTGGTTGGTTAATATTGACCCCTAGCCAATTACAGAGAACATTCCCCAACAATTCTTGAGAGAAACATAGGCAGCTTCTGTAGCACAGCTGCACGCCCCCGCGCTCAAATGTTTCCAGGAGGGTCACGACACATGTTCGGACTCTGATGCTCCATCAGCACACGCTCGGCTTAACTATCGGTTTTAACGCAGGCCGGACAAGTGGTGGCAACATTAATTCCAATCAACATTGGGCCATTGGGCCAATTCATTGATCAACATGACTCAGCTGACACCACAACATGTTCTTTGATTCAAATCTGGTGGGAGATGTTCCAACAACCAGTCGACTTTACTTCATGCCGTATTCATTAGCATTCATTGGCAGCCAACTTCTTAGACATCGAGTTCATCAAGTAACATTTGGAAAAATAAAACGCTCCCACATTGAATTCACCATCATCAGCAACTATTAAGAGTCACTGACCACCACAAGCCAAAGTAAACACGCTATTACGTGAAAATGGTGTTTCAAACTGATGTGGCCATGTCTTGCTGATGTGTCTTAGAATCAACGATGTTGAAACCACGTTGATGTGATTCACTGTCAAACATACGTACTCATGTTGAATGACAGTTGCTACATTACAGCTGCTAACTGCTGCAAATGAGAAATAACATCCTTGTCAAACATACAACATTGTTAACAAGTATAACTGTACAACCCATTACCAACTGTCAATGCTGAACAACACTAACATCGTGTTATTGACACTGATGATGTTTTGGACCAACATTACGACTGCTACATTTGTGGGAAATCCATGTTATTGATAATGAATCACCACCAGCTTTACTGCTATTAGCTTGTGTTTTATCAACAACTGTGATGGGGTACTTGAGAATTGGATCTCCCATTAGTTATCCGACATCGGGACTAGCTATCGCTACTCAAGACTCTTACTGACGGCTCTTCACCAAGCTTGTAAATTGGATCTCCCGTTACTAGCACTAAAAACAAACAATCATAAGTGATACACATGATTACTGTAGACATTGTACAAACAAAAGGGGTGTGTGAGAACTGGAATTTCCTCATTAACATAATCACAATAATGCTATGTTACCATCACATTCCGATAAACAATGGATCTTCCATCATGAAAATGACTACCAGTAGGTTATTAAACTCCTTCAACTATTATTTTGCTTGCATATATCCAAATAAAGGTGATACAGAATTCATCACTTAGAGTATCCCCTTTCTACCATTAGCGACCAGCAATAGACCATTCTTTACATTACGAAACGTCTCACCAGTCAGAACCATTGGATCTCCCCATCAGTATCACTACTGGTTGGTGGTACCCTCAGAAAAAATAAAAACACATTAGTCAAACAACGACCCGTTCCGGGTACTGGAGAACATCAAAATACAAATGACACCTCCAACTAGTATTTGTTTAGCCATCATTCTCGATCGTGATCCCCTATTATCAACCATGATAAAACCACCAACAAAATAATAACCAGTATTGGTTAATTAACCATGATAGCAACAGTAATATACTGTTTACTATGGCTCTAATCACTACCAACCGCTATAAAGCCACCATAATCACTTTTAAAACCACTATAATTAAAAACCTGGCACTATTAACCACCATAAAGCCACCAACTAGACTACTGAACAATCCGTGTTTGCTCTCTCAAGCCGGGCACACGATCAGCTCAGGGCGGCCTGGTGGTCTCAAAGACGGGCCTTGGGAGCCAAAATGACACTGCTGAAGCGCCAAGCAAGCAAGCGGTATCCAGTTTACTATCCAACAGTGGGTTCAAGTCATAGGTGGGTTCACACAACCACGACTTGTGGTTTAGTAGTGGCGAATTGATGGCTGATTGGTGGTTGACTATAAAATGACATTCGATAATGGTAGATACTTGTAGAGAATGATTTGTGATGGTCAATTGGCGAGTGTGGTGATCTTTTGTTGAATAGGTTTGTTGCATCGCATCTTATTGATTCATGAATCAATTCTGTTTGAGTTTGTGTTTTGGATGTTGGATATGGATTCTTGCTTGCGGGTAAAGGTTACAGTAGTTTGGTTTCTGGAATTTCAAGAATGACTAACACAGTGAACTTATCAGTTTACCTGTAGATGTAAAACCAGCCCCTATATTCAACCTATTCCTCCTGTGGAGATTGGCGAGTCAGTCTGCGGAGTTCTGTGACCACCCAAGTTCAGCTAGAGGTCATAAGTCAAAACCAAGGACATATCACCAAACAAGGGCTAGGTTAACATTCCATGTTTTGGGATGGTCACCAAAGGTTTTGGAAGTTTTGCCAAATTTCCATAGCGGTAACAATCATGAAGCAAGCAAAAACATCGTTGGTATCCCCTACCCAGAACCGTGAGGAACAAACAATAATTGATTAAACTAGGTCTGTTGTTAATAATTTGTTAATTTCAATGGCCAACCATAACCATGGTATTGTGGCTGTTAGTTGAACAAGATCAGACCGTTCTTAACCTCTTATGTCGGTTGACCATGTCGATTGTCTTCTATCATGTTTCTTCATGTCTAATCTGAAGGAACCAACCATTGCAAACAGTCAAAGGGCTGTCATTCATGTTGAAGAATTGAGCCCGCGTTGCTGACCCGGATCAACCACTAGCAACCATGTTTCGCTATGAATGGCCATCCTTGACATTCAGTTGGCTTGATCCTTGGCAATCAGCTGGCTGAAAGCACACTGGTTTCATGGCTACAAGGTGGGGCCTCCAAGGTATCTAAATTGGTTTGTAACTATACGGCAAATATAACCATAGTTGTGTGGCTTATTGACCACGTTAAAACAGGGGGCTCATCCTTGTAAGCAATAAAACCACCAAGATACATTTTGAAACCGTGTTTACCCATCTCCATTTGCAACCAGGTCTTAGTAGTGGTGATTCTGTGCCATTCATCAACCAAATGTGATTATGTTTCGTCACTGTACACATTATTTGCCTAACCATCACCAATCATCTTCCAGAAGAATCAATCACTGTCTGTCAACCATTATCTATCCATTCTCATGTCAAGCATCCATCGAACTCGTATGTAGAATCACTTCCACCCACACTAACAATCAATAATTGTCACCAAACAAAAATTTGACCCCAAACAAATCTTAACCATCAATGTCACCAAAAAACCCATCACTTCAAGCTTTATCAACCATGCTGCTTGGTGGTTTCAACCCCTATAAAAATATCAGTCAACCAACCATGTGTTAATGATTCATTACTAGGGAAAATAAAAACACGTTTGAAACCACCAACCAGCTATCAACCATGAGTCCAACCATCATCAACCATCACTTCAACCATCATCAACCATCACTGCAACCATCATCAACCATCATCAACCATGAGTCCAACCATGAGTCCAACCATCATTAACCATCATCAACCATCATCAAAAACCATCAAAAACCATCATTAACCATCAAAAACCCCTTGACTTCAACCATCAACCGTCACCAACCGTGACTCGCAGCGCCGAGACACCGTTGGCCGTGGACCGGCGCTTGCTGGGCCGGCTCCAGCCACGAGTGCCCTCGTCGCCATTGCGCTGCACGATGTAGTCCTGCTCGAGCAGCTTGTGGTGTGACGGGTGAACGACCCGAAGAACCCTGGGTTTTACATTTGAATATTATATTTATAATGGGTTTTGGTCATTTCGGATCATGAGTTTATAACTGACGGATCATATGCGGTTTACATTGTGTGATGTCATATTAGACTCCCGGTTTACAACTAGAATGTCATAGTTGAACATCGATCAGCCACCAATCAGCCATCTAATTAACTACTACACCACCAAATGGGTGTTTCTCAAGCCATAGGGGTACATCCAAATCATCCAGTTACTGACCATCTAGGGTAATAAACCAACCATTTTTGGGGCTCCCTATTGTGAGAAACCACCAAAAAACCAATTGCACGGTGTGCCCTTCTAGGTTGAAGGTGGTTTCTAGGCCATTGAACCATGATTTACACTAAACTATGGCTGATGCTTAGTTGATAATGTCTCAAAATTCATGGTCATATAGGCTATGTAAACTAGACAATGGGCTGTTTTTGATTATAGCTAATAAACTAGACTATGGCTGGTTGATAGTTTTTAAAGCTATTTCAGCTATGTATAGTTGTCTCTACCATAACTTGCATTTATCCTAGTTATCAACTAATAGCTAATGCTTGGGAGACCTGGTAAGTGGTTGTCACCGAGTCACAGTATATAATCATGCAATACATATCTCAGTAAAACTGGTAACACCACTAATTGAAGACGCACCACGACTATTGCGATATGGCACAAACAACACTAATAACCTAGTCATGTTGCAAACACTAATAAGTTACCATACTGTCCAGCTGACGAGATATACTCGATTATAAAACATCAACATGAGTTTCAGCTTTGTTTTTTGCATGTTGTGATCTGATGATCAATAGTAGCCAACAATAATCAACTATAACAATCAGCAAATGGAATCCATTGAATGGTTCTTAAGCAACAGGTCTGGGGATATGATCAGCTAGGCATAGAACCATCTAGCAAATTCAAGGACTTAGACATGCCTAGTAGTAAGGAGGGAGTAGAACCGCTATGTTGTTGGTTTAATATTGGGATGGATAGTGGTCTCTAAGCAACGACAATAGGGATATCCACGTATAACCATCATGATCACAGGCCACATGCAATCTGGTGCCAGCCGAGGTTACACCAATGTGTAGTTGAATGCTTAGAAAGTGCAATCGCGAAAGGTGCTATCAATGCGCAAGTGAGCAGTGGTGAATGCGCATAATTGTTGTACATACTGGTTTCTTCCCAGCAGGGTAGAAAAAAAATCTTCATATAATGAACATAGTGTACTATTGAATGATGAGTGTTTGCACTTAAGTGTATCATCAGGCTTGATGATACCATTGTTCGGAATAGATGTGTTCACGCCGAATCCCTGTTATTCACGTACATCATTCCAATGATCCACACAAACGAGTATTGATTTCGAGAGATTTTCATACTTAATCCGGTTGGTGGTTTCAACCTCTATGAATAATATTAGTCAAACAACCAGTTGTTAACAACTAATAGGGAAAATATACAATGTTTCAAACCACCAACCAGTGAATCCATTGCACTCCTCATTCCAAAAAACTGTTCAGCATGTGGAGCGTTGAGGTTGATGGTGGTTCCTAGCGATGGGAACCTTGTTGATTGGTGGCTGATGGTGGCTAAGCGCTTATACTAAACCGTCACTCATCACTCAACACTATCGACTGTGAGTGTTCAACCATGGAACCATGGTGGGGGGGGGGCAGAACACAATGGATTTGTCATTTGATAGGTTCAACCCATCAATGACGCTTTAACAAGAGTGACTAACCATGGTTTTGATTATCAACCAAACAATGGTAAAAGAAAAAAAACAATGATAAGGGTCAGAACCATGGTTGATGATGGTCCATGGGTGTTGGTGACTGATGATTGATGTGGCTATATCATTCTTGATGTGTTGTCTTTTTCTTGACATTGCTCTTGTCAAAACACGTTGTTGCCCATCTCCCCACAATAGAGGCCGAGTTCACATCAGAACACTGCCATACTTTGCTGGCCATGTATGTATACATACATAGCCAAATATGACAACCGTAACATGTACGTATACCCATATTTGTTGATGTACAAGAGGTGCAACTGTAAATCAAACAACTGTTTCAATCATTCTGTGCTACTTCCACGTTACATGTATGTACATGAACAAATTACACAATATATGAATATACATGTGGCTGTGCGTCAAAACCCTGTACCCGGGGTTCCCCCACTATTAACCATTAATTTCCCTATAGGTCTTATTATCCACCACTATTGCTTGGTTGATATTGACCTATAGCCTGGTCTATCCCCTAGTCTTGTTGGTTATTACCCCCTGATTATCAATCATTATTCCACTAGTAACCATTACTTGGTTGCTTCATATTGACCCATATAGCTCTATAGTTGGTATATATCCCCATACTATAATTGATGATAATTATTGATCCCCTATTATTAACCATTAACCAGCTATTATTAACCAATAGTTGGTTGGTCAATATTAACCTTTGTTTTCCCTATTATTACTGGTTACATCCCCAATTATTGGTTGTTTAATATTGACCCATAGCCATGTGTAGCTGGTATATCCCCTACTATTGTTGGTTATTATCCCCTATTATCAACCATTAACCAGCTATTATTATCAATTAGTAACATTATCCATCCTGATATTATTTCCCTAATCTTGTTGGTTATTACCCCCTTGTTGGTTTATCCACTAGTAACCATTAGTTGGTTGCTGAACATTGTCCCATAACCATGTGACATCTCCCTTGCTTGGTCACTGAAACGCTGGCGGCTGCGCAGCGCTCTCTGCTCCGCCGCTCCGCCTCCAAGTGATCGAGTCGCACGTCAAGGGCATAGGCTCGTGCTTCGCTGAGGGTCCTTAGACCGACGGCCGTTGGTGGTGCTCACCACGTATGGTGAACTAGTGGTTAAGAATGGTTAAGAATGGCTATGTATGGTGATAATGGCTATGTTAAGAATGGTTAAGACTGGTTTTGTATGGTTATGTATGGTGATAATGTCTAATGATCATGACTGGTTTGTGGTTGAACCAACCCTATGAAACATATTAGTCAACCAACCATTTGTTAATAATTACTAGGGAAAACAAAATGTTTGAAACCACCAACCAGCCAACTGTTGTGCTTGGTCTGATGCACTGCGATGCCAGGAACCTGTTGCAACTGGAGGGCAGGGCTAGCCCCAGTGAAATTCATGATGATCAACGACCATCAGTGTAACAATATGTTTCAGGGAACTTGCGTCAGGGGCAACAAGTGTAGCATTTTCAAGCAGCTGCAACATTCCTTTTTACAATGTTGAGATAATTTCCGTTTTGGGGATGGTTCATGTTGAATGTATATATACTTCAGGCCGGTTGGGGGTCATGCCAAGTAACCAGCTAGCAGTGGAATCATCATTCTTCGGCAACTCCAACCGACCAACATGTTTGATGGGAGCTCTTTTGCTGGTGTAGTCTCCGGTAGGTCAAAGACTCGAATCATATCACTTGATCAATGCCATAGCCATATGGTTAAACGTGTGTCAATCCCCAATATCTCCACAAACATGAATTTACCCCAACTATCACGCACGTATCCCTCAAAGCACATCGAGAACCCAACGTGGACCTCTGACAAGAGATTTCATCGCTGGAAGCTGCGGCCATGACGATCAACTGATTGATGTAACCGAGTGATGCTCCATGCTGCACCGGGAGGAACGGCCAGTGTTGGCTGGTTTGGGCAACAAATTTTGCACAATATTGCGCAGCTTCTTTCACAGTGTCGTGCAGGGTCAACCTTGTAAAGAAGAGTGGACAGAAGTTGATCATGGTCCCTTGCAGGCGTCAGGCATCAGGGACAATCATTGGCAATGGTCCGGGAAAATGATCTGGTTGGTACTTTGGCTGTCGATTTGTAACCTAAAAATCATGAGCTGTTTCAACCATCGAAGAAACACAATTACCGCCAGCCAGCGCCGGATACCTCCATTAGGAAACGCTCAGGGAGTCAATCGTCTGATACGGTTCCCCGGAAGGTGCTACCTGACCCATGGGTCCCATACGTGCGTCAGAGTCACATGCGCTCTTTGCCGTCTTCATGTTCTTGAAGGAATCGAGGGAACAAAACCTGGGGCTGGGTTTCCCTGGACAAACAAATGGTCATTCCCTTGGACCCCTGTCAAACCCAGTTCGCTTGGTGGTTGAACCACCCCGACGTGAAAAGTATGCCTGTCGACCAGCCATTGGTTAATGATTCCTAGGGAAAATAACACATGTCAATCAAACCACCAACCAGAAGAGCGATGATACAAAATGATGCAAGGGTTAAATTGAATCATGATTGTGCAATCTCTGAAATACATATCAGCAAAGCAACCAACACCATGATTGATCATTTTTTCAAAGGATTTGGTTGCTCAAAATCACCTGAAAAAGGACAGGTGAGTTACCGTCATCATCACTGGGTTTCCTCGCATTTTTCCTGAACAGTTTGTTTTCTGTAACCTCCGGTGATCAAAAATACAGATTGGATGATTAATCTACCAAGTATTGATGGTTTCCCACATTTTCTCTATAAAGCATTGTGAATGTTCATTATTTGTATGGTTGTTTGACGTTTTCCCAAAGGTCTTCCAATGCTTTGCCAGGGTTTCTCTTCAAATTATGGTGATTTTCCAGCCAGCTGGGTATGTGCCAAAATAGTGGTCCCCCAAAACCAATGGTTTCCCAGTAAAATGATCATTTTTTGATGGCTTGTTGGTTACCTTATTTCGGCACAAACCCAGCTATGATCACTGGAGTTTACATCCACCGTTTGATCTTGCACCGCTGCAGGACGCATTCCTTCACGCCTGGTTGCTCATCCCGAGCTCTTCCGCACTGGTGAGATCGACAGATTGCTGACCAACAAAACCACGAAAGAACGTGGATTTGTTCAAGGCATCATTATCCAATGACTCATTCAAATCATTGGCTCTCATCATTTGTTTTTGTTTGCACTCGATTTTTTTGACACTTGACATTTTTTAAGCATTCACCAATTAGCATCGTCACTCTTGCTATGCACCATGGACGAGCCATCAAAAAAGGGACGAGCCATCGCAAACATGTGACTCGAAACAATATGCATAGTACACATGTCATATACAATTCAATTTAACCATGAATCACAGACTCTTCATGAACAGGCATGAGCCAGCATGAACCATTGACCAACATGGTTGCCTATGAGCACGGTACTCATTTGTATATAATTACTATCCGTCAACCATCAGTATCAACCATGATCTACTCTACTGTTGCTGCCCATGATTCATAATTCACCATGATAAAGTAAGTCTTGTCCATCATGACTGACTAATAAACCTTAATCATCATGTAGTGCAAAAAATCAAAACACAAATTGCATCATGAGTAACCACCAACCATCCTTACATCATCATCATCATCATCAACCATCTCTTGAACCATCCATTTCTTATCATACAACCATCGCAAAGCAAAGTGAATCACATCAACAATTACCAGGCATCAATGGTCAAAGAACCACAAATGGATATAAATGGCTAAACTTAACCCACTTGCAATCATCAACCATTCTCAACCATCATTAGCCATACGAAAGCTCCAATTATAATCGTTAACAACCAATCTGAATCACTCTTCACCAAATCAAAACCAGCCATCGTTAACCATTCTCAACCATCGTTAACCATTCTCAACCATAGATATTAGATATCACTAACCATTGTTAACCATAGACTAACCATTTTTTGAACCATTCTCAACCATCATTCACCATACCTAACCCATCCTGAACCATTACCGCATGGATGCGCTCCCCTTAACGATCGACGAGGCACCGACATCTGGTACCAAAGCCGTGCCCGTTCAGCTTCCCCTTCCGCCAAGAACTCTAAGAGACGACCTGAAACGGAGCTGCGCGGAGCAAGCAGCAGTGAAGCAGCAGTGGGCTCGGTGGATGATCACCACATCAGTGTGGGGCCAAGCGCACTGATCATTGATATAGCTATGGGTCAAGCAGTTAACCATCATTAATGGGGTTAATAACCAACAAAACTACGAGGAAAACAATGGTTAATGATAGGGGAACCAGGGGTACAGGGTTTTGACCCACTGCCATATGGGTGTTTCTCAAAATAGGGGACCCCAAAAATGGCTGGTTTACTACTATTTAAATAACTAATAGTGGATGCTTTTGGGGTACCCCTATTGTGAGAAACCACCATGTAGTGGTCAAATGATCAATGATAAAATGATCATCAAATATGTGGTTCATAAATTGATCATCATCAAATAGTCAACTTGGGTTAAAATTAATGATTTAATAAACTAGTTGTTTACAAATGGCCAATGATCAATAAAATAGTTCTTTACAAATGGCTAATGATATAGTGGTTTATGATAAAATGATCACCAAATGGAGGTTTCTTATAATAGATGGTTAATGTTTGGGATAAATAGCCAACAATCGTGGTTCAATAGTAATGGTTTGATCACCAGAAATTGTGGGTTTATTATTTCAAATGGTTAAACACAAGGATTATAATAAGGATAGACGATTAGTATTCTAGAGTGTGGATTAATACCAAAACTGGCTAAACATAAAGATAAATAGCCAACAATAATGGTGATGGGAACACCCAAAATGCTTGGTGTATCATTCAAAATTGTCAATGATAGGGGCAAATAAGCAAACATATTGGTTTAACAATGAATGGTAGATCATCACCCAATGAGTGGTTTATGATCAAATATTTTTAGAGTGGTTTATTTTCAACACAATTGTTGTTAACAAATGGTTAATCATGTAGTGGTTTATGATGAATGTTCTTAACATGGTTGATGGACTATTTCTGTAGTGACAAACAAATTCTATACTGGTTGATGATCAACTCCTGTGGTGGTTGATGATCAACTCTTGAGAGGATGATCCAGTAGCGGATGATGATCAACAGAATTGTGGTGTACGATCAATCCGAACTGATCACAACCACTAGTTAATGTTCATCGTAAACTATAATGATTAACATTAATAGTGAATGTTCACCGAATTAGTGGTCTGTGATCAACTAGTGGCTGATGATCAGCTCATTTATGGTTTATTGAACAAAAGCAGTCAGTGGCTCATGATGAAGCCATTGACGAATCACATACAATCACAAAACTAGTTGTTTACCCATTGAACCAGTATTAGTGGAAACGTTTGAGAACAAACTGTATTTAAGAGAGTCTGGATTAAAACTAAAACGTAGTGATTACTACTGGTTAATGGCCTGTACAAGAAAATAGATGATCCTGATGATATATCATCCTTAATGACCATGATCAAACATGAGTGAATACCATTTGATAAAACTGCCATGTTTCAAACTACGCTTCGTCAAGGGATGGCCGCTCCACAAACCGTGACAATGCTGAAGCCATTCATAACCGCCAATATTCGTTTGTGAATATTTCCAACCATCAACCAACCAAAATACGACTTCGGGTCAAAACCCTGTACCCCTAGGTTCCTCCACTATCAACCATTGTTTTCCCTATACTCTTGTTAGCTATTCTCTCTCATTATTGGTTGGTTCAATATTGACCCAGCCGGGCCATAGCCACGGCTCGTTCGCTTGGTGGCGCTCACCTTGGGCTCACCTTGGTGACCCGCAACCGGTGTCAGTCCACCTTCAAGTGAAGCCAGAATTGCATCGAGTCCACCTGAGGGAACTGGGGAGGGATGGCAGGGTCCCCAATCCTTTGCGAAGTTAGCTTCTAGTTTAGGGTAAGTAGCAAGCCATTGGTAGATGTAACTAGGGGTACCAGGCGATGGGAAGATGTAACTAGCTCGTTGGATGGTGCTTTCTCAAATTAATGGTTGATAAACTGGATGATTTGGGGGTATCCCGGTATTCCTGGTTTGAGAAACACCCAAGTTGCTTATCAACCACCTTTTCACCAGGGGCGCACGCCTTGTAGAAATGGTATGGTCAATGCATGGTTAGATGAATACTTGACGTTAGATTGATGGTTAACAACCATGGTTCATCCTGGTCCATACTGGTAGATACTTAGGGAAGTTAGGGCAATTTGTGCCAGGTGAACTTCCCAAGAGCGGACAAGTATGGTTGATATGTTTTTCAATACACTATGGATAGTAATGGTTCAGTGTTGAGCCACTGCCGGTATAACCTTAACTCATGGAGTTGGCTGGTCAGTGAAAATGGTTCAGTGTTAGAAACAGCTATAAAAAGTGATGATCTGCAATTGTTTACAGTTCAAGACTGATGTTAGCAACCACCATAAACCATCATAATCCATCATCTTTAATCAGTAGCAAACTGTGATTGCCTGCATTGAACGGTTTTTGGCAGCGTTTGGTAATGAGCTCTTTCAATGCCAACCAACCAGTTCTGCTGGTTTCAGTAGTTGGTCTCCCAACCGTTGTCCATCGCTAAGAACCCCTATCCGAAGATCAATGGTTGATAGTGGCAATCATTGATTCAGCCTTAATTAATGGATATTGACTGACAACAAATCAAAACAGTACTTGTCAGGTTGAATTGTGGGATCATTCTACAGACACATCGCCGCAACATTGCAATTGAGGTACAGTAACCCCAAATAACCAACAAACAATCTCTTCACAACCGTAACCATGTACCATCGCTGGTGCAAGCCCCAGGCTGCCTCAAGAACACTATCTATGGGATGAACCATAGTCTACTGCTAGATCCAGCTATTCATGAACCGCGCCCATAGCTGGTGATCATATTGCGGGTTTGTCCATAAATGGTACCCCTATGCTTGTGCCTGGCTAGTTTCACTATTACAGATAGATACATATAATCATAATGGATACTATTGGTTGATTCAGAAATACCACCATCGCTATGGACTGCCAATGAATCACACACAGACAATCATTAAGCACCACGAATGCCCAGCGACGTTCACTGAACTTCTCTGCTGACACCAAGCGTTTGTCCTTGGGCACCAGTGCGACTGCATGCGGGTGTAGCAGCATGCTCGTTGTGACTCGTTGTCGCACATTGTGACATGTTGTGGTGGGTATACGGCTATTCAATTCTACGGCAGAGTCCAGAAGTGAACTTCCACATTGAATGAAATTCACTTAAGATGCAGCTGATCAAGCTGGATTAAGCTGCCACAACTCAAACTGGTGACACAAAGATGGACTAATTTTCGTGCCTGGAATGGTTCATAGCCTATGGGACAACGCACCAGCATCCACGTGTCCAGTTGATGGCTAGCATCACTCAACATCAGCAACAATGAACGATGTTTGCCCAGGAATCGAATATTTAGCAACAGCAAAAACGATCGGGAACGGGCCCAAACAAATTTAAGTCATCAGCAGCCTCAACACGAATAAACATCATCAACCTACCTTGTTATCAGCCCGGGGTGTTCACAGTTCAGCAACTCACTGCTGAACAAACCACTACGTTCCCGATAAACGTTCTGAAGCATCAGTTCTAAAGTGTGCACTCACGACCATCAACTAGGAACTGGATTCGTGACAACACAACCAACCATGGTGGGGGTAAGAAGGGAATTGACCACCCGTACCCTCTAGCCATCTAAATCCAGACTGAACCCCACACTCCGGGAACAAAACACATATGGTTTTAAGCATCTTCACTTGTGGATTTTTTGTTTGGATATCTCAGTGTACTAGATTAGGGTTTCTCAAAATAGGGACCCCTAAAAATGATGGTCAATAACTAAACATGATTAGTATCGGATGATTCGGGGGATCCCCCTATTTTGAAAAAACACCCAAACGTGTGCTGGTGGGAGGTTTCAACCCCTATGAAAAATATTAGTCAACAAACTATTTGTTAATATGTACTAGGGAAGATAAAAAATGCCAATCACACCATCAACCAGTATGGCATCGCAACTGGGCGCTATCTACGTTTCAAGTTGCTATGATGGTTCTGAATAGGCCGCCCAGCGGAGCGTGCATGCCCGGGTGAAATCTGTGATGCTTCGCCACTTGTGAGATCTCTCTGGCAGTGCAAGAGCCACAATTGGTGGTTTCTCAAGTCATAGGGGTACCCAAAAATCATCCAATATTGATTTTTTATAGTAATAAATAAATAAACCCTTTTTTGGGAGTCCCCCAATTTGAGAAACACCCAATTGAGTCCTAAAACATTCGCTTTACAAAGGAAATACCAGGGAATTACTGCATCTAAATGATCGCTGATCGCAAGCCAACGTCCTGGATGGTTTCATGATGTTTCATGTGGTGGTTTCTCAAAATAGGGAACCCCAAAAAATGGCTGGTTTATTACTATAAATGACTATCAATGGATGATTTAGGGGTACCCCTATATTGAGAAACCACCATGTATGGGCCAATACCCCTTACCCCTGGTGTACTATCAATGATCCTGTTTTTCCTACTGCTGCAATCCCCCATAAACTTGATGATGGACTGCTGGACCCATAGCCATGTACAGTAGCCAAAGTCTATGAGTTAATCAACCGCTGTGTTTGTGGTGAACTTCCAGGTGTGTTTTCCAGATACTCATCACCCCAACAGCAGCAACGGCAGCACTGGTTACAGTGTGGCAACGCATGGTTGGGTAAGTTGGCTGGTCTATAACCAAGGGACGCATTTTGGGTATAACCAAGGAAAGCTAGGTCCTAGGTGGCAGTGGGTCAAAACCCTGTACCCCTGGTTCCCCTATCATTAACCATTGTTTTCCTTATTATTGGTTGGTCACTATCCCCATTACTGCTTGGTTAACTGCTTGACCCATAGCCAGGTGGGTAAAAAACCACCTCAAGAAACTCGGAACGCACGTGACCACGATCTGAATGATATTCAGTCACCGCCACCTCCAGGGCCCTTCGAACAAAGCTTGGTCAATGGAAGACACTCACGGATTCGATCATCTGGTGAAGCGCTATAAAGCCCCATGAAAATCCCCAATCATGGTGGATATATGGTGGATATATGGTGGATATATGTGGATATACATGGTAGATCTGTGGTTAATGGTAGTCAACCATAGTTGAGGTTTCTTCCTGGCAACGAACACCATGGACATCCATGGACCAGGCCCACAACAACCATATCATCGCCCCACAATTAGATTGGGCGACAACTTGCATGTCACGTCTTCCCCTTGTCATCCCGCGTGCACATGAACAACATCTGTTGGGAATACTTCAACAGCATTTGCAAGTCACTAAACCATGATTTCTTGGCGAAGAAGATGTTCCCAGGCTTGGGAAAAAAGGTAGAAAATCCTGACATGTGCTGGTTGGTGGTTTGAATCGCGATGAAATTATGCTTGCCGACCAACCAACCATTTGGTAACACTAGGGAAAACAAAAAATGTTTGGAACCACCAACCAGTATGGTACTTTAGATCCAACTCTTGCGGCTTCACCAACGAACTCCAGCACCCAACTAGTAGGTTCAGCCCCTCCATTCCAAATTTGAAGCCGCCAGTTGAAGTGATAACAGTCCAGTGGCCATCATCACAAAGCGGTCGTCAATCTTTTGCTGCACTTCACTGAAGAACCTCATGGGAGGGACATCAGCAATACAACGCGATGCTGCCAGTCGAGTACATCAATATTGTCCCTCAAACATACTTTCCCCTGCGAAGATGTAACCAAATTTCCTATGGTCAGGGGATGTCAGAAGTCTTATAAAGCACTTGTACCAGGGGGCATCAATTTGTATGGTTTCATACAACATCTCAAAATCTGCAGGTTTTCCAAATGATTATCCCACGTCAATGGGCGAGAATTTATTCACAACCCCACAAAACTACCCTGTGGGAAAATCAGTCAACGGGAAGCTGGCTTGGACCTTTCTCACTAATTTTCAAGGTGCAATTCATGCCTAGAATTCCTGTTTTATCCTCAAGCAAACACATTTTTGCACTGCATGAAATCTGACGATTCACTGACACACGAGATATTGTATACAGTAAACCCCGTCGAGAGACACGCTGTAGGCAATGGAGGTGTCCAGTGCCCCTAACTTGCGCAGCCCGACGGAATTGTTTCCCAGATAAAATGGTCATCTTTACAAGGTTGAAGGGCAATCCCAGTGATGCGAAAGCACCTGGCACATGCATGCTTCCTGTTGGATACTACCATATGCTAAGGAAGTGATTATATAACAGGGTGATTGGATGCAGTAACTGACTACAAACCATCATAGGTTTTCGCTGTATGGGCCCAATGATCCTGGCTGGTTGTGTAGTTCCCACAAGCTGGATAGCTAGAGCTAACAATCATCATAGCTGGATCTTCACCATAGCAGGTCCAGCATCATGAATCTCACCTGCTTCACTGAACTAGGATCTCCCAATAAAAAAATGTTTTATCATGGTGGATACCTTCAAACACAAATTGATATTTCGGTACCTAGTTATAAACATAGCATTAATTAGCCATAACATTGCCAACGTCGTACCCTCTCTGGCTGTTGGCCTCCCCAAAGGTCGGATCGATGTTGGCTCAATAGCTGTTGTTGTATGATCTTACTTTGGGGGGGCCTTCCAATTGGATGTTACCTACGGCCCACTTCGTCAAGTGTTTGTTTCCTGCTTCCAAGAAGGACGTTTTTTTTTTCCCTTGGCAAAAATTCCATCACACTGATCATTTTGCTCATGCATGCTGGACATCCATCAAATATGGTGGATGTTGCTTGGTACTATCTACTTGATCTGTTGTATGATCTGTGGTTTGATCAACCTGGGATTAAAATCTTGTACTCTACGGTGGTCTTGTTGGTTTATCTGCCAACAAAAACTGCCCTCCACCAATTGCCACTGACCAACCTTTGACCAGCTACTGGAAACATGCCACCACCAAGAAGCTACTCCCCGGCGGGTCAAGACCGGTTCTGGATGGATCTTGGGTGACTTTTGGTGTAACCACAGCGTATTCTGCGCATTCAAGAGCTGCAGGGGCCACTTGCCGCGCTCATTTTGGGGGAAATCACAACAATGGCCTTGTGACAATCATGTCTGCAGGTAGAACCATGCAACCCAAGTTCGGTAAAGAATGAATTGTTGTTATTTGATCTTGTTTTAGCCATTTAGTTGACGATTTCCTTACCGCTTGGAATTGCCAAGTCAACGAGTCAGTCAGCAAGCATCTTGAACATAGGGGTTATCGAGGAGGGACATAAACAAAAACTGCCTCAATCATCCATGCTATCTCTCCTCTTTTGACCTTAACCCTCCGGTGAACTAACCTGCCAATGGATTTTCAAAGCATATGTTCTAATGAAGCCCTAGTAAATCACCAACAAATTGTGAATTTGCCATTGCCAATTCACTTACCAAAGGGTATGAGGAAGGATTTCTTATGATTCAAGACATGGCCTCCATTGACCTTTGTCCTAACAAACCATCGCCTGGACCATCATCCAAGGGGCATCATCCAATTCGTCGTAGCGGTCCCAGGGATCTGGGCCTCCACACCCCCGTAGCTCCAGTGTCGCATCCATGCAGCTTTGAAGTTGTTCAAACAAATGTTGAAGGTCCTGCTGAAACCAACCGTCTGATTGATGTGATTGTTGATGGATCCAACTTGTATATAGTTAAGAAGGGTTAACATTTGATAATCATAGGTTTAAAATGGTAATAATTAGTCATAATGGATCAAAATGGTTCATGATGGTAAGTACCAAGCAAAAATAAGGATATGGTGGTTTCTCAAAATGGGGGTACCCTAAATCATCCACTAATAGTCATTTATAATAATAAGCCAACCATTTTTTAGGGTTCCCCATTTTGAGAAACTACCATATAACCATCAACAGAAGCTGGACATGGCTATGGGTCAAGATTGACCAACAAGAATGGGGGAGAATCTGATAATGATAATGACCAACAATAGCAGGCCAAACAATGGTTAATGATGGTACGCCAGGATCCAACCAGCAAAGGGTAGATGACCATATCAACAAATAATAGTTTGGTCAGGTTTGGTCATCAATGGGATTTGACCCACAGCCAGGGGATGGAGGCAGGATCACCCATGATGGCCGTAGTACCAACCATGACCATCATGAAATGGTGGCTCTTGGTGGTTGCTGCTCTTGATGTTGAGCAGGAACACGTGTCAAACACTACTTCTGTTTGACCATGATAACTGTTGTTGGATCATCAACATTGTCATTGGGATTGCAGCTGTCGGTGTTGTTGTTGTCGTTGTCCTTGTCGTTGTCCTTGTCGTTGTCTTTGTCGTTGACGTTGTCGTTCACGTTGACGTTGCCGTTGCCGTTGCCGTTGCCGTTGTCGTTGTCGTTGTCGTGGTTGTCGTTGTCGTTGTCGTTGTCGTTGTCGTTGTTGTTGTTGTTGTTGTTGTTGTTGTTGTTGTTGTTGTTGTTGTTGTTGATGTTGTTGTTGTTGTTGATGTTGTTGTTGTTGTTGTTGTTGATGGTGGTGCTGGTGGTGCCGTTGCTGTTCTTGTGTAAGTCCCGCTCCTGATTGAAGCCAGACATCATCAAGCGTCTTAATTCACAAGGATGGACCATCAGTACTGCCTGTGGACAAACCCTGGCTTGGAGCATCCTTACGAATTCAATGTATTCAATCATCCACTCAATTTACCAGGATTGCAAGAAATGAGAGGCTTTGCCATGACCTGGCGCAACATGAGGTTCGTGAGGCAACATGCCCGGTACTTCAGCTCTTGGATGACCTAGCTGCAGTGTCATAGTACGCTAAGAAAGACTCTGGGATGTTGGTGTCCTTCAGGTCAACTGCGTAGATTGATAAGAAGGCCTTTGTGGAAAAGGTTCTCACGAAATGTGCAATCGCGTTGTGTCTGAATCCTCTCACGATCTGCAAAGCCTCGCTCTCCTCCACTTGCCCCTCTGCGATAGAGCCAAGCAACGAGCTTGACCATCAGTACCAATCTGTGATAAACCCTCGCTTCAACAATGTGGGCTTAGCACACCGGGAAGAATGCGACTACATATAGGTGTTTCTCAAAATAGGGGTACCCCCAAATCATCCATGATTTACCATTTAAAGTAATAAAGCAACCGTTTTTGGGGCTCCGTATTTTAAGAAACCACCATATCTCATTCTGCATCCGTGTGCCGTGCAAAAAAGAACCTAGACATGATCGAGCCTTTGAAACCACAGCGACCGGTGACCTGTTACAATAAACCAGGTGCAGAGTGATGCCAAGATAGTCTCAAGTTGCTTGACCAGTATGCCGGTGATGCTAAGGCAACCAGGCCATCTGCAACTGGGGAAGCTCTCTCTGCAGGGCTTTGTTTCTTACCATCAAATTTCTTGTGCATCTTATGCAGGGATGCGCCGAGAAGCAACATGGGACATGCTATGTGGCTTGCGCCTAGCGCGGGTGCAACATTGCTTATGACCAGGTAAGTCAAAAATCCATGGAAAACACATACAACCTCTTGCTACATTGCTTGTGCCTAGCGCAGCTGTAACATCTCTCATTGACCAGATAGGTCAAAAATCAGTGGAAAACACACAGCCACCGCTCACCACGGAACGGCGTCCTGTTTGAAGTTGGCCTGCTGTGCCTGGCACCCGTTGGGTGCCCCGGTCGTCTGATGGCCGAGGTTGATAGCTGTAAAGCGGCAGATTCGGGTCATGAAGCACCAATATTGGCCATGAATCTGGTGACCATTAACCAATATGAGCCATGAGTCAGTGAACCACCATCATAGGTCATGAAAATGGTGACCAATATTAGCCATGAATCTGGTGAAGCACCTGTATTAGCCATTTATATCCATCAATGACCATTACCAGCCATCATTAGCCATAAAACATTGCTATCCCTTCCGGATATCAATGATATTAGCTATACGCCATTGTTATTGTCAATATTAGCTTTTGATTAGCCAATACAAACCATGAGCCATTATATGTTATCACCATTTTTAGCCACCATGAGCTATCATTGTTAGCATTGGTTAGCCATCACAAACCATTGATGAGCCATCACAAACCATTCATGAGCCATCATTACCATTGATTGACCATCATTAACCACTACTGGCCAAAATGTTAATATCACAACACATATTTGCCATGAATTACCAATATAAGCAAAAACAATTGGGCATCATTGGGTGTTTCTCAAGCCCCCCAAATCATCCAATATCAACAATTTAATAGGGAGAAACCATCCATTTCTGGGGTTCCCTGCATTGAGAACACCCCATTTGTTATCATCATCACCCTCCCTGATACCTCGAAGATGGGCATCTGCAGGATGTGTTTCTTGACACTGTCCTTGACGTTGCTCAAGTCCTGGTTGAGTTGAAGAGGCGGCGAAAAGGTACTGCAGGGTGCGGTGCACTGTAGAGGTATGCGCATATAAATGTATGATATAGAGTAATGGTGGTTTCTCAAGCCATACGGGTACCCAAAAAATGGTTGATTAATGAGTAGAATGGCTACAGTGGATGATTTCGGGGTAGAAGTATCACTTTCAAAAACACTATATGTCAAGTGTAAACAATTATCTATGTACCGAGTACTTGAATATATACAAGTGCAGGCGTATTACCATACATTTCTGCACATCTGCTGATGCGTGCATGTTGACCAAACACATTAATATGTAACGTACATGATACACCGTGCTTTTTGAATCTGTTTTGTCTTATCCCAACTTTCACATGTGTCTGGGTGAATATTCAAGTGTGTATACATGTAAACAGAGATAGCTGTTTTGGCACGTATATATAAAACACGTATATATATATACACTTATTCATATATGTATGTATATATGTGCATACTGTACACTACATACATTCATGTGTATTCAGACGGAGTCTGCAACAATCACTCCCACACCACAAGATGACATGACACAGCGCACCCCGGCCAAAAGAACAAAACTAATAATGTGCACTATCCACCAATCACATAGAAACACGCACATTGTGCTGATATACATATCTACGTTATCAATGGCCAGAGAATGCGACACATGCATACATGCAACTAAACGAATAGTATACACATATGCACATAGCTTAATACTCAACAAATGCAAATAGAGATGGACATTCGCGGAAATGATCGCATTTTTGACACACATACTTGTAATGATTGAACACATACACACATCCAGGATGTTCACCAGCCCGACAAAGCTTCGCTGCGTTGTGTGGGATACCAGCCATCGGTAGTTGGCTTGGCTGGGCAACCCTCCTGGTAGCTCCTGGCCTCCCTCCCCTTTAAAGGCTCTTTAAAGGGGGGCCCGCACGAGTGGGTACCCCTGGCTCCTGGCCTCGCTCCGAACCAACAGCCCGTTTCGAAAGAAACACAGTGCTTCCCCAGAAAACTATCAATCAGTTGATCATCCAATATGAACCATTTAGAGTAGTAAAGCAACCTTTTTTGGGGTGTCCAGCCACCAGTCAGTTGATACTACCGGTACTCGTTCATACCACTACCAATCTGTTCCTGTTCAACTGCTGGCCCCGCATGTTTCAAACAATGAGAGAAATCATGAAAACAATCAAGCTCTGAAAAATCTACTACCTTCCAGTGCTGACACACACACACACATTGGCCATCTCAATAGCCATAACTACAAGAAGAGTACCATGTCAGTGACCAGTGACCATCATCTTGATCACTACATTGAAACTCCGTGAAGTTATTGAAATTGAAACCACTCCATGCAATTATCATGATGATGGTCAATGTAGTTATATTTTGTCATGATCACTCCATCATCATGATAACTACATTGAAATTAAAACTACATGAGCATTCATTGCCACGTTACTGATATTATGTGGCTATTTGCGATGGTCACCATATCTTCTTAGCTATTGCCATCAAATAACATTACCATTATTTTCCATATAGTTTTGTTGGTGAACTTACCAATTGGTTAATATTACCATTATAGGTTGGTTAATATTAACCAGCCAATAATTGTGGATAACTTATCAAATGACATTACCAATTATTGGTTGGTTAAAGCCTTGACCCATAGCCACATTACCATGACCATATTTCATTTGATGTTTCTCGCTCCCTGCATAGCTCAGTTGAGGCGCTAAGTGTTGATCCACGAGGCCTCGGCCGTGCATCATGGCCAAGTGGGAAGCAACAAACAGAACCGGTTGGGGATAGGTCAGTACCAATGCAGCCAGTTGTCAACGCGGGTAAATAAAAAGCTAATTCTGGTTGATGTGAACTTATGGATGTTTAATCACTGTTCAGTTGCAATCAATGATGGAAAATACACCACTTTTAGCATTGGAGCTTTACCTGGAAAATCATAGCCACTTGTGGCCACAGGCCATTGAGATTCTCCGGTGAACGAAAGCATCATGCATTGAAAAGATAGAAGTAGACTAGCAATGACGGATGGTTGCTTGCATTGAAGACCGATGGTCAATGAACAATGAATATTTCGATTGTGTGTTTCATCAATATTCTAGCAAGGATGAATTGCCAAAGGTGCATCAGTTGGTCGCTGATAGACCAGCTAGAACTTCAATGTGGGATGTCTGGTAAATCTAGTCCCAAAGAATCAGAATGTCAGAGCTTTTCCGCTGCAACCTCAATTACGCAATAATATGATGATGGTGCATAGTAATGATTAGCATTGAATTGATTAGTATTGAATTACTAATAATTAGTATATGTATATAGTAATTGATTCTTGAATATGATAAGTGATGATGGTTCCATAAAATCTCCCAGAATGACACCTATATTTTCACCGTGGCTGATACTGGCTGTTGGCGAAAAGTGAATAATGTTCAAAACACATAGTTAGTAGTAAATACATCTTGAACACAAATACCCAGCACTGCGCACAACGGTTGCTCGAGCCGGATCATCACCAGCTGGAAGCCATGGAAACTAGCGCAAGGAGCTTCATCCCACATGTGATTGGATTGATTGTGACCAACTTGTGGGGCTATGGCAATGAATAAATATACATTAGTAATATATATATATATATATACATATATACATATTAGTAGTATATATATAAATATATAAATATATATATTAGTAATATATATATATACATGCAGTATAAATATATATATATATACATGTAATATATATATATATATTACATATGTATATATATAAGTAAATACTACATAATTACACCAATTCAAACTATGTGTATATATATATTGTTATATGTATAGATTTACAAAAAAACAAATATACCAAAATACACACCATGCCCTTCAAAACATATGAATAGATACTGACATTTCTCAGTTTTTGCATTATGTGAACCCATCACACCCCGATTATTTTCCAACACACTACCTGGTAAGGCTTGGAAAAAAAATGCGCAGCAGTGGCAGCGCAAAGCGTTGACGGAAATCAATCATCAAGGATCGCATTGATGATGGATTGAAAGTGCACGACGCACGCAGTTCAAAAAATGTATTGCAAATCATCAGCTGTTCGTGTTGCATGATACACCAAGGATAACGATAGTAAATATGATACACAAATTCAAAAAAACATAGCATCATAAAAGTGGCATGATACACGAACTGCATTGCGAATACACTGCCCCAAGTAACTTAAAGTGCTGTCTTCACAAACTCCGGGGACCCAATAATTGAATCCAAATATCAACCAGTTAGATGATCATCCCTTAAGCAATGAGTGGTGACCATACCTTGGAAGACCAGCATCAACAAAAAAGGTACCACGAATGTTGAAAATAATCGCAAACAATAAGTTCAATTAATCACTTCACCTACTCAAGAGTTTTGTTAAAATCTACCTAGTTTTGGGGTGGTGAAATTCACTTATGCGCAGCGATGGATCAGTTCATGCTGTACCTCGAACGGGTGTCTTCAGCCATCCTCGCCATGACCAAATACGTTATCGTTACTTTTTTGGGATGGGTTCAGTGCTACTTAGATGTGAGTTGTTGGAGATCACGAAATACTCACGGTAAAAAACAAGGCCAAAATGGGTGAACTAAGCCCTGTAACCATGGTGAATGCCAGCACCCGTACTAGCAGCTTCAGCAACCCCAATGATAACGGCAAACCTCTACAGGTGGTATCATAGTCCATAGAAGTAACTTGTAGCCTGCTTAGTAACCCTTCAGCTGTCCCCGGGTTGGAAAGTTTTACCGAGTCGCATATGAATTTCTCACCGTTGACGAAATTCAGAACGGATTCCTGGGGTCCGGGATAGGCGGCAGGGTCCCCAGGCAGGGTCACCCTCAAACGCTGAGGGAAGCTGCCACAGGGCCGAAGAGACTCCTATCAGTCAATGTCCTATTGGGTGCTCCTGTTGATGGCTGGGATGATTCAGCTTGAGCCAGGCTGTTCAGACTGCCGACTGATGAATTGGGGGACACACTCTTGGTGGTGTGGGCATGTGTGAGCTTAAGCTATGTGTATTTCAAGATGTCTATGGATTTGGGTTTCTAAATGGAATCTTTTGTCGGCCGCTTGTGGGATCCTTATTTATGGAGACTTCAAGATGCCGTGCGCGCTACCTCTACCTATATGTTGCTGTTCCTGTTTCATACATTGATAGTTCTTTCAGGATACCTATTAAGAATTGGACTTTGTGGAGGTTGGCAAAGCCATGAGGAAGATTCTGCGAATCGAAGTGACGATCCGTTCAACCACCTGCAAAGTTCTCTCTTGGATCGTAGCTTGGCTTTACCAGATGATCCTGGCGCAAAGTGAGGCAAGTTTGCAACCAACGTGCGGGAGTTGTTGTTGAGAGTGCGCAACAGACATTTTGTCGGGTATGAAGCGACCCAAAAGTGCCTTGTTTTCTGTTTGGCCCATTTGCCAGATTCAGTTTTCTTTCTAGCCACCAACCGAGACTACGTCCGCAGCTTTGCACTCTGCGTCAATTGCCTTGAACGGACCCCGTCTGCTCCGCCAAGTAGGCTTGGCGGCCCAAGGTGACCCAGCTTCTCGGGATGTCCTCAAGCATACGTTGGCGCTGATCATCTGAAGCAAAGACAGCTTTGTGAATTTCTGCCAGGCACAAGGGGGTATACCAACATGTTGGTCACAAATGCGTTTCATCACAGTTATCATCGAACAGAATCCGGTTTTGTCAGACGTAGATTTCGCAAGACTGGATTTTCTACGTGGACGTTCCTCACAAATTTTCCTCATTTCTCTCTTCATCCTCCCTCTTCTTAGCTTGTAGTTCACTAAGACGTCTTTTTTTCTCCTTGCGTTCTTCAAGTGCATCCAACAACACATGGCCGTCTTCAACTACTCCACCCTGCCAAATCGAAGGCAGGGTGTATTGCTGATCCCGAACTGGCTCTCTGGGAAATGGAAGCCAACCTCAACGCATTCGATCCGTGGGAGACACGAACGCAAGCGCCTGATGGCGTTTATAAGTCCATGAAGGCGCTTCATGATTCGCCACAGGGCTGGTTGGCGGTTTCAGCCCCTATGAAAAATATTAGTCAACCAACCAATTATTTAGTTGACTAACCAGTTAATTAGTTAGTATTAGTCCCCCAAGTCCATGTTAGTCAACCTATATTTTCAACCAGGTTAATAATAGGGAAAAATATAGAATGATTGAAACCACCAACCAGTCAGTTTATAAACGCTTAGTTGACTAGCATGGACTTGGACGAGGAGGGTTACGACAAACGTACGTCCATTCTACAGCGCTCACTTAATTGATTGACATGGGGTATCCCGGATCCCTGAAATGCCTCGTTGTCTTATTCAAATTGTACTATTTCCAATCAATAAACCTATGATTTGAACTAGGTCAACATTACTTAGCATCAACCATGACAAACCCTCATGAGCCATCAAAAAAGTATTAACCACCATTAACCAGTTCACCTACCATTAACCAGCCAACATTGCCGCTTACCATCATCACTTAGAACTATGAACATCCATTATACAAGCGTCATTTATCACTATACTCCTTGGTCATCCATTCACTCTTGTTGCCTTAAATTCATCATTAACATCCGTTGACCGCCACCTTAGGTTTACCACCACTAACCACTTGTCATTAAACACTTAGTCATCCGTCGCCCATGGACCCACTTTCCATAACATCACCCTCATTAACCAGCGCTAGCCATGAACCATCAATAAATCACCATCAACTCTAACCATCATGAACCATCCTCATCCACTACCCATGGTCATGAATCACTTAAACCCGACACTAAACTACCATCATTACCCATGGCTAAACCATCATGAACCACCTATCAGTAGTCACTGGTTGCCCCTCAGTCGTCCAGTGACTAAATCCGTTTCCGCATCGAACTCTCTCGGGACGCGCCTCGACAGTCTTGGCCAAGTTTTGCTGTTGGAGGAGATTAGCGCCCTGATGCAGATCATGTCGTCTGTGACGATTCGGAGTGGTTACCTTCTGGTGATCTAACAGCTCGCTGGCAGGAAAATCCACCAGTTTTAGTTGATTTCCCAGGGTTTCCCTAGAAACATTGTGAGTTTCCATTGCTATGTTAGATCACCGGAGTGTAATGATGGTTGGTAAGGGTCATTGTTTGATTCTTGTCATGGTTTGTAATGGTTATCTGATGTTGTTGTGCAAATAATGATGTGTTCATGATTGACTAATGATTAAGAATGGTTGATGATGATCATTGATGGGTTAGGTATATGATTACATGTCAATGGTTTGAGTATCACAATGGTGAGTGATGGGTTGATTAGGATCCTTGATGGTCAGTTACGGTTGTCTTCATCACGACTAATGCTTCGTCGGGGTGAATGATGGTCAATAATGCTGGTTTATGATTGATGAGTAATGGTTAGATGATGATCATTGATGGGTTGGTCATGGTTTATGCATGGCGACAATTGGTTAGTAGTGGCTAGTGATGGTTGATTAGGATCATTCATGGCCTAAGAATTGTTTATCTTAATGATAATGAATGATGAATGTTACTGATGATGCATGCTTGGTAATGCCTCATCATGATCATTGATGGTTTCAAAATCTATTGACTGCATTGTTGTGTTGTCCATAAGCATTAACAACCACTCTTTTCAACCTGCACTTGCAGTTTGTAACGATCAATCAGCTTCAGAAATGGTACATAAATTACATAGCAACCAATATTGACCTGTGAATAACCATGGCCATTTGCTTTAATTACCACAAACACCGCTTTTGTTCGTAACAACCATGGTGGCAGCTAATTACAATGAAAAGCAACATGATAACATGATACTACCAATGAACTATCACCTGGAATACTGGAATCATAATTACATGGTCATAATAACTAACATGATGAAATTATACAAATATGACCTTGCCACCATCATTAACCAGCAATACCCTCTGGTAAACTAACCTGGCAATGGAAAATCCACCATTTATTGGTGTTTTCCCAGGGTTTCACTAGAAAATATGGCTCATATCCATTGCCAGGTTAGTTTACCGGAGGGTAACCAGCAATAATCGCAACTACCATCTGGTTTCACCACTCCCTGTAGCTCTAAATCGCTCCCCCTTTAAGGGGATTTAGGATACCCCCGGCGAAGCTCATCGCTCCCTGAGAATCACCAGCTAGACAAAAAATGTGGCGATTTCTCAAGTTGGACCGACCTTGGACACGCTCCACGCTCAGACTCCACGCTCAGAGCCAGCAGCTGCAGTCCCCTCCTCCGCAATGTCATCGCTGAGGTCCGACCTGGCGAAAATGCTGGGCATTTTCCCTGGGGCCCTGGGGTTTCCCACGAAAATGCTGGATTTTCCGTTGCCATGTTTACCAGGGGGTAATACACAGGTGCTTACTTACTTAATGTAGATTTAGTGGAAGAAAGCATGCAATCAATCAAAATTTAGAATATCAAGACTCTAGACAGAATACATGTCCATGATGCGAACCAATGGCATGGCTATGAACATGGCCATATCTCCCAAACAGTCCCGCAAGACTTCACAACACTGGCGATGCGGGCATGGTCTCGTAGTTTTCTCGTTCAAACTGTGGGGGTACTAGTGACGCATCAGTCAATCAGTCCCGTAACTCTCATCACTTTGTCATGCTGTTGCACCACCAGTTTGGAGCAAAAATAGTCCTGGTCAGCTATTCAAATGAAGGTGTGCTACAAATAAATCAATAAAGACCAATACAGAATTGTGGAATGTTTTGCAAAACATAGATGTGCCTTTGCTTTCCCACCTTTTAATCTAGGTGCGACCCCCAAAGGTTATAAGTTGGTTAAGATTGCATTGAACTAGCTGCCTGGTTGGTGGTTTCAACCTCTTGGAAAAGATAAGTCAACCAACCACGCAACCATTTGGAAATACAAGTGGGAAAATCTAAAAACATGTCAATCAAACCACCAGCCAGCCATCTTTATCCATTCTTAGTAACATGACAACCATGATAGCTGGTATATCCCCTCTGATTGCTTATTATCTCCTTGTTAACAACCATAACAAAAAATCAAACCAACCATTTTCAGAAAGCAGAGGCGTGGCAGTTATCTTAGTGAACTGGCGGTGGGTCAAAACCCCGTACCCCTGATTTTCCATCATTATCCATTGTTTTCCCCATAATTACTGGTGAGTATCACCCATCATTGGTTGATTAATATTGACCTATAGCTATGTATAGCTGGTCTATCCCCTAGTCTTGTTGGCTATTACCCCCCTACTTTACAATCATTAACCCACTATCAACCACTAGTTGGTTGGTTAATTGCTTGACCCATGGCGTCATAACCATCAGTTGGTTAATATTATCCCCTACTTTTCAATCATTAATCAACTAGTTAACCATTAGTTGGTTGGTTGGTTAAAGCCTTGACCCAGCTCGCCAACTAACCAACTCACTACCAGCAGGGTGAGCCCAGGTCGTCAGCCGGTCCAAGCGGCAGTTGGCTCCGCAGCGTCCGGGGCGACGTTCGCGAGGAGTTCTGTAGACGGGAACCTGTGCGTGGCAAGGGACCCCCATGTGGTGCTGACTGATACATGGTTCAGAGTGATCAATGAACAACCATTGTGGTAGTTAATTAATCTTGGTGAATAAAGATCAGTGATCAATGTTGGCTAGTCAGTGGTAGTTAATCTTAGTGGTACTTCACCAGAGTGATACATTGTGGTAGTTAATCTTGGTGAATAGTGATCTTAGTCCATAGTCAGCGGTTGACAATTGATATTTGTGTTTCTCAGAATAGGGGACCCCCCAAATCATCCAATATCAACCATTTGTTGTAGTAAACCAACCATTTTTGGGGTACCCCCATGGCTTGAGAAATCACCATATAGGTGATTGGTTGTTGATGCTTGATGCTGAGATGGTTCTTGATGGTTGATGTTTGCTGATCAGTTGCTTCAGATGGTTTGGACCGTGCTGAGCTTCGAAAGTGGATGAGTGAAGCCGCTTGATATCTGTCGGGTGCCTTCGACCTCACAACCTGAAACCACCCCTGCTCCCTGAAACACTAAGGTGTATTCAGGTAAGCTACCCTGGCTGGGTGGAAAATCCGAGCCAGTTATGGCTGGTTTTTGTATCAAAAACGGTGATTTTTAGCAACGAACAAACATATGTTGATGAAAAACACTAACCCAAGCTGTTTCGAACACAGAACTGGACAGCGGTTTTTGATGACTGATCCTAATTGAGAATAGGACAATGACATACCAAAACCATGGTAGTAAGTAGTAAGTATGACAAGGGTTCTTCCTGAACACATCCTGGGTATATCTGGTTTGGAAACAGTTTCCTAAAATAAGAGAAATACTTGCACCTTCATGATCATGGTCAGTACTAGTATTGGACAATGCCTCCAAGAATCCAATCCCCTGCACCGGAAGCGCCTCGTTTCTTTCGAATTTCCTGTCCGAGTTCGCAGCACTAGTACCCATGGTGGGAGTTGCAACCAAGAATCTCCAAATGAATGTCTCGCATAATAAGGGCACCCTTACATCATCCAGTATTAGTCATATTGTTCATGGCCATTTTGGGCGGCTCCCTGTTTTAGGACCCCCCCAAATACTGCTAGTTTTCTATCTAGTTGTATTTCTTTCTCCTAGTAGATGGTATTCTATCAACGATCCATATCCTATTTCATTTTTTTACAAGGATTGCAGGCTGCAGGTGATACCAGTAGCTTCCATTTTGCAGGGTAAAAAATTATCTTTTTGAGGCTTTTGGACCCCAAGGCACTAAAGCACTTGTGCTATTACGCTATTGCCTCTCTCAAGATATCCTCTCTGCTGGCTGTCAACCTGTCACATGCATGGCCAAGGCCAGCTTCTCATGAGATGCATGGTGCAGTAGAGACTGCCCTTTCTGCGCTGCCGTCGCTGTCTTGGAACGCCGGGAACCACAAAGTAGTTCCAGCCTCGCTGTGCTTGGGAATCTCTTCTGTGCCAAGATCGCTTCACGGATCCCGTTTTCTGACTCTGACTGCGTTGCACGAGGCCGGTGCATGAACGGCTTCCGAAACCACCCAAGGCACTCGCAGACTCCCCAGGAGCGCCTGAATCATTGACTTGGGCGCTGTGGCCGCTAATCCCCAGTAACTTTTGCGACGTCGTTGGGAAGGCCGCATCTGCCGGGCCCAGGAAGACACTAAATGATGCCAGGGGGTACTGAAAGTCTCCGTCCAAGACGGCAATTTCAGACCTGCTTGGGAAAGCCAAACCCCAAGTGACCACTTTTCTACAAGAACCAATGCGCTCTCACTCACTGGGAAACAAGATCGCTTCCTGGGATTTGTCAGTGTCTTTAAAAACATATATTCACTTATTATGATATATACAGAATTAAAAATAAAAATCAATGAATAAACAAAGGAACAATGTTCGACCCTCATCAGTTGTCACTCTTCAATTTAGGCAGTGATTCATAATGTCCATGGCTAACCCTGATGCCCTTCCTTGAACCACATTTGTTTGGAGTTGCAGTTTTGTTAGTTTCATCAGGGATCCGGACTTTCAGGACAACATCACATTGGTACCTGGTCACACGCCAGTCCAACTGCGGGCTTGTTTACATCCGTTGCATATCTGGCAGACCATGTTTCAGTCAGCATGCTGCAACGCAACATGTGAGAACTGAACTCAGTTCATGATTTCATGTTACAAATGTCCGGTTTGCTTGCTTGTTTGCTCTATCACCATTGTAGATTGGTCGTGGAAATTAATCATTAATCTGTATGTTCATCAATTCATTTCATGAAGCCTCATTACCCATGAATAATCATACTTAACCATGAATTTAGCATGATTTAAAACCATTCCAGCATTCTTCGCCATTATTATACTCCTCCTACCCAATCATTACCACCCATAAACCAACGTTCAACATGACATTCTATTCGCCACTATGAAACATCAATTCACCATCAACCGGAACTACCCTCTGGCGACCTAACACACGAATGGATCATCCACCTAATTATTGATGGTTTCCCAGGGTTTCTGCATAAAAAAACATGTGATTTTCCATCAAGCTATGTCTGATCACTGGAGTCAACCACCATGACCATCAGCTTGTGCAGCCCCTGTGGGCAACGCTGTGTGCGGTTGGTCGTCCAATGATTGCGCCTGCGGCAAACGAAGGCCCTCCTGACACTGAGACCTGAGACAAAGCTGGCTGAGCTGCTGATGAACTAAGCCACTGGTTGGTGGTTTCAACCCACCAGTTGTTAATCATTACAATAGTGGCTTATAATGACCAAATCATAGGGAAAACAATGGTTAATGATAGGGGAACCAAGCATGGTTAGAGTTTGCATAATTAGTCTAAAGATGACTGGAACATGGATGATGACTGGTTAGTGGTTGAACCACCCCGATGAAAAATGTTAGCCAACCAACCAGTTGTTAATCATTACTAGGGAAAATCAAACATGTGAAACCACCAACCAGAATGAGTAAGAATGGTCTGTGATTACTAATGGGCCACTGATGGTTAGGCGGTCTGATTAAGCTAATGGTGTGTGACCAAGATTATTGGTTAGGGTTAGTCACTAATGGTCAAGTACGAATACTGATGGGCCATGATGGGCCAAATCATTGTGAATAAACTATGATTGATGGTCGGTTAAGCAAGTTTTGACAATCATATGATTAAGCTGTTTAATACGTACCAAATCCTCATCTGATTAACTAATTCTAGAACAATGATTCTTTGATTGGCTCATGGTGATTGAAAAGGTTAAAATAAACTAGATTGTATGATTCAATCATTTTAAATACACTATGATTAATGATTAGGTTAGCTAGCCATTCATTGTGGTGATTTGTCGTGATCATTAATAGTTGATAATCATGGAAAAAAACAAGGAAACTACTAGTTGACAATGGTGAATGATATTCATTGCCAACTATGATTGCTAGTAGTTAATACAATTATGTGAGTCATCATGATTCTATTGCTAGTACCATTCATCCACCATGAGTGTCGTGAAGTAAGATGGTGAACTAATGGCGCGTTAGGGTGTAAGCATGCTGTCATCGTTGCTGGCTGCCGAACCCCGGGCCCCAGACGCAAGGCCCCGGGATCAGATGTCGCAAAACGACGCGTGGTCTCTGAATTGCTCCACTTAGACCGTTCTGGCACTCACCAGGCTACCAACAAGAAATGGTTTACATAAATCAATTAGCACATATGATATGATTGTTCTTACTAGCCATGTATCAATATGAACTAACCAACATATATCAACTGGTTGTACAGGTGTTATCGGTGCAGTACAAGCCATAAATTTGATACAAGAAGTGTTTAATCTGTTTGTGACTTATACTTCTACATGAGCAATTAGAAGCTGTAGATTCTCAATTTTCAATAGTACTTCAATGGGATACAACAAAGAAATGGTAAATATATGTGAATGTAATCCTTTGGTAGCAACCCAATCAATATCCAACATCCCTCTTTCCTTTCTTTTCTCTCACTACTGTGATGTGCAGTGGTAAATTTCACAGATATATAAACAGGATAATCATTGGCTTATAACTCGTACACTCCAGTAAACAAACATAGAAGTGCAAAATCACAGCCATCTGTACAAGCTGGGCCCCTCTAGTCATACGTTGATTCATAAGCCATTTAACCATAGTTATATCTACCATAACTGGTAGTTACCCTAGTTATAAGCCAACTTAGCTAACGTTTAGGGGGCCCACCTTGTAGCTGCTTTACATATTCTTTTGGTGTTTGGCTTGGGCTTCCGGGGGAGCCTTTCCACCGACAAATCGCCTCTCACTAAGTCTTGCTGCGCTCCCAGGCCCCCGCGCTCTGGACCTTCGCCCTGGCGACCAGCGCAGACCAGCGACGGTTGTTGTGGAAACACAGAATTTGGGGCAGCATTCATCAGTAGGTCTATCGATATTACAAGGTCTGGACGCAGCTAAAGGTGATAAGTTTGGATAGACCTTTGCTATCCATAGACTCAATTACAAGGTCTATGCAAATAAAGGATTGAAGGTCCGTAGACCTTAATTACAAGGTCTATGCAAATAAGTCTGTAAAGGATTGAAGAGAAGATCCATAGATCCAACCCCCCTCTTGGTTGGTCGAGAAAACCACCGTTCTTTACGGTCAAATTCATCATGGGGACAGTGATATCGATCTTCCTTTATTGAAGATAATAGTCCAAGTTTGGGTCACGGGTCAACAGCTCAAGACATTTTGTGAACTTTCCCAAGCTATCGCGTGGGACACCACTAATGAATCCAGGTGAAGCCGCATTGGATCATCTGCTCATTGGAACCAAACCCCTTACAAGGTGGGCCCCCAACCACTTAATTCTGAGTTGGTTTATAAGTAACTTAACTGGGGTTAACTACCAGTTATAGGGGTTATAAGCGAACTTATAACTGCTAGGGGCCCACCTTGTAGGCATGCGGACAAAGCAGTCTAACAATGTTTGAGACAATCATAGCTCTGAATAAAATACACAAAGCAATGATGATCATGTATGAATCTTTGAATCATCCAAAAATTGACCTGTCCTCTGGCGCACAGCCCCAGCTGGTGGGAGAACCCTCCACGCAGTAGCGAAACCATGCTGGCCTCACAGTGTGCCCATGATGCGACCACCAATAAGTCATCAATTGATCAGCAAGTCAAGCCCCAAGTGAAGCATCACGTAAGCCATCAACTAACCATCAAGTGAACCATAAAATAACATCAACTAACCTTCACGTCAATCATGAAGCAATCATCAACTACTGTAACCATAAAGGAATCGTTCTGTTTCCCATTAACGAACCATATAGACTGACCACCATCACTCATCATCAGTTAACCATTACAAACCATTCTTCTCAACCATGTTTGACCTTTATTCAGCATTCTTGACTCTTAACCATCACTTCAATCATCAGTTAACCATTATTACCCATCACTTCAATCACTACTTAACCATTCTTAACCTCCACTTCAATCACTACTTAACCATTATTAACCATCACCAATCATCTCAAGCGTCCTGATGACAGCACCCGTCACCATCCTTGACTGAGGCCGGTGCTGGCGACACGCGCGAACTCCGGCCCGTCGACTCACCCTGGCCGTGCATCTGGGTGGAGCGATGGTTCACCCAATGGTTGGTGGGGTTCATGACCACTATGATCAAAAGATGAGAAAAACTGATAATGGTCGATAATGGTTGTCAAGTTGATGTGGTTACTGTATAACAAAATTAGGGTTTATAACAACTAGTATCACTATGATAATCATTGATACGAGTCGATTGTTGTTAATACGATTTCATAACGAGTACTAGTAGTTAATAATGGTCAACAACAACACTAACTACTGTTATTCCTTCTTATTTAATGATTAAATGACGGTTGGTGTGCGGTCATTTGATAGTGAACATTGGTTAAACAATGATGAAGATGCGATAGTACGGCTAGTCACTGCGAACACGGGTGTATGATAACGGTTTGTGATTGAGCATGGCTGATACACACACATATATATATATATATATGTATAATGTAAATATAAATTCATATACATATATATATATATACATACATATATAATCATATATATATATATATATTTGTAAAAACTGCTCATTCAGTAAGACCCAACAGTCAACAAGGGCTCATATCTGCTTTCTTCCAAAACTACATATGGCTCATAGTGCTTAATGCTGGTTTATGATGGGTACAGTGATCATGCAAGAACCGCTTAATTAAATAATCAAGCTAGATATAACCACTTGAGGCCAGGGGTAGGTGACGAAAGCAAGCATTGCAACTGACTTGACTGAAACAACAAACAATCAGAAAGCTTGCATTCATTTTTGTGGAAGAAAACTGCAACATGCAACGACCCTGGAGGGAGTTGAGCCGGTCGAGATGAATTGTTCAATTACTTGCTAAAGCAAGAGCAACTTCAGCTAGCTGACGCTAGCTTTCGTGATTTGCAGTATAAAGATGTAGCTGACTTGGCTTGTTTGGTGACCTCTGCATGGTGTGGGTCAATATCAGCTGTCAAACATAAAAAAAGTTAATCCCTCAGTGTTGGTGAGTTGTAGCGATACCATCGTACCAATATTGGTCCAGCATCACCATTGCAAACCCATGATGAGATATGGACACTGGCTGAGTTTGCTTCTCTGCAAGATGGGCCCCCCTCAGTTACTTAACTCATGATTAGGGTAACTAATAACCACAGCACAGGTAGCTGGTCCATTAACCCGGACAGGGGCTACGGAAATGTTTTGACGAGCTGGAAATATCCTTTAACCAATCACGGTGCAGGGTGGTTCAAAGCATGACCTTTCTATCTACCTATCCATCTGTATGACAATGGTATCTAGATTAATTATGATTAATTCACATTCACAAATACTGAGGGTGTAACTTGGGGTTGCGTAAAATAGGGGACCCACAAAATGCTTGGTTTAGGACTATAAATTATAAACAATCAAAAAAGGATGACTTGAGGGATCCCTTATTTTGAGAAACACCACAAATTGATAATATTTTCAATACCAAACTAAGATCAATGTGAACTTGAACCCCATCACGTCGTTGAAGTCGTCGGAAAGGGCAATTTTCACAAACATAGTTGTCAGCAGGCTAAAAAATCATGACGGGGAAATGTTCAGGATGCGCAGCAAATGGCGTCACCTCGATCCATTGACTGGAGGTAGACTGGCAGTTGCAGCAAGGACAAACCATATATGAATAAAACATATGATGGTTTCAGCATGGTTCAGCAAATTACAACAACCGTCAATGCTATTGTTAATCAATTTTATTATGTCAACATATTGACATTATATCTAATATTATGATTAACATTGATGAATTAACTACGAGTATTGTTAACCATTAACTAACTATCATTAATCAATCAAATACTGAACTCTTGTTAATCAATGAATGAATCATGTTAACAAAATAATCATTCACATTAACACTATTGAATAATCACTATGTGTTGCGCAGTTGCGCATGTGACCGCCGGCAGCTGATTTCCAACACCCACAACCCCGGAACTTCCCCAGCCTTGGGGGATAATGGCGCACTGGCAGAGCCTGGGAAGGCACAAGGAAAAAGTCGGTTTACCTATGCGGCTATGGGTCAATACAAATCAACCAATTTCATGGGGGATTTCCACCAACAATACAAGGGAAAACAATGGTTAATGGTGGGGAACCAGGGGTACGGGGTGAACTGACCCACTGCCATGCAACTGCAGCATCTGTATTGATGCAAGGTGGGGCCCGCAAGATAGCTAAGTTGGTTTACAACTCGGATACGTTCTAGGAAGGCTATATAGATGTAAGTCGATGTAAGTACAGTATACTACAGTCAAATGGCTTACACACCAAATTATAACTAGGGGGTGCTCCACCTTGTCATAACTGGTAGCTACCCTAGTCATAACCGAAGTAAACTAAGGTGCAACGACTTCGGTCTCAAACAACCCATAACCACAAACAGGTAATCCCAAACACCATGATGTACCACTTGGCAAAAATCTCGAAGTAGAACCTGAAGAAATCAGAAATCACAAAATGAATAGCAGCTTTCCGTTGCTTAGATGGTCTTATACCCTGACCAGTGGAAAAAAAAACATTTCTCAATGGACCGCATTCTTACTGAACATTTCGCAGCTAGCCAAACTGGTTTCCTAAATGACGATCATGGGCAGAAAAAAAATATAACACAAGTGCAAACCAAGGCTTGTTGTTGAGTAGAACAGGACCATTAACAGGACCATTGGGATCAACTCATTGGCTTGCAAGTATCATCTGGTTGGCGGTTTAATGATTTCTACTGAAAATGAAAATGTTTACTGAAATTGATACATGTTTCAAACCACCAACCAGTCATTGAAATAGTATGCATCTAGTCAAAGTCGTTCCTTTTTTCCCAGGGATCAAAACAACAACCCACCACTTGTCACGGCTGAGCCTCCCTAGCCCCAGCCTCCTCGAGGAAAAAACGCAGACTCACCTCAACTGCGCCCCGAGGTTTGTTGCCCCACCGTGGGGCCCAAGCATTCATCAACTGCGGGAATCGATCGGCACAAACGTCTGTATGGGTATGACATAATCTGCCAGCTGGTTATGAGTTCACCCCTGATGCTCAGCACAACCTTCACAACATTATGAGTTCAAATTTGTTTCCAGGACAATTAGTGATGGGTAGGCAATTGATGGAGAAGCATTAGTTTACATCATCCAAGTGATTCACCAATCATGAGTCACAGTCTATCCATGAATTAACCTGGATAAGGTTCCAGGCTCGAGTCAAATCACTCTGCGTTCAAGACAGCCGTTTTGTTTTCGCACTGCAGGTGACGAACGGCAATTCTGCTTTCCTAACGGCAAGTCTACAAGGTGGGCCCCCCTTAGTTAGCTAAGTTGGTTCATAACTGGGGTAACTACTAGTTATTAGTTATGCTAGATATAACCATAGTTCAATGGCTTATTATGGCTTATTCATCAACTTGTAACTAGGGGGGCCCACCTTGTATGATGGTTGATTAACTAAGGGTCTGTTCATGGTCTCCTTTACGATCCAAAGTCGTTGACCAACGACGCATTGCTTGGTTGATTGTCATTGTTGCAAGGCCACAAAATGAGCTTGTCTAGGACATGCAATCTGACCACAAATAAAAACCATCAATCATCGTCATTCAATATCCCCAGCGACCAGAGACCACTATTGACAGGAAGTATAAACATGTATCTAAATTTACATATTATATAAATAATATAGATGATAAAATATATATATATATGCGTGTGTGTATTTCTGCAATTATTAAACATCTCGCATCATCCACTCACTTACCAGTGGCATGATCAACCCTCATTAGCCATCACTGGTTACTCGCAAAATAAAGAAATCATTAACTCATCATTAGAACCATTCAGAATTGATCAGCTACTACCATCGACGGCCATTAATCCATGCCAAACATGTATAAACCATGAAGTTCGCTCGGGTAATCAAACACGACAATGAATACCCATTTTCAAAAGGTAAATGATGTATTAACAAATCTCACCTCTTGTTTTTTCTATTTTGATCTATGTTTGACAACCGGACGGTAACCACTATCAATGCCTTAAACATCACTCCAGGCAATTATTGTTAATAATGTCAGTCAATTAGCACTGCTAGCCGCAGTAGCGATCAATCACCTGGTCCATGAGCAAAAAACCATCAACCATATCCCAGGCTTTGGGACCTAAAGTGTCATCATACAGAGTGGTACCCCCCAGGGATCGCCAAATTAGGTCATAACTAGGGTAACTGTCAGTTCTAGAAGATATAGCTATACTAAGGTGGCTTTTTAAACTAAGTTATAACTCAGGGGGTACCACTCTGTAGCAATCAATGAGCCATCCGAGGGTGAATAACCATGAAATGATCCATGAATTGACTCATTACCCAGGACTTATCTCTGTGAAACAACGCGCAACCAATGAACCTGTAGCAACCGGCCAGCTCTGTTTCGGGTAACTACGTCCCGACAGGTATGACAGGACTCATCATTCTCAACTTAATAATCAGAAACAAACAAAGCCATCAATTCACCATTAATGAACCGTTGATTTAGCATCAACCAGCCATCAATTAAGCATTGTTGAACCGCCAACTTACCTTTCATGAATCACTTCTAAACCACCAACTGGCAGTGGGTCAGTTCACCCCATACCCCTGGTTCCCCTATCATTAACCATTGTTTTCCCTGTTATTGTTGGTTAATATCCCCAATGTTCGTTGGTTAATATTGACCCAGCTCGCCAACTGACCGTCAATGAACTGGCCATTGATTCTCCATTCCTTATAGCCATGTATAGCTGGTATATCCCCTACTATTGTTGGTTTTTTCCCCTATTTACCATTAGTCAGCTACTATTAACCACTGGTTGATTCTCCATTCCTTGGCCCGAAAAAACCATCCTTTCCCAGAAGAGCTTCACGCCCTGGGTCCCGGGCTTTGTGGACCCAACGCTTCAGACGCCCCAGGCGACATCCTGAGCGGTGGGCCGGGAGGCGAAGGGAAGGAGGGCTTGCTGTTGCACAAGGTGGGCCCCCGAAACGTCAGCGAAGTTGGTTCATAACTAGGGTAACTACTAGTTGTGGTAGATATAACCAGCTTGTGAAAAATGGTTTGTTAATCAACTTGTCACTTGGGGGGTCCCACCTGGTATCAATTGGGATTATCATTTGATGATGAATGGTTGATGCTAGATGAGTTGACTTAGCTTGGCCATGGTTTAGCTCGGTGTGTTTCAAAACTGACGCAACCACCTTGGTTGATGAACCGTTCTTCGCCGCAAGTACTCATTCAATGAGTGGCTAAATTTCTCAATGGCACACGATTGTGAATTAACCAACAAGACGCGACGTTGGCTGATCAGTGCTGGAACCGATAGCAAATCAATGGCTCATGATTTTTTGACGAATGGTTGGTGCCAGGAATAATGAATTGCACATGAATGCCTGTTTGTTGACTAACAACGGTTGATGCGACTTGTCGTAACTGAAATGATAGCTTCATGGTAAGTGTGACGCCATGGTTGTGAACGATTACTTGTCGGCTATTTACTCGTGAGTGGCTGCTGGTTGATTATCAATCTCTGCTTTTCTGCGGCTACCTGGCGCAGTGAAAGCAGCAACAAGGGATGATAATATTATACAGAGTGGTAACCCCCTGGGTAGCTACTTTGTCTTCCTTGATAAGCCCCCTTAGTATAGCTATATCTTCTTGATCTGGTAGTTAACCTAAGTTAGCTGACTGGGGGGTGCCCCTCTGCAGGGAATACCAATGGAGCGCCCCTAGGTTTGCCACGCGGAAACACGACACCCGCGGCGCTAGCATCAAATCACCTGCATTTTCCGTCAACAATGACTTGGCTGGAGTGATTTCCAAAGGACCGGTTCCGAGAAACTTGAGAGGAGTCCGAGGGGTAGACTGCAAACGACGAACCTCCTTGCTGCAGGGACTGCGGAAAAGGCAAACTTGACATGCTGAGACCTCTACCACCGGAAACTTGCCATCCTCGGCTGCATCGAGATACTCCAGGATTTTGGGGAAGAACTTTTTTGCAACCTCTCCCCAGAGGGTGAACTGCACCAAACACGTGGTGTCGGCCGGCATGCAACCCCCCACCTCTTTTCCATTTCCACCACGAGGCTTTGCACCTCTTCTTCAAGACGCTTGGTGGGAGCAACCCAAGTCAAACTCGATCCAAGGCGCTGCTTTGGCTACCAGAGCACGTTGAGCAACCCAAATTGCTTGAACAGGCAAACAGCCGCGATTGGTGATAGATATCATGGAACTATCGTGGGATATCATCAGTACTCAGCCGCGTCTGGTATCAAACAGCCGCGATTGGTGATAGATACCCTTTATGATTGGCTAGCGTCAGAGCGGGCGCAGCAGGGACCAATGAATGCTTCTCAGCTTGGGAATGTGGTCTGAAGCGTCGACACTTCCATGCCCAGTTTGGTCAGCCGCAGAACTAGGAGCGGGGCCGTGGTGGCTGCCACACCCTCCGTATCTGACATTGCAGTTTGCAGTTCGCCTGTAGTCCCACAGACTTCGAGGCAAATGGAAAAGCTGCCCGAAAACATCGCTAGCACCAAGTTCCAAAAAATTGCAAAGATCCATGTCAGCTGAATAGCAATGCAAATTGCGAAGGATCGCAGATATGGGTGCTCCTCAAAATAGGGGACCCGTATATCATCAATCAACAAGAGGACGAGAAAATGGTAAAAAAACACGCAAGAAGCCAACTGTTCAACAATAGACAATCAAAAATAGCACAAATATGTAGAAATCAATCCATCAATACACAATTTTTGACTATTCACCCTGGACACCATCAGTGGCTTATCATTGCATTTATAGTTCAAGTCATCATTCAATTGGTTGTGCGAATCTCAGCCACTAAATTTCTCGCCAATCTGGGGCAAGTAGCTTTATGATTGTGAGCCGTGGGGCATGGCCTCCCAGAGTCATGGGTACTTGACCATGACTCAGGTATATATCGTGTCACCACAAAACATCAACACAGGGCACTGGTAGGGAAATGGAAGCAATGATGAAACACATAGGAGTACCAGGTCCCAACCATCATGCCAACTTCAGCTGGTCCATGTGCAGTGAGAAACCTGGAGACACTTAGTTCAGTTGGGGTTTGGTCGGCCACCGTGAATTACGGGCTTATGGGAATCAACAACGTGCGTATCGGTCTGGATCAAGAAATATCAACTGATGCCAACTATTCCCAACATGAAGCAGTACAGATTCTTATCAAGGTATGCACATGTATGCTTATACATGGGTATGGATGTAAATCTCTGTGCATACAACAATATGTGCTATATGTGTCTATTCTATATGGGCATTTACCGATGTACACATGCATGTTCATATCTTGACAAATGAATATGCGGATACAATTGGAAGAAATGCATGCACGGATGTGAATACATGTGGTTGTTTCTCAAAATAGGGCCCCCAAAAAATTGATGATTTATTACTATAAACTGTTAATATTGGATGATTTGGAGGCGTCCCCTATTTTGAGAAACCACCACATGTGTAAAATATGTGACTAGACCAATATGCATGAATGCCACAATCAACTCATGTCGACAGGGCATGATTGACTACACCTGCTCTCCACAATCTGCAAACTGCAAGCAAGCATCTCATCTAAGGGGGGCCCCTGCAGTGCGAGGAAACGTCAGTGATGGCAGAATCTGGAACCCTGAATTCTACTGCTGCTGCTGCTGCTGCCATGCCACCAGCAGGACCCAACAATCTGGATGTGTTCAGGGCATTGCTGAGGGTGTAGGAATGCAAATCATCATCTGGTTGGTGGTGTCAACCCCTTTGAAAAATATTTGTCAACAAACCATTTGTTAACAATTAATAGGACAAATCAGAAAATGTTCAAAAACACCAAGCAGTATAACAAGTGTACCCCCCGAAATCGTCTATCTTCATGGGATTGCTAATCATTGCCCAGTGTGGGAAGCCCTTGTCTATAGAACGCTCACATGTCAATCGAAGCAATCATCTCGCTCAAGGCTGGCCAACAAATATAGGGCAAAAACATCTACACCAGCAAACTGTAGACCATGGTCATCTACGAATCGTGAAGCCTACATTGACCAACAACAAAGATGCCTCGTTTTGGGGACATGCTGAGTACATCTTATATGGTAGGGTAGCTCCATTTTGGGGGCGCGTACTATCATGGAATGTTATGGAGATCTCAAGCCCGTGAAAATAGGGGTCCACCCACTTATCATCCAGTTTGCAAACCGTTTACAGTGATGAACCAACTACAACTTGCGGCCCCCCTTTTTGAGGAACCTCCAAGTGTTTTCAACACAATCCAGTTCCTCACGAGTCCCAATCACAATTAATCACACACCTGGACCCTTTTGTGACTTTGTGAACTGCTAGATTTCTATGGACGTTGTGCAACGTTGATTCTCGGTATGGCACTGGCATTGTTTTCCAACGTAGCACCAACTCATGAACTGTTCAAGAAAATGATATTAGCTGAAAGCCCCAAAACCCAAACAAACTTCTTGGGTGTCACCATCAAATCAAAGGTGCTGACAAAAAAACCTGCCCAATCCACGGCAGTTTCCTCGAAATCATCAACCTTGGGCACGAAGTGGTATTTTCCGTTTGTAAGCTAGTTTTTAAGCCGCCTCAGTATAGTTATAGCTTCTATAAGCACTGGTAGTTACCCTAGTTATAACCTGACTTAGCGATCCGTGGGGGGGTACCATTCTGCACTTATCATCCACCAATCATCTTCTTGTCAAGTTACATTGCCGCTCAAAAGCTCTGCTCGAGCTCTCTTTTCTTCGTCTTCACCTGGCGATCTGCCCCGAGGTCATGGAAAGCGGTCAACCGAGGATTTCTCATGGTGAATTAGCATCATTCACAAGGCTATGCAAGGCTATTAACGGAGCGTTGACTCAAGCTGGTTAACCCAAAGATGAGCTGGTTGACAAGGCATAGCAACCAGAACCAAACAGTGTTGTCCTTTTTTGCATTTTCAAGCCCCGCAAATCTGGGAGACATACACAAAAGCAACGTAGACGTGCAACATCAAAGTCACAGGATGAACAAGAAAGAAATACACAAAACTTGCCATGGCGCACTGCCAACAGTAATCAATGATAGCCGACAGCTAATCTAACTGTTCCTGCGTATCTGTCACCATGGTTGTCTGAGTTATCAATTCACACCCTGTGGCTTCACCTTGCCGACCTTGAGGTCAGCGTCACAGCTTCCCCCGAGGAGAGGCTTCCCCAACTTGGTGGGGCACCATCTGCCAGGTCCGCGCAACATTTGCGTCTTTCTATGTGTACAAAACATCGCAAGTGGCCAGACCTTCGAAACTCTGATTAAAGCCGCATAAAAGCACAACAGAACCATTGGGTAAAACCTCGGACAAACATTCATCCCACCGACGTCAAACAAGAACCCTGGGATTGCCCGGACCCTGGTTATACATCATGGCAGTCAATGTTGCGTGCTGGCTTGGGCAGAACCCTTCCTCAAAGATGGTTTAAAGCTGTTTACATCTGTTTACGTCACAGCTTGGATGTGCATTCCCACGTAGTAACTGGGAACTTACCATGTTTATAGGGATTAGAAGCTACCTTATACGGTTTGTGAGCATGGTCAGAAGTTCAGCTGCGCATCCAAGAAGGTGAGCTACGGATTGGGTTTAATCTATAGTGAGTACGGGTCGGTACAATGCCTAATATCATTTCAATGCAACACAGGTCGGAAGGAATGAGTGATAATCAAACTGAATATCCATGATATCCTGTGATAGATGATATTTGTGTCATTGACCACGGTTCAGCAAGCGTAATATCATCATGAAGTTGGAAATGATGTCCTGTGATTTGTCAGATGCTGATCACACTGCACCCCTTACAGGTCTGTCCATGAAATCGCCACCCACCAACACGGTACCATGGCACGAGCAATTATATCTTGACATCATCCCACCGGAGTAGTTGGCTTTCATATATAGGCTTATCAGAACAATAGCGATACCCCCAAACGTTCCGTAAATGATCCGACAAGGTGGGTTCCCCTTAGTTAAAAGTTGAACAAAAACATTTAACTATGGTTGTATGTCTACCATAACTAATAGTTACCCTAGTTATGAACCAACTTAGCTAACCAAGGAGTTCCACCTTCTAAATAATCATTAATTCATTCATAGGGTCATCAGCCAGCTATAGGGGCACACCATTTTTGGACCCACCGGCAAGGCAGCTCTCCGGCTCGCCGAGCATGATATGGGGAACAACATTGTACACGCTGGGGTCCCTAGTTATGAGTTGGATGATGAACCAATGAAATGGTAGATTAAGACATGTCAATGCACTAGTTCAATGGTAGTGACTTTGGTTTACGAACAAACCTTGCTAACTAGGGGCCCATGCTTGTAGAAATCTTATGACGCAAAAAATGACATCAGAGGCAATTACAGAGGTCATGATGCTATAGGAAGATAATGATCATAGAGGATGATCCACGAAGAACGATACATGCATGAAATTCAATGACTACTTTGCGTGTAAAAATTAACATATTTCCAAAAACAACGCGTACCAAGTCCAATGTCATGCGTATAAAAGCAAAACTGACGTCAACAACAGCACCGCATACAGCCACACAAACAAACAACAACAAAATGAAATGTTCAACTTAACAACCAACAATCGGTTGAACAACCATCAAAACCACCAACACCAGTTAGTGTTGGTTGCAGGTTTTGGTTGCACTCAACAAGCTCTGAAGAACAACAAAGACCACTTGTTCAAGAATTAAGTCAACCTCTCAGATTGTTTCACCATTGAAGTCAACATTGAACATTGTTTTTCTTCCACTAGCCCCTATTATTAACCACCATTTAGTCAACAACCTCTGAAGAACAAAGGGTTGCAACTTATTAAGCAAACCCTATCTATTATTAACCACCATTGGTGGTCGAAAACACCAACAACTCGACTACTGTTACCACCAACATGCAAGCTCGGCACGTCCAGCTGGCCCAGCCAGGCCTCCGAGGTCCGGCGCCTTGTGCTCGGTATGCAAAGGAGTCTGATCCCTGGGGCGCGCTGGAGAAGGAGAGGTGGTGATGGCAAGTGGTGCCATGTGATGCCATGTGATGCCATGTGCTTTTCAACCATTGGTGGTGATATCCTGGTGGTTTTCAACCATCATTCATGGTAAATTCACTGCTATTGATGGTGTCGTCACAAACGGCGCGGGAGGAAAAAACACATTTTCTCAGCATGGGGCGGTCGGGTGGGGTGATCTTAGGCTCATTGTTGGCACTGACCCGTGGAAGGTCATGCAGCAGCTCTTCCATGCGGGTATGCACCCCAGGCAGGCTGCAGCATGTCGATTATGGCGAGATAATGATGACGGTTACATGTCTGCTTGGTGGTTTCAACCCCTATGAAAAATATGAGTCAACCAACCGATTGGAAATCATTTCTAGGGAAAAAAGAACATGTTTGAAACCACAAAGATAATAATGATTGTGATGATGAAGGACCAAGCAGAATTGTTGCCTCGTTGAATGGAACCTTCTCAAGAACAATGTGGAACAGTTTGTTGGCTTCCTGGAGACCTGGCCTTCTTCCAGAATCTAAATCCTGCGTGACTCTACAGCAATGTGTCTTTGTGCACAAGAAAATAACATGTGACCTGCCCCGTTTCAGCGTTGCACTTTGTCCGTAAATGCCTGATGCAGACACTGAGTTCGCTGAGAACGAACAATTTGGAATTTGTACATTGACATGTTTTCAAGCTGAGTGGTGAAAACGATTCCATCTTTGGTTTCGGTGGGTCTGTGATGATTTCCAAAAGCCACATCAGCAAATCTTTCCCAAGCTTCCATATGCAAGTCTCAATAAACTCACCCGCAAGATGCAAGATGCATGGTTTCCAGGGATTCCTGGTGTCTTAATTTTCGCTGTCACTGTCGTCAAATTAACGCATTCTTCACCCTCTTCATGTTCTGACCGAGCTCGTTCTGCAATATTTCTTTGGCCCAGCCAGGCCAAACGATCGCTGATAATATTCGACCCAGAATATCTTGCAAGAAACAATCCTTGGCCTGCTTTCGCGCCACGCAGTGGCACAAGCTAATGGACAGTTGGCAGCCCATGACTGGGCGCCCAACGCACACGCCAGCATTTGCATGGCGAATTTGATATCTGACACCACATTGAATACCCGAGATCAACATTCCATGCAGGCAGTGTTTTTCTAGATAGTTCGCGACTTCTGCTGATGCAGCAAGCCTGGATGCATATATCAGTTTTCAAACCCGGAGGGAATCCAGGCAAAGGATACGTGAGCTGATGTCGACCACGATGTCCATCTGAAACCTGCTATCGTCCAACCCAAAAATCTCACAGAAGGCTCAAAGTCCTGCCATTCAGAGGGTGACCAAACATGACAGCGTCTGCCTTCGAATTCGGAATCTGCTCTTGGTATCCAGCCAGTGTCTAAATTACCCAGTGCCGTTGAATACGAGCTTACCTAGTTTATGGCTAATTGATGGTAAACTGATAGTAAATTGATGGTCAGTACTGGGTAGTTTGAGTTGGATTAGTGATGGTTAATCATGATAGATAGTGGTTAAGACAAATGGTCAAGACCCACGCAAGGCTTTGAAAAGGATATATCGTGCCCAGACACCCCCAATTCAAACATGATGTGTAACAACAGCAATGACAGCAACTACCATAGAGAGGAAACACAACCACAACGAATAAAGCATAAGAACAAACTCAACATAAAGAACAAGGAGTCACGATTAAAAGACAATTGAATTTGGCAGCAGATATCAGCAAATAACATTAGGTTATTGAGTATCATCATTAAGTTATTGACTATCGCCAATTCATGATTCTGGAATCATGGGAGCGAATCACATACATGTTTGAGAAGTATGGTTGCTATTGGAAACCGTTGAATATCTTGGTGGCTTATAGATCCCTTGCTAAAAATATACTTTTAGTGGTTATATGGTAAATCAATCATATCCCAAAAACACTAAAAACCTAAGTTAGTGGGTATAAGCCATCCAGTTATCATTTGTCAGCAAGGATTTCAAGCCGCCCGGCAACCTGTTCCACGGCGCGGAAACCTGCGGGAATGGCGCTGGCCGGGCCTCTCTCCGACGGCAAGGCTTTGGGAAGCCTCAGCAACGCATGGCTGCAGAGGATGGTGGTGGAAGATGTGGCTATGGGTCAATATTAACCATCAATAATGGCTTGTAATGACCAACCAAATCATAGGGAAAACAATGGCTAATGATAGGGGAACCAGGGGTACAGGGTTTTGACCCACAGCCATGTTGAAATGGTTGATGATTAGACGGGGTAGGCTATTGTAACAAGGGTTCAATTGATGGTTGATGATTCGATGGAACTCTTAGCATCAAATCGCCACCAATCATCAACACTGCAAACTCAATAATTTAGAGGCCTTGTAATGATGATGCCGCCAACATCATCCACCGACAATGGATTGAAATCATCGACCTTTTTGAGGATCGCAACCAACAACCAATTGTTGATGGCCCTAACCGCTACCTAAGAAAGCCGCTACTGATGTAATTGCTGTAGAAATGCAGGTGGATTGGATTCCCAGACCAACACTCATGACTCCCAGCACCAAGCAGCAACACTGAGGCCATAGCAACCATAGGTTCCACATGAATTCCCTGCAAAAACATCGAAAAACAATGTTTTCAAAGGAATGTTTTATGGATATGCTTAGTTTAACTTAGTTTGTCATAGCCCTTTGAACCAACTTCCATCAACCGGGATGAGCAACTGCCAACCACCACTGCCATAAAATACTTTCCAGTAGATAATGCCATCAGTTACAGCTACAGGAATGGTTTCTGTCGATCCAGTGCGCAAAAGCTGAAGGCATGATTGCTGCTGAATCATGGACGAGGATGGTCCAAAAACCACAGCTGGAAAAATTGGATCACTCAGATGTTCCCCCACTTCAAAGGCTATAACAAAGGCCTTTTTGAACCAAGGATTCCAAACAAATGTGAACATGACTATTGACATATTGATGTGAAACAAGACACGTCGTTAGGTTCGTTTTTTTGGGTGAGGCATGGGTCACTGAATGGCCTACAGCGGGCCTACTTCATGAATGGGGGTTGTCCCAAAGCTCAACATTCGTTTGCAACCAGCTCCTGATTTCTGGTATTGGCATGCGTTGGCGTTTGCCTTGTCAACAAGAAATGATCCTAGCAACGAAAACCTGAGATTATCCAGAAGGATTAGGATGATTAAACATATTTTAGTATATGTCAGTATCAGGACAGCACCCATCCATTGCAATTTGCATGGCCGACCCCCTGGTAACGCATGGAAAATCACCATTTCATCCATTGCGAAGTCATCCTGATAGGTTTCCAGAGACGAAGCCCACCCCTGTCCACCAAGTGGCACGAGGGCTGCGTGAGCCAGAGAAGAGCTTGGAACTTGCCTCGACACCGGCCCACCGTGCGGGACGTGGCCTGCCTTCTGCAGTTGATGAGATTTGGGGATGGGTCAAGCAGTTAACCAGCCATGTTGCTGACCTTCATGGCCTTTTGGAACTCAGCCTGTCTGAAAACTGGGGTTTCCCAGTGTGCCTTCTCTCCCGCAAACCCGGGACCAACATGGCCTACTGGCCCCGGGGTTGGCTTTTGAAACGCAGCAAACGCTTGCTCTCTGTGTGCTGCTTATCAGGTGAATCTTCAACTTCCGTGACACAACCAGGCAAAACATGGCAAAACCACATCACGTCCTGTTGCAACATATTTGCTTACAGAGACACATTCTGAGGATTGGTGTGAACCAAGAGTCAGCACGGGCAAGGTCGACTGGGGGCATCAATGAGAATCGGGAAAATAACCAAACAGTGATATGTGCTTAGGTTTCCAAAAGATTGTCACGTTTTTAGTTTGTTCCTTTTTTTCCGGAAACCTTCTGATCACCACCACTTGCCCAACTGATACCTCAAAGATTCAAACTTCCAATATCTTCCAATTATTTAAATCAATTGACCTGTCTGACTCAGGATGAACTTCCAATCTCCCTCCTGACGGTGACCACAGGTGACCACATCCAACCTGATGGTTCTTTACCAAAATTCGGGTCTTTGTTGGGATCTTCACCTATCTTTGGAAAGTTACTATTGATCCACGACCAGATCCCCCATTCAACTGTTGTTCATTATCCCTTAACCATTAACCAGCTATTACACCAACCATTGATTGCAGCTTGTCAATAACTCATTCACCATTCATTCAGCAACATGAACCAGCAAACTAAACCAGCTAGTGAAGCATGGGTTGACCATTACTTAGCATTGTTAACCATCATGAACCATTGATATTGACCCATACCAGCCCACGATCGACATCTCTCGCTCCCTCGTGCTTGCCTCCCGTGCGAGAGCTCGTGAAGGAGAGTCCTGCAGAGCCAAAAGGATTGGTCAGTTTGGCATGTGGTATCCCAATTCGTTTAGCCAAACTTGCTTCTAAGGACCCTTGAGTATCCCAAACGGATTAGAAAGCAAGTTAGAATCAAAGGGATACTCTGAGTTATCACCAAACGGATTCTAACTTGCTTTCTAAGCCACCTGAGTTTAGTTACTATACATGGTAATTACATGTAATTACCCTAGTTATGCCCTAAGTTGACCAACTGGGGGTACCACTCGGTGGTTGTTGATGGCTGGTGCATGTTCTTTTTATTCCTCTGGAAACAACCTCCGAACCGTCAAGATGACAGTATGGTGATGACAGGCAGACCTTTGCCAAGAGTCCGAAACGCAGCAACACTCATGGCGATTGGAACCCAATAACACTAGGGTTGGCATTGACATAGCATTACATGTCACCCGATCAATGGTGGTATCATGTGAGACCCATTGTTAATGACACCACACCTGCTTTACCACGGAAAACTAGCTGTTGACTTCCAATCAAATATATGGGTTCGATAAAACCTGGATCTCCTATTAATATCATTTAATATCATTGTTCTTGATTGCGACCCAGCACCATTATCTATAAACATAGTCAACATCCACCACTAGAAACTCTAAAGAGTTTCTCTAAAACTAAGATCTCCCACCTAAGCAATATTAATTACGCACCATCGAGCACTATCATCTGTTGCAAACAGCTCCATCTCTGGCCGAAAACAATTGGCTTTCTATTCCTGGTTTTGATGTGAAGTATCTGCCCCAAAGAGAACAGGTGACCGAGTGACAGCCGTGTGTGGGTCGCACGGTCGATGGCACCCGTGATGGTGAATCAGTGTTTCATTATGGCAAGCCTTCATGCGAACTGTTGTGGTGATGGTTAATATGTTGTGTTTGCATTAATTTTTGTGAGTATCATTGTTTTCATTGTTACTGTTTCTATTCTAGTTTAATCACACTGTTGCGCTAAAAGTTCATCTAATGACTCCCCAAGTAATTGTCATTTGGGCTTCAGGGCACTCTAGTCACCCGGGCTCGGTAGTACTCTAGGTTTTACCATACTTCTACTGCCTGAAAGCGGGTAGTTGATGTCCTGCCTATACAAGGGACGGGGCCGTCAAAATAGCGATTTGTTGGTGAACGTAACTAGGGTAACTCCTAGCTATGGTCCTGGTAGATAGAACCATAATTAAATGGCCTTAAAAACCAACTTATAACCAGGGGGGCCCACCTTGTAAGTATACTTAATATGGTTATATCTACCATTTGCTTATAGATGCCCTAGTTATGAACCTTCTTAGCTAACCAGGAGGCCCACCTCATGCCCCAAGAATCATTCGCGTACTCCAGTTGAAGCCTGGATTCAGCAAGTCTCGGCTGCCAAATATCTGGAGCTGTTAGCTCCACGAGAAACCCAACAAATGATTGGTGGTTTCAACCCCTTTGAATACTTGTCAACCAACCAGTTGTTGATAATTGCTAGGGAAAGTAAAACATGTTTAAAACCACCAAACAGAAATCACTGAATTTGCCCAGAAAATGTGCCTCATGGTAAACTCAAAATTTTCTGGGCAAATCTCCAGTCATTTCTTGGCTTTTCAACAATCAACAACTACTCTGTAAACTCAATACCTATTATGGCTTAATCAAAATTCAACCAACCATTTTGAGACTCAAGCATTTTCTTGACTCAACCCTATCTCAACCATTTCTTGAGTAAAATTTCTGTGAGTCAAAGCTTTTTCCAACGGAGGAGTTGGATCGTGTTCCACCATCCGTGGGCGACGCAGCTCTGCTTCACACATCGCATTTTACGCTGGCGCAACGATGCTGCCGGCGGCGCCCACTCAGGTTGTGCCTGATCGATGCAATGGCGTCGGTGAATGCATCCAGCGCCTACTGCATCCAGTGCCTAAACGCACATGAAACTGGTGGGGGCACCCAGCTGGTAGCGACTTGTTGGTGAACATAACTAGGGTGACTCGCTAGGGTATTAAGATAACTAGCTTGCTAAATGGCTTGTAAACCAAGCTATAACGTTTGGGGGGCCCCACATTGCATGTATCGTGGTTTCTCAAGTCACAGGGGTACCCCCAGTGGTCATCCCAGTCAGAAATTATTAGCAATAAACGTTCACAACTTCGGGGTTTGCAATTTTGAGAAAGCACGATATACGACTTTTGTCCAGTTGGCCGGACCTAAGCCGACGGCTTGTAAATGGGATAGTTTGGCTATTCATTGGCAATCATTAAACGTCTAATAATAAACCATTGCTAACCATGTGATTCCTTTAACCATTTTTCTAACAATAGATTGATTGTAACGTCAGCCATTAGCCATCATTCACAACCACCTTCGGGGATGCTGACCTGTTGGTATGCGCCCCTGCGAGTTGGGTCGGAGGTGCGTTTGTGAGAAGCAATCAGTTTCTATCCTCATGAGATTGCTGCTGTCAACCCCTATTTGGTGTTTTCTCAAAATAGGGAGTCCTAAAAAATGGTTGGCTTTTTTTTACTATAAATGGCTCACAATGGATGATTTAGGGGTTCCTTATTTTGATAAGCACCTATTTAGGTTGATCTACAGGGGTAATCCCCAATGTGGGCTGCCAACCGTGAGAAATGGGCTGCTTATTGAACACAATTGTGATTGACCAAGAAATTATTCCAATGGCTGCTGAAATCTTGATTCATCACGGACAGTTGATCAACAGCAAATGTGACGAACCAAGAACATATTCAATTTTTGTAGATCTTCCTATTGCTGCTGCAGAGCGTTGCTACACCACCACCAAGCATCAGTATTCTAATGAGCCAGTATTTATTTACCGCAATCAACCATGAATTCACATTACAAACAACCATGAAACACAGTATTGCTTGTGAATATCCACGGCCAATACCGTATGCAACAAGGAAAGAATAATTTACTACTTCCTATATACATGAAGTTGCTGAATGGTGAAACCGCTGACATGTTACAAGGGCTACTGCGCCATAACGAACTCCCGTACTGTACCCACCACAACGTCGAGTCGAAGCAGCAACTTCATCCGCAGCTAGCACAGCTCACTCAGAGATTTGCTGCCGCAGTAGGCGTTTCCTCGGGAGCGAAGCCGAGGAATGCGCCGCAAAGGTGTGATGTTTGGATCAACAAATGCTGTGAGGGGAGATATCCATCAGAATCGTGGGAATAGATGGTTCATGGTGGTTACGGATGCAAGCTATGTTCTATATATATTGAATGTTGGTATATGATGACTATTTTGTTTGATGACGAATAAGTCAGGGTGAAGAATGCTCAATGAAGGTAAATGATGGCTTGTTAGGATAAATAAGGCTTGTACTGGTTGATAGTACTGGGAGGTCCAAGATAATCAACCAGCCAAATACATGAATTTGGTTTATTTTGGCACGTTTGTTTTATGTGCGCTTTTGGCACGTATACATGGGTCATCGCGAATGGGGATGGGAGGACAGCATGCATTGAAACCACCCGTGAGAAAATTATGTAAGACCATGGCCTTATTGTTTTCTTAAACATGATCAATAACCAGCGATAAATAATATCAAGTGGTTGTTGATTGGTTCGCTAGGTACTCAAATCACATAGCACCATATTGAACCATGACAACCCAACTAGCAGCAACTAGCAGTCATCATCCATTTGCTCCATCATTCACTTGCAACGAAATTAACGTACTCAATGTCTGGTGCTAGCCATGCGCTTGGTGGCTGCGATTACGTCAACCGTTCGCAATTGTTCCACTAATCATCAGTCTAACTTCTAGAGTTTGTGTGCAACTACAATAATCGTTGACAAACCTATTGGTTCAATAAATCATATTCATTTCAAAGTAATAACATTAATTGAGAGCATGATCATCTTGGGATAAGTATGGTTCACCAATCTTACAGAACTCAACAGACAAGCAGCAGATTTCTACTCTAGCTTAGTAGCAGCTTCTAGAGTCACAGGGTGGACCCAAACGTCAAAACATAAAACTTGGTCTATACTGCAAGCCATTCAATTTTAGTTATATAAATTTTTAAACATATAACTACTTAAATAAATTGAAAAAATATGTATAATATATATATATATGTATAATTAAACAAATATATATATATATATATATATATATTTAAAAAGAAAAAATATAATACATATATCTACCACTACTAGTAGCTACCCCAGTTACAAACCAACTTAGCTATCTTGCGGGCCCACCCAGTAGCGTGGACATCCTGCAGTTGACCACAGTCAGCTGAAAGTCAAGCGCTCTTTCTCCGGGTTGAAAGGCATAGGAGGCCTGACGCAGAACGGCAGTCATACTGACCAGAGTTGGTTCAATCTTCAAAAGGGTATCACTTGTCACTTGCCACGCTTCTGTTCACATCCAGAGAAGGAAACAATTCAAAGATAGCGAGATGTGATGGGATCTTGATTGCAATGCTTAATGATTCCAACATCCAAGGCTTCACATCCAAAGAATCTTTGAGCCCCCAAAAAAATTGGTGAGCTGTCTTTGATGGAGATATCGTAGGGTCCAATGAAAACCAAAGATTCTAACATCCATATCACATCCAAATTCCGTAGGTAAACACTCAGCAAAGTGGGCCCCCAACCACTTATCAGTTGGTTTTATAACTTATCTAACTAGGTTTACCTACCACTTGTAGGGGTTATAACCCAACTTAGTTCAGTGGTTGTGGGCTCACCTTGTATGAACCATCAACGATAGGGTTATCAATCATCATGATCTGATTGGTTTAAGTATTTCTTGATTTTCCCTATTGATTATCAACAACTCGTTGGAAACAAGGCTTACAAGGTGAGCCCTCAATCACTTTTAAGTTGCGTTGTAACCCCTGTAACTGGTAGAATTCACCCTAGTTACACAAGTTATAGGACCCACTTAGTTCAGTGGCTGGGGGCCCACTTTGTATCACCCACGACTGTCTTTCTGCTGAGCTGAGTGTTTACTTAGAGCTTCACCACCTCGTTTCACACCCTTTCGCGCGCTAGCACCTCAGAGCTCTTTTCATGCGTTCCTTTTCCTCAGCGCGGGGATGGGTACACCGGGGACCCACGGCCCATCCCAAGGCCCATCCAAGAGCTGGCGAACTGGGTCAGCCGCAGTTAATCAACCAACGTTCATGGTGGATAAGTTCACCAACAATTTTATAGAGAAAACAATGGTTGGTGATAAGGGGAATCAGGGGGACCAAGGGTTTTGACCCACAGCCAAATGTAAACTCAATGTGAACCAGATTTGGGGGACCCATGGTTGAGATTGACTTGGTTTAAGTTGGTTTATCAAGTGGATCAAGTATCGCCAATGCCAATTTCATCTAGTTCATTCGGCAGCATCAAGCCAACCCATGTCTGAGAACCGCTTCGTGAAGCTTTGCAAGGTGTCTAAGTTGGTCTATGACTGGGGTACAGCAACTAGTAGTAATGGCAAATATAACTATAATTAGTTAGTCAAATGGTTTTAACTGGGGGGCCCCTTGTAAAAAAACGCGGCGAAGATTGGAACTCCTGCGGTCAATAAAAAGTGGGTGCTGTGAATTTCACCTGTTTCCATGTTAACATGAAATAAGCAGGGAAAGAAAACAGCAACCACAACGAACCGCCAAGCAAGGAGGACATGTCAAGATTACTAGCCACCACGAACCACTGTCAAGCATGAATCGCTACTTCATCATGTAATCAACCAATAAATGAACCATCATTTTTTAATCACTAAACCGTCAATCATCACGACTATTAGTTGGAGTCATGAACCACCACCATCAATCATTGAACATCATTCACGGTGATTAACTATCAAATACCATCCCTAACCGTCATTTAACCTTACCAACCATTCCAAACCGTTGCATTAGCTATTACTCACCAACATGTACCATCATCAAACCATCAACTTGCAAACCATCAACATACAACCACCTTTAACCTGTCTCTCCATTGTATCAACGAACCTAAACCAATATCGCCCAACATAAATCAACATAGACCATCATAAACCAGTACTACAAACCAATATATGAGCAATCATTGACTATTAAGAGAACCATATTAGCTGTTGTCAACCAACATTGGCCAACATGAATCTGTCAAAGCTGAATCAAATCAAGGCTTCCATCAAGCAGCAACGCTATTTTCGCCAACCCCACAGGCCGTGCTGATTGAACCATCGGCGGAACAATGGTGACTGAAGTTCAAGAGAAACAGTTACAGTCTAAGCAGAACTCAGCAAATTCACACTGGCTACATTATCTTTGACTGTAACATGTTTTCTCTTAGGGGCAGCTTCTTCATGAAATCTACACCATCCGAGCTGTTCACGGAGGTGTTTGCCTTGCCCTGACCTCGTCAAACCATCTGCTAACTGACTCCTGGTTGGAACCCAGTAGAGTCTGGCACGCTCTGAGTGTGGTCTGGTGGAGCACAGCTTTCGCAGCAACATAACCTGAATCACGTTTCCTTTCTCAGCCAGATGCTGTCCATCCTTCTTCACATGGTCGTATATGGATTTACAATCAGTTATCATGTTCATGGGAGCTATGCTTTGCCAGTCGCTGTCGTCAAGGTAAGGTATGACCTTGGTTCCCAGAGCAGCCTCAGTCAACAGGGCTTGTACGAAACGTGCCAAACCATGTGCCAGTATTGCTGCATGTGTTTCAGCAGCAAGAGAACTTTCAATGACGCGTTTGTTCGTCGTTGAGCGCCCATCCAGAGTATTCATTCGAACGGGTTCAGTCTTTTCAAGACTACCTTTAGAAACAAGACCTATCATCGCTCCTTTCTGACTATACACAAGTTTCTTTTCCTTTCCCGTCATCAGAATGTCATCAGCTTCTTCTTCATGGATTTCAGCGCCCACTGAGTTGAACAAAGACGCGTCATGGTAAGCCACCAATTCAGTAGATCCCAAGTTATAAAACTTGACACTGAAACGATTCTCAGTAACTTCTTTGATGAGACGATTAGCTCGAACCAAATCAAAAACTCTGAGGTCTCGAACTCTCTTCTGAAGTTGGTTGCGCTCAAATGCAGCGTCGGGACGTGACTGGGTAGCTAGCCATTGCAAACTCCCTACCGCAGTCCTATAGTCGGAAAGTTCCTCTGGTGTCGCAAAAGCATCAGGTTCTTTGAGTCTATCCCGAGTGATTTGAATCTTATCCAACCGTCCATCTATGAATCCATTTTGAGACAATTCAATGAAAGTTTCACCTTGGTCATCCTGTGTCACCTTCACCTCTTTGCCACAATAAGTGACACCAGCAGTCTCCTTAGCAACAGATTGCCAAGTGCCAAACGGGAACCTGTCGTGAAGTTGTTGGATCTTCTGTTGAGAAAACGACTCGCCATTACCACAAACCATAAGGTCGTCAACATGGACAATTAACAAACCAACACACTTACCACCATCATCACGTAAGTAGAATAACGCAGGATCAATTTGACTTTGTTCAAAACCAATCTCACTAGTAACAATACGACTCAACTCGTTAAACCAAGATCTGGGTGCGTCCGGCCTCCCGTAAACACTTTTCACCAATTGCAACAGTTGACCACTGACCAATCCAGGTAACCCTTGCCTCGGCTGACGCATAAACATGGGTTCACCCTCAAGAGGCGCACCTTGAAGGAAGGCATTACTGATGTCGCCAATGAACCAATTGTTGAGCCAACCATTGCAAATCACCATGTTCAGAAAAATCATGGTAGAGATTCTTTCAATCGTGGGGGAGTCAACCTGGAGTTCTCCTGTGGCCGCATCTGGACACAGGTGTCCCGCTATGCATAACCTCGCCTTCGCTTTCATGGGCAATGGCTTTCCCTGTGCATCAACTAATCCCGCGTGTTTGTTTCTCAGTACGAGACGTGAAGGAAGGATTCTCTTAGGATACATCTTTTCAATTTCATTACTCTCATCAACCGACAACACCTTACAACTGTCATATTTCAACCAACTATCCCATTCCTTCTTAATAGCATGATTAAAAGCTTCTTTGTCTTCACCAGAAATTTTGTCAAACGGAATTTCTTTGTCCAACATCTTCTTCATTTTGTTTCTACTAACAACCTTCTCAGTAAGAAAAGCACTTTGTGGTTTCAGCGGTTCGCTACGTGGCTTCTTCATCTGCCAGGGAACTGAATCAAGACAGATCTGTTTTCTAGTCCGTCCTGTGAACACTGTGACCATGGCACTGGCGGGACCACCTGGGAGATAATCACATGGTTCGGTCATCGAAGCCCAGCTAACTTCATCTTCCAACCGTTTCCATTGGTTTCCCTGTAAAACCCAAGTGGTGCGGTAAGGAAATTGACCAGCATAGGAACCGGGGTTCGATAAGCCCAACTCTTGTGACTCACCAACAACGGGTTTCCCAAACTATCCTTGTACCAACCAACACCTTGGTTCGCAGCATGCTTGATTTCATCGGGAACCACAACGTGTTCTTGGCCAACCTGTTCACCTTCATCAGCACCCATAAAAACATCTTCTCCCAATCCGGTCACTTCCATCTCAACATCATCTTCTTGGGGGCCCTTCTGTTTGGTAAGATCCTCATACGTCACATCTTTGGGGGTCTTCTTGAACAACGCAATGGCCTTTTGAATTGAGGGATCTCCATAATTCCGTTCATCGCCTATCGCCTCCCTCAAATGTTCAGCCGCAACCAGAATACACCTACCACCACTGGTCACCCAAGCGTTGTTTCCCTGAAAACCAACAATGTAACCAGGACCATGCCATTTACTTCCCTTGAGTTTGCTTTTGTGGTCATCACGAAAGTAGAAAACCATTTGTCCAACCTGAGGATTCGGAAGTTTGCGAGTTCGATTGTGAGCGGTCTTCTGAAGCATATGTTTGGCTTGAGTCTTGATAAATTCCATCTTAGCATGATATCTATATCGCATCTGATCCCCAACATCGCTCCCCTGGGTTCCCACATCTAAGTGATAACCAACCGGATTACCATTTTCCACCAACTCACCATTCGCACGGGGCTCTCGACCGAAAACCAAGGCAACTGGTGACCAACCATGTTCCCGGACAAGGGAATTCTTGGCCCAGGTGGATTCCATAGCAACCTTATCCATGGCAACACAACCAACTGGTTGAACATGGTTAACAACACCTTTCATGATATCTTTGATCATCTGATTATGTCGTTCAACCTTGCCAGCCTGCCAGTGGGCAGTTCCAGCGATTGCCAGAACCGGGGTAGCTAAGCGACTCAAGTTGTCCCAAAACTCCTTTCCTCGAAAGCCACCTTCCATATCAACCGTCACCAAACTTGGGGGACCAGCCCAAAACAACCACTTGTTTCGCAGAACCCGGTACAAGGTTTCGGGAGAGTGATCAGGTAAGAAACCGGTGATATGATAAGAGGTCGCTCTATCGAGGATGGAAAGGAACCAATGCCCTTTGCCCTGAGCATCGTGGATTTGGAAGCAGTCGAGTTGAATCTCATCTCCAAAAACAATTTGAGAAGGAGGGATGCTAGCGGTCCGGTGAGTCCTAGGTCTCTGTTTATGAGCACATGTCGTACATTGCATCCATTGAACCGCTTCCAAAACTTTTGCTTTGACACCACCAAGTTTCAAAAATCGCTCAAGATCCGCCTGGCTAGGATGCCCTAAGTTGCAGTGAACCCGCCTCAGAGCTTGCTGAATAGGAACGCTCAGCTTCCTTCCAGGAGGAATCGCAAAAGAGATGCCATCCGGCTGCAGCTCCGTCGTAGTAGACGATGAACTCTTCGGCCCATCAGCCTGTGTCGAAGCAGCTGCATTGCCTGAGGGCTCGTTCATCTGGGGTTTTGGCTCCTGAAGGGAAGAGCCAGCAACAAACACAGCGTTCCAACGATCCATGGCATGTTTCAAAGACTTTTCACTCCATCTAAGATTAGGGGTATGTCCATGCTTCCTAATCAACGCACTGACCTTCCGAAGCATAAGCCTTATCCTACCAGGATCTTTTCGCTTGAGAGTCTGAACAAAACCTCGATGAACGGCCTGAGCAATCTGTTTGGTGTATCGGCCTGCATGTTCCGTGATCTTACTACCACCTAGACACACATCATGCACATGATCACCAGGGTTAGTCTTGTTCTTACACAGCCTTCCCAGTTCATCGCAAATTTCGGGGGAGGTGCTAAACCATAAAGTGGGTTTCAACAACAACTTCCCTGATTGAGCATGTTTGATTCCAAAGCGGCAGCCATGACCTACACGTGAGTGAACGGCAGGATGATTCAGCAGTCTCTTCATGGGTCTCTCTTCAAAGGAAGCACTTCGTTGGGGGTTCTCACCAAGAGCATCATCTCCATGACTGATTTGAGTTTCAAAAATTTGTTCACAAAATTCAAGAAATGGTATCTCTCTCAGCCTCCGGACGCGAAGTCTTCGTCGTGCTTGTGAACTAGTACAACTAAGATTATTGATGGGTGACCAAACTTTACAAGGATACGCAACAACAACAAGCCGAGGCCGGAAACGTTTGATCCAATCCAAACTCATCCGACGATTACTCTCAACAGTCAAATCAGTCCCATAGATCTGATCAATTGGTTCCATCGTGCTCCAGCCCCAACCACTAAATTGATACGAAACTTCAGCATGACCACTGAAAATCTCCAAACAATCGGGGCGATTCGAGACCACACTCTGAGCCACTCGTGTCGAAGCACTACCGACACACGCTGCAGTCATCAGACAAACTGCGGCCATAACATTCTTGATATTGTACAAGGCTCGTTTCAGAACTCCCCTCTTCATATGTCGTCGTCTCTCATTACCCTTCCTGATCCTAGAAATCACTTCATCCTGTGACAACTTCAGAGGGGCCGGTTCTGAAAACTCAGTGCTCGCAGCTGCACTCACTGCCTGGGGACTCACTCCTTCTCCTGCTTTGCACGTTCCCTCATCTGCATGATCATGTCGACTTCCTCCTGAGTCAGGTTGGTATTCACTGTGCGATGGTTCTCCTCCAACTCTGACTCGGCCGCTGAACCCACCACTGGGCCCCAAGAGCCGTCGGAATGTGTTGGTCCACTCTTTTCCGGAGAGTTTCTCTTGGGCACCCGAGGAGCTGTCTTCTCGGTCTTGGCCTTCTCCCTGCGAAGCTGCATCATCTCTCCGCGCTTCAACTCGTCCTGTGCCTGCTTCACTGGACGGCCATCGTACTGCATTGGCAATGTTGCCTTGCAGTATGGATAACGCAGGCAGGCCCAAAACTCCTCTTTCGTCAACCTGTTGTTTCTCACAATCATGGGGATTCCGCAGTGATTGCAGATGGGACTTTCCGAGCAGTCCTCCAAGCCACCTCCTGATTCTCGAAGGTCTTGCAGCCTGTCGCTCTCGTACATCTCGAGCTCGCACACCAGCTGGGTCTTCTTCATTCGAGTCCAGTGCTGATCGTTTGGGCGATCGAAGTACGGGAGCACCTCGTCCACATACAAGTCCTTGAGCGATTGGAGATCCATCTTCTTCCAACCCACTGGAAGTACCTTGGTCCTCACAGGCTTGACCAGCTTCCAGATCTCCCGCAAACGCTCTGTTCCATGATTCTGCAAATCCTCCTTGCTCACCTTGCTCCGAAGAGCAATTGCTTCGACCAGTTCCATCTTCAACTTGGGAGCGGTCAACTTCGCCATGAGGTTCACAAGGGGCTCGAAAATGGGAGGCTGGACTCGATGCTTCACTTGAGCAACTTGGGATCTCATACCATTCCCATTTGGCCACCGGCTGTTTCCATGTAACATGCTTCTTCCAACTATGTCTACTAGCTCTAATCTTCGGCCTGTGGGGAGTGCTAGTGACATGTGGTGAAGCAGCATGAAAAACATGACATGAAGACCCTTTCCCATCAGCTGGTTCCCCGGTAGTCCTGTGTGAGATCAGCTTGATCTCGTTGTCATTCTCACAGCACTGCATCATCGTCTCCGCATCGTCCTGCATGTTCGTGTGCATCATGTCATCGCTCCAGATCGGAAAACCAACGTGTCCACTCCGAGTCTGCAGCAAGGGATACACCTGGTCCAACACTTTGAGTTCCACAGATTGGTCGGGGAGGTTCAACACAGCTCCGAGCTCTGACAGGGCTCGGTGACTCACCAAAAGTGGTACATCATCATCCACCACGCTGATACGAAGATAAACTCGATAAGCTTGATCTTGTAGTGAAGTGGGGATGATCACCGCAGCATTGGACCATTTCTTCGGACCAGGCCCAAACTTGAATGCTTGTTTTTCACTCACCACATAGAACATGATGCCCTGCTTCCAAAGTCGTCGGAGACATGACGCTGTCCAAGGGGCACCAGCAACTGTCCGAGAGCAGCATGTATCACTGAGTGCAATGTCGATCTTTCGCCACTTTTCCTTGGACGTCTCATCGTTCATCGTCATCAGCACTGTGTTCACATCAGGTGTGAACACATCTTCAGAATCCGTGCCCTCTTCATCGTCGGTCTGGACAACGAAGACACCGGCACTAGCTTTCTTCTTGTCCCGGTCATAGTAAGGGCATTCTGGATCTTGATGCCAATGTCCAAAAGTGACCTTTCCGTGGGCTCGACATGCACTGCAGGCCATATTGGCCTTCATCTGGGTGATGCGGCGTTGCCGCTCCTCGCTGGACTCCTTGGCTTTTGGTTTGGAATATCCACGTCCTTTCTCAATCGCCGCCCTCTTCCGGGCAGCTTCGGTCATCATCACTTGTGCTTGATGTTCTAAATCATCAGGCGGAGTATCGCTTTCGGCTTCTGCATCGGGCTCACCTTCCTCTTCGATTTCATGTGGTCCTGGATCGGCATCATCTTCACCCACCACATTGACTTGGTGGGCATTTCCTCTGTCACATTTGGCAAATCGATTTGGGTGTGGAGATGCCTTTCGGTTCTGGGCATTGAACTTGTTGGGTCGAGAGGCATCATCGGCTTGCTCCTTTTTCACACGCGGCACAATCGCTATCAATGCCGCCCTGAGTCTTTCATATTGATAGCTGCCTTGGGCTGCAGCTATGACCTGCTTTCGGAGGTCATCCGAAATTCCAGCGCACTCCAAAAACCAGTAACTTTTGATCAATCCAGTCAGTCCGGCTCCCACCTCTTCAAGTTTCTGGCATTGTACCCGGAACGCTGTGTCAAACTCAATGAACTCCTGTCCACGTTCACGGCGAAAGCTTTTGAAGAATTGAGCCAACGTCCCGAACACCTTCAAGTGCTCAACTGGCTCAATTTCATTGCGTAGATGTTCCAACAAAACATCCACTCCATTTTTCGCACGCAACAGCGACATATCCAGCGTTTCGGTTGCTCTCCATGCCGTGGATGTCAGTTGCTCTACCAACCTGCCACCACGGTACTCTTCATCTATTCCTGTGGTAGCCAGGAACAGTGCCACTCTTCGCTTGTAGTCTCTAAAGCTCGAGGTTGAGCCGTCCCATCCCGGCACGACTTCTTTGCCGGTCTTTGGTTCACGAGTCGAAGACTTCGAGGTTCTTCGACTGGTCTGCTCATCTCCAAGGTCAATCTCCGATGTTCCCTGAGGTGTGTCCGTAGTAGCTCCTTCACCCCTTGACTGTCGCTGACACTCATCCCATGAAGGAGGTGCTACATCTGCACTGCCATCATTCACCGAAGTTGCTCCTCGATGATCATCATCACGTAGTCCATCATCATAGCTCCGCCAGTGCTGCCTGGTGGTGTTTGCATCTTCATACCATCGTGCGCTGTCACTCTGCCACTGCTCATCTGCTACATATGCTGGAGTCTGCCACTCTGTCTGCTGCCACCATCCTTGGTCATAGGAATCATCGTATCGGCCATGATTCCAATTGCTCTGCCATCCCCAATCCCAGGAACTGTCCTGGTTGGAGTTCCACCAGCCGCCACTCATGCCCTGCTCCGCGGCGCCAATGTCAAAGCTGAATCAAATCAAGGCTTCCATCAAGCAGCAACGCTATTTTCGCCAACCCCACAGGCCGTGCTGATTGAACCATCGGCGGAACAATGGTGACTGAAGTTCAAGAGAAACAGTTACAGTCTAAGCAGAACTCAGCAAATTCACAGAATCACATTGACCATTGTCATCAACCATTCATGAAGCATTAACCATTCATCAACTACTAACCATGACTTAGCCATTGCAAACCGTCAAATGAACCATCATCAAGCCATCATTTATCTTATTATTTCACAATTCTCAACTATTATTAACCACTATTAACCAACTAATTAACCATTACTAGCCACTATTAAGCAACTATTAACCAGAACCACTACTATATAACCATTACTAACCATATATAACCACCATATATAACCATTCCCAATCATATAACCAATATACTAACCATCAGCTCAACCACCATCAACCTCCTCCACTTCCCGCCAGGTCGCTGGGTCATAGACCTTGGGCCGCGGCGTGCGCACCTTGGGCAGCTCGTTGCCGTTGGCGTCCACCGTGGGGCGCTGAAAGCGCTGCGGCGCCGGGGGCGCCACGTAGTCCACGTGCCAGCTCTCGTGGAGGTAGAGGACTCAGGAGCAGATGGGGGGGAGGTTAGCTATGGTTAATAATGTAGTAATGGGAATGGTTAGTGATAAGTCATGGTTAATAATGTTGGTAAATGATTGGTTGATAGTGGTGAATAATGGTCAATGATTGGTTAGTAATGGTATGTATTAATCAACTGGGTGATAAACTATACTGGTTAATGATGGTCATCCATTGATTATTGATTGGTTAGTGATCGTTAATGATGGTTAATAATGGTTTGTAGCTAGTAATGGGAATGGTTAGTAATAGTTAGGAATGATGGTTGATGACGGTTAATGACGCGTAGCAAGGGTTAATGATTGGTTAATAGTGGCTAGTGATGGTTTGTCATAATGGTTAAGAGGTTGGAATAATAGTGGTTAGTGGTTGGTAATGGTCAATGATGGTTAGTATTGGTTAGCCGGGGTTAGCCGGGGTTAGCCATGGTTAATGATTGGTTAATAGTGGTTAGTAGATACAATGGTTGGTAGTGAATGGCTAGTGATCATTAACCACTGGTTAACTATTAACTATGGTTGATAGCATCCTTTGGGACTAGCAATGGTTAATTGTTGTAGTCATGGTTATCAACTGCTAATGATGGTTAATCATGGTTGATGATGGTTAGTGATCGTTAATGATGGTTAATAATGGTTTGTAGCTAGTAATGGGAATGGTTGGTAATAGTTAGGAATGGATAGTAGCGAATGGTTAATAGCTATAATGGAGTGAAGCATCCATTGACCAACCGGTTCATAAATTATACCAGTTAATGATGGGTTAAAAGTGGTTAGTAGATGTATAATGGTTAGTAATGGTTAGTTAATAATGATTATTGAATGATTAATAATGGATAATGGATATAATGATTATAGCGGTTGTTTAATAATGGATAGTAGTGAATGGTTCATAGCTACAATGGTTAATAGTGAATGGTTAGTGATAAGTCATGGTAGATAATGTGTAATAATGGCTAATCATGGTTCTTAAGGGCTAATGATGGTTAATGATGGTTGATGATGGTTGATGATGGTTAATGAATGATTAATGGTTATAGTTTTGGTCAATAAGTTGGTTAATAGTTCGTTAATAGTGGTTAGTTGGTTAATAAGTAAGAATGATTAATACACTGGTAGTAATGGTTACTAATGATATCAATGGCTAATAATGATTAATAATAATTTAAATATTACATATTTGGGACGCAATATTATACGGGTTAATCCATAATGATTAGTCCATAATTAGTGCAGGTTTATAATTACTAATAGCTAATCATGGTTAATGATGGTTAGTAGTTTGTAATAGTGGTTGGTGATGGTTGGTGATAATAATCGCTGAATAGTTTGTACTGAATACATGGTTTGTAGTTGGTTAATAGTGGCTAGTAATGCTTAGTAATCAATAGTAATGGTTAATAAGTTGGTTAATAATGGTTGATAATGGTTTGTATTGGTTAGTAGTAGCTATATGGCAATGGCTAATCAGTTATTAATATACTGAATGGTTTGCTTAATATCAGTGGTTAGTAATCAAAAATGGTTGAATAATACTGCATGATTAAGAATGGCTTGGAATGATTGGTTAATAATGGTGAATAATGACTAGTAGCATTTTGCAATAATCGTTGTAGTAATTGATTGGGAATGAGTGGCTAGTAATGGTTAATGATGTTTGGTTCATAATGATGAATCATGGCTAGTAATGGTCTGCAGTTTGTAATAGTGGTTTGTGATGGTTAGTGATGGTTTGTGATGGCTGGTGATGGTTGGTGATGCTTGGTAATGGTTGGTGATGGTTGGTGATGGTTGGTGATGGTTGGTGAATGTGATTGGGTGACTGGTTGGTAGTATTTAGTAAAAGCTAATATAATGCAAATAAATGGTTAGGAATGGTTGAGAATGGTTAGTATGGTTACTGGTAATCAGATTGGCTAACAATATGAAGTTTAGGGCTAGTGATGACTAATGATAGGTGATGGGTAATGTAATGTCTAGTACTGGGGAATGATGGTTCGTGGTCCATTATAATGGTTCGGAATGGTGAATGAATGGTTGTGTTAGTGAATCAAATGTCACCAAACTATTTGTAGCACTTGTATGAAGGGGGTTTGGTTGCATAGGGTTTGGGTTAATAGATTTTTTAATTTTTTTATTTTTCTTTAAAAAATCTATATATTTTTTAAACAATCTATATTTTTTTTAATGAGTTAGATTTTTCAGGAACAAATTTAGTTCAAGCTGAGTAAAACAAAGCTAGCAAGCATTGGCCCCTATCAGTAATGAAAAGGCAACCAAACGGTAACCAGCGTTAGGCAAACAGTTGGTTTACAGCTAACTTTGTAACATCATGTTGCAGAATTTAAGTGCACAATGAGAAGGCGACCGCGATGAATCGAACAAACCTAGGTAAGCAATCATTTGGCACAAGAGGATCATACAAAATTGTTCACATTGTAAGGATCCGTGTTTTTGTTACAAAAATGTTGCAATGTCATGACCAAACCTCACTTGCCATTTTGCAAGCGGCAACCTGGGGTTTTTTGGTTGGATGCAGTGTGACCCACTTCATTTTGTAAATAGGGCAATGGGAGTTTGTGCACGTTTTGTGTGTTGATGCATGTTTCTTAGAGTAAGGAATAAAGTCTGTAAGCTGGTTCATGGAACGTTTTGTAGCAAGATGGCTGATCTAACCCTACCCCCTTTTAAACCCCCTCTGTCTATCCAACCTGTCTCTGTCAGAAGGGTCATCGAGGTCGTCACTGAGCTATGGCACCGGGGGCGGATGGGTTGTTTGGTTGGTTTCTGGTTTTCTTTTTAAGGTTTTTCCATAAAATCGATTTTCTTCATCGTTGGATTGACCACGGTGACAGCTGCAAGGATGAGGACGATTGTGACGATGACCTAAACCACGACCCATGCGAAACAACTGATGGGAGACAAACGGATGGTAAGTCGGAGACAAGTGTTCAAGGATCCATGGATCAAGCGGGGGACAAGTGGGCAACACATGGGAGGTAATTGATGGGAGACAAGTGAATCTAATAACACTGCAACAAACAAACAAACGTGAAACCAAGCAATCTATAGACATGACACCGCACAAATCTATATATAGACAAAAACGAAACAAAATCTATGGACATGATACTGCACTAATATCGCACACAACAGTAAGTCATCTCGGGACACAACGCTGCAACATTTTACAGTGGTCCAACCGAGCAAACCTGTAGACATAAAACGACACAAATTTACAGGCATGAAACGAAGCAGAACCAGTGGACATGACACTTTGATGATCTACGCACGTAACAGCGCGGTAATCTGCAAACACAGCATTGCAACAATCTGCAGACACAAGGCCGCGCAAACCTATGCACATGGCACTGCGCAAACCGATGCAGGTTTCAGTAGGTGCGATTCCGGTACATTAAGCAAAAGCACCATTTATGACTTGTTGAGTTGTTTTCAGTCGCTACGATTCCGGTATTATAAGCAAAAGCACCATTTA
>VSDK01014135.1:371955-423817 GCA_009767595.1 Symbiodinium kawagutii
TGGCGTGCCGAGGCTCGCCCGGCAAAGGTTCGGCAATGGCTTGCCGAGGCTCGCCCGGCAAAAGTTTGGCAATGGCTTGCCGGGGCAAAAGTCTGACGACTGAAAGGAGGAGAATGGAAAAGCAGCAGGGCGGCCGTGTTTGGATGACAACGCCCGTGTGATATATGAAAGGTTATACATATATGGCAGAATCCATGACCATTTTTGGTATTTCTTTAACGGGCATGATGCAATTTTCATTAAAGTATGTCCAGCAAAATGTGGGTGTACCACGGCTCCGCTACCGCGTTCGCGCATGCTCCGCTACCATGTTTGTTAATTTTTACGCCAACGCTCCGCTACCATGTTGATAGAATTACGCTAATCCTCGCGCTAAGAACGGTCAATCCTCGTGCTACAATTTGGTCATTCCTCGTGCTACAACGTGGCCACTCCTCGTGCGACAACGTGGCTGCCAAATGTTCTCGTGGCTAAGTGAAGCTAAGTCCGGCTAAGTCACTTAGCATGTGCCAAGAAATCAACGTAACCTAAGTGGTTCTAAGTCTACTTATAACCTAGCTAACCCCAAAAGTCGCCAAAGTAGCATTGTTGACGGCACAAAGCTTGGATTATTTGCGAATGTCTTTCCTGGTCACGTCAAGAAAGCCAAAGGAAACACCTTGCAAGAGCTTACAATCAAACGGCGGAAGGAATTCCAAGCCTAAGGCGGCTATGCAAACTTGAAGGTGGCGAGAAGGCTATTTGGTGAGATTAAGGCGATTGCGTTTGATCAACCCATGCTTGTCTGTGCAGTGCATCGGTATGCTTGAGGAAATCGATGGTAGACATAAAAGCTTCATACATCCGAGATAGAAAAGGGTCAACTCTATGAGGTTGAACCATAGTTGCCATTATAGGTGCCGGGATCGCCACATGGGGCGGTCTTTCCAAACCAAAGCAACAATACTTGTCTGGATGGTGGAAAGAACATTCTGTGGTATGGAGTTTATATGCGCAGCAAAGTTTATTGAGGGATGATCTTCATGGATATCAGTGTTCATGGATGGCAGTGGAGCATGGCAACATCTTGATCAACTTAATTTCTCGAAGAATCTTATCAGTTTTGGCTGAGGGCCAGCCAGAAGTCTTGACTTCAGTCGTCAGGATGCGCGCACCTATACATCAACACAATGCTCATGTGTCATGTGAGGGAACAAATTTTTGGCAGCCTTCCTGGCACTGGAGGAGGTTCCCCAAACACGAGATTTATTGGCATTTAGCGCTGACCAACTATGTATCCCATTGGTTGGTTATTTCAAGAGCCCTTTGGATGAGATGAGCATAACAGGCTTTACTCCACAGGTAGGAGTCGTCAATAAATGCTGCAAAATTAAGATTGGGTATATTTTTGAGGAGCAGGGCCCAACATGCCATGTGCGAATTAACCGCTATAGTGATAGGCTGCAGCCCTGGATGACTCCATTAGAACAGGTTGTTGCTATTTCTGATGTCCATTGATCGAATGCTAGTGCCGTTGTAACTGTTCATACAGCTTTAGAAAACAGTCAAACTGATGAAGGTGCTCCTAGGCAAGTAGCAGGGAGGCAGCGATTTTAGGGATTATGCGATCAAAGCACTTCGCCTTGTCTACTTAACACCAATTACGGTTCATTAGATGACTTGGCGGCGTCCACTGAAAGCCTCAAGAAGTGTGAAGCTGTGACATGCGTCGATGACGAATGCCTCCAAAAAGTTGTGGTGGCATGATTTGCGCTTGCCATGTTTGGAGCTGGCGAAACCTTATCCTGTGTAGCTTACATGAAGATTGGGAGTAATGAGATTACCGTTTCTGCATCGGTGAGTCACTTGCACCCTTGGGCAAGATCACCTGTTTGACAGTGGAGAGAATTTGGGGCAGAGGGATTAGTTTTGCTCGACCCGTCTGAATAGTTCTGCAATTTGATCAAAGATTATTCAGGAAGGAGTCGAACTTCAATAGTCCGCCATCCGTCTAACCAGCTGCAGCATCTATGGGCCGGGTCAAGCTTGTTTCTTGAGGTCTAACCTGTCACGGTGGAACATCAGCTTGGACTCGGATTTGGGAAACAAATGGCCAAACAAAATGGAACAATTGTTCAGGATCTTGATGCAAAATATTGGCAGAAAAGACATCATCCCATTGGTTGTTGATTTCAGCCAGAGCTTTATCAGGATCATAGATTAATGACCATCCTGATCACGAATGTTATTTGGGATGGTGGGCTGGGATTTACGTTTGATCCAGTTAAAAATGTCTTTGGCAATCTGTTTATTCCTGGCACCATCGGCCATCTTCTTCTTCCATACTATATGCGTGCCTTTTTATCCTTATCACGAAGTTTAGACAGTTCTGAATGCAAAAATTTTTGCACTTGGAGAAGGCCATCAAGATTTAGTGGTGGGATGGTTGCCACCACCGTAGGAATGGAATTTGTGCGATGGCTTTACAAACCCGGTTCTGCAAGTGGTATGTGTTCCAAAAATCCGTCTCTTTGGTGGAGACCCGGGAAAGCCTTAATCTTAGTTCAGCAACCAGATTAAAAACATTAGTGAGTGACTTTGTGTGTACAGTCATGCATTTCCCGCATGGTCTTGACCTGGACAGACCACTTTACGTTTAAACACTGGTTTGGTGCCCCTTGTGTGGGGGCCGGGTCCGAAGGTCGCTCCTGCAGAACAAAGGGTATCAACCGCAAACTGATTGATGTGCTTCCAGCATTCTTCCACATTGTCAAATGATATTATGCTTGGAACTTGTTTCGCCAGTGGTTAGTGGCAATATCTTGAATACGATCATGATCAATGGTGCCATTGACTTTTATCAGTGGGTGAGATCTAAGGGGGCTGGTCTTAGAGAACTGGCCCAGAAACAAAAATCCTTTTCCATTCAAAGGTTACTTGAATGGGGGCATGCATCTTAGCCTGATTGTAATGCACAGTGACGGATTCAAAGGCGGCAGCTGCAATGTGGTTCACAGGATGCCATCGATGGACGACGAATGCCCAGATGGCTGCTGAAAGTTCGAATCCTGTGAGAAAGTTATGGACGTTTGTCAACATCCGGATCTGCAGGTGTTAAGGGTCGATCCAGCCCTCTAGGAATGTGCAGCGACAAAGGCATCTATAAAGATGGGTCGCATTGAAAATCACCAGCAATTAAATGGGTATATCTCCAAATTGTGAAGAGAAGGCTAAATCCTTTGAAGCATGCTATTGTTTGCAATATGGTGATCATCCACTGAACTGGACGTGTAACCATAAAAAGAAATGCATAGACATCGTGTTCGTGGTAGCACTTGTACCCAAGTGGCAACACATCTGGTGGTGTTCCAGAGAAAATCCCATTCCCCAGATTTATCGTCAGCAGGGTCAAAGGGAGTGGCAAGCTTTTTGGGGCACGAAATGGCAGTACCACCTGAGGGGGTTCTGAAAATTCCATTTTTATCCATCTTGGATTGCAACAATTTGCCATTGAAGATCTTTTTGTTGTAGCTATATCAGCAATCAGTGCGATCTGTGCTGCATTATTCTGGGTGGTTCTGGTCTCCTGAAAGCAAATCACATCGGCATCCCACGTGAACCAATTGGCATGTGTATGAATGGAGTCAACATTTGCAGACCATACAGACCACTTTGAACTAGGTCCTTCCCCTGGGAAACCTACGTGGCGTCAAAGTGGTGCCATGGATGGAAAGGCTGAAAAGATGCAACAGCATCATGATGGCACAAACCAAAATAACAATCAGATGGAACATCAAGTTGTGAGTGCAAGATTGCATTGCGAATACTTGCGATCATGGTGAAGAGATTATCATATGGAGAACGGCACTCAAGTAGGGGAATGGCAAAAAACCACAATGGTTGCGCATCTTCAAGGGTGGAGTTGGAATCATTAAATTGTGACGGCATTATTGTGTCAGCATTATTGTGAACTCCAAGAACCATTGATCACTCCGGCACATTAAGCAATTCCATTCCTTTGAAGCGTCCTCCAAAGACATGTCGGAGGACATTTTGGTGGTCGCTGCTAGCTGTGTAATCGCAAAAATGGTTGGCATAAACTGACCACAGGAAGAACCGAAGCCGTAACCGCTGATCAGAACACCATCGGAAATCGCAAGTTGAAGGCTAAAACGCTCGATGTAAAAGTGCATCAAACGCCGAAATGGAAACCATAGGATGATGGAAAACAGTTGCGCCAAGGCCAGGAAACATGAAGGTACCAGGGGGTACTTCACATGAGGTTGGATCAAAAGGTAAATGATCAACATGTATGCGCTGTGGGCAGTCATGACAATGAAACAAGGGACAATTCACTGCCATCATCAAAAATCCACACGCCAAAAACGAAGGATTCATCTCGAGGTGACTAGGATCAACCCAGTCCTCGTGATCACGGAGAAAGCGAAGCATCCACTGACAAAACTGATCACCAAAAGTGATATTAAAAAATTCCAAAATTGAGGTTCTGAGTGGTTCGAACCAATGCTCCACAAAAGGACACGACAAAGCAGGCAAAACTGTCATGGAAACAAAACTTGGAGCAGAAAACAAAACTGTGAAAACATCGCTCAATGTACTCCACTGTGCTGACCAAAGGATGGTACGATACAAAGCATCCTTGGATAGTCACGAAGTCTTCGGGGCCTTTGGCGGAGGAGAAAGTCCAGTGGAAGTTGGACTGCTCTGCCGTGGCTGCACAATCTGTAACAATTGCCGTAGTTGATCTTGAACGCCTGAAAAGCCTTCGTTGAGTTTGTTGTCTAGTTGATCCTGCCTCTTTTCCATGTTGCCCATCTTGTTTTCCAAAACTGTGAGCCTATCCGCATGGGCGGTGGCTGCAACTTCATGGATGGAGCTTGAAGCAGGCGGTCCTTTGTTGGAACTTTTGGATGTACCCTTGGCCCCTCGCTTACCTTTGGAGGTGACCATGCAGGGGGCGGGTTCCGAAAGCAGGATTTCATGATTGGTTCCATTGAATGACGCAATGAAGCGGAGAGTGTCAGGTTTCGTGGCAAAATGCAAAGTCCAAGTGACAACACCTTGCTGTCGAAAGCAGCGTCCAGGAATTGGGGCTTGCTTACATGCTGACTTAACAGCGGTGATGACATCAGATGCACCAAGGCTGATTGGCCACCCCCGTGATTCCAGAACAATCTTGGGGATGATGGCCCAGTTGTTCTCATTGTATCTCTCGTCGGCAGCCAAAACAGTCTTCCGGATTGCGGCAATGGCAGAGCACCATCCTCGGATTGCGATTCCTCGTTTGAGGACTACAAGGCCGGCATAGCCTTCTGAGCCAGAGGCTGAGCGCAGCGCTTGGTCTCGGCTGGGGGGGGGGACCGCCCAGAACCGTGGCAGAATCGTTACATCCTCTGCCTCTGCACCTTTTTCAAAATAGTCTCGAACAAAAAGATCGGCTGAACCTGAAAGCTCTAGCATCTTGATTCTGCTTGCAGTCGAGGCTTTGGTCAAGATCTGGAAGCTCAAAGGTGTCTTTTTGTCAACATCGAAGACCGTCCTGAAACCATACAACTGAGCTGTGTCAGCTATATCATTGGGAAATTGCTCTCTGATTTTCATCTTGAAAGACTCATGAGGGTGATCAGGAACTTTTTGAAAGAAATCCTTGTTGGTGACTGACCTGTGTAGTTCCAAAACTAGCTCCTTCATCACTGTCACCGTCGCAGAGTAGGTTGGTGCCGGCAGCTTGTGCATGATGTCATTGGATGTGTGAACATAGCACACCTGTCTTTTATAGATTGCATTTGTTGCCGAATCACGGACAACAACTTCGACAGCCTGAGAAACCTGAAGCCCAAGATTTGGGTCAAACTGCAACTTGTCGCTTGCAGGGAGGAGCAAGACAAAGGGTTGAGCTGGCTTCGCAGAAATGATTTTTGAAACTTGAGACTTCGTGCAGAAAGCAATTCCTCCGCAATGCTGGTTAAGTGAAGCCGATGAACCTGCTTAATGCGGGTTGAATTTGCTGATGTGCTATGGAAGAAGTTGTGATCATCAGGCAACATGAGATCTTCCCATCGGCATTGCTTGGGAACACTTGCATTGCCACCACCATAACTTTGCCATGGGTCATTCTGTTTCCATGGATCGTCCTGAGCATTGTCGGTTTGCATTTCACCTGCTGCACCTCCATACTTGACATGTGGATTGATGTTCATTGTGTCCAAAGAGAGGAAGAACCTTTGGCGAACCCATCCGGCCACTGCCCTGATGGTAGTGGCTTCTCTCAGGCTTGGTGGTCCTTCGGGCTCAAGAAACAAACTTGAGACGATCTTTTTGATCACGAGAGCTGAGGAATCCTGAATGGCATCTTCGGGGAATGATCGCTCAAGCTGGAGAGCTGCATTTGGAAATTGAGTGAGAAGATGTCTCATCCATCTATGAATGATCACCCAACCGCACATTCCAGGGTCAGTCATGACAACCTTGTGTGTGAACCGAAGGTTTGCATTGAGAAAAGTGGCCACATTCATGACTACTCTGAGCAAACAATTGGAAGCACTTGACGGCATGTTGACAAACTTGATCAAGGTGATATTGCGGTCTGGTTGCCAAATAAATTCCATCAAAGCCCAATGATCCTCACACAAAATTGGAAATGACGCAGATTGCTTTCTGCTGAGCACTTGTTGGCAAAACCGAAACAGGTATTCATGTGCCCGAACATCCAATTCATGAGTGACAAAGAGGGGGTCAGCAATGATCAGCTCCTGGGAACAAGTTCGAATGGTCTTGATTGTGAAATCCATCTCGTCAGTACCGAGTTTTGGCCCAAAAGAATCAAGCTGGTTGACACGTTCAACTCTGGCATCATGATTGGTCTTTGGCTTCTTGCAAGCGGGCGCAAAGGAAACATCTTGGATTGGAAGCTTGACTGGATTGATTGTCAAAACATCCCCATTACCAAAGGTTCTCGGTTCTGATGGATCAACCGGTTCACCGTTGTGAAAGGCAGAACGAGATCGCCAATTGGGGCACCATGACTCCAACAATAACTTGGGGGGAACCGCTTTGTTGCCAATGAGAGATGTAGAAATCATCTGACGTTCAGCATCGTAAACAATGACACATGTCTGCGCGGCGCAATCGTTGAACTGATCAGCAATGATGACCCGTGCGCCATGAGTGGGCATTGGGTGTTTCACCTGAAACCATGGAACAACGCTTCTGTCAGTGGGTGTGCAAAGTAGAAATCCCAGCCTGAATGAAATCTGTGAATCACTGATGTCTTCAGGCCAAAAAACACGTCTCACCTTCTTGGAGTGTGGGGTAAGAATGGTGAACTCAACAAGCCTTGGGTTTGGTTCGGCGCTGGTGGCCGGATCAGCCTCCTCTGCGGCACGGAGAAATTCATGGTCATCTGAGCCCCCATCAGGACAGGAATCAACAATGGTTGTAGGAATGGCGCCAAGGTTATTCGTATGAAAAGAACCATCGAAAATGATATGCCCAAGCTTCTGAATGGTGAACCTCTGGTTCGAGATGCTGCCAATGTGAATGAACATTTCAATCCGAGTGGCGCCCACAAAAAGCCAGATCTGTTGACAGTCGGGGGCTTCAATGCCAATCTGAAGCATGAAATCAAACACGGATGCATCATGACGGATGGTGAACTCTCGTGGGAGGTCAACGGCAAAACATGAGATGTCCAACTTGGGGATGTGTGGCATGCACGACTTGCGAATGATGGAAAAGGCATATTCGAAGGGTGTGTAGAAGACAAAATCATTGTTTCTCAACACAACCACATCATCAGCAAACAATCTCTCGTTCCAACACTGTTGAACTCTGGACATGATCGGTTGGTCATCAAACAAACATGCAACCTTGAGGACCCGCAAGGCTAGGAGCGCCTGCGGGACACATATGCCATTTCCCACTTGGTGGTAGAGAACTTTCAACTTGGCAGGGAAAACAACAGGGAGTTCCCTTGTGACCCCAAAAAGCGAAATGAACATGCTTGGGTTCAAAAATTGGAAGGTTCCCTCATCAAAAAGGAGCGATGCGAAAATGCCTTTCTTGGCCAAGTGATGGCTACTCAGTTCATGCTGTGATGAATATGCGGCGCACAACGTGGGAACTTTCTGGTCCTGTGGCAAGCATCGAGCAAGAAGAACCTGGTGTCGGTCGCTTGCATCTGCGCACTTCTTCTTCATGCTTTGGGGCAGTTTGGCAAAATCCCCATACTCAACCAATTGTTCAACCGAGAGAGCTAACTGATGTTTGATCTGGGCCGGAGTAAAAAATCGCAGACATGGGTGAGACCATGGCAAGTTCTCAGCACAAGAAAGTTGAAAAGTGCCAGGGATGCTGAGATGTTTCACATCTCTCCGCACCCATACTGCGAGCCATCTTGTCCTGTACATGAAGGAAAGTTCATGAACTGCGACGTTCTGAGTCCAGACCAGCTTGTATCCTGCACATTCCATGAGGGCCTTGATCACTGCAAAGTGTTCGTGCTTCGATGTTTTGTCAGCGCACTCTGCTGCCAAAGCCAAAGGTCGCACTTTCCATGCAGCACGGATCATGTGAATCATAGCAATCCCATTGGTTGAGTGAAGACCTTGACCTTTGCCACCATGTGACCATGGCTGGCATGGCGGTGACCCAGTGAACACAAGGTCTTCGTCACTGCCAAAAGCGTTGAACCACTTGACCGAATCAATGCTGTCCCAAACAGCAAAGTGAGTCTGAGATGTTTCGAAACCAATCTCAAGGTTCCGGAAAATGGTGGCGTCATGCTGGAGCTGCCAGGTGTCCAGGACCGTGCCATCATGATCAATGGCAATGGACCGATATTTCTTGCTACCTTGATCCCAGGCAACAGCTCTCTCCCATCCACAAAAGGCACCTGCAAAAAGGTGAGCACAAAGCAGGTTTCCTGATAAGATATTGGAGGGAATCTTCCACATGGCTGCATCTTGGGAAGGAGTGCCCTGCATTGGCACTTGTGAAATGACCGTGAATCCGTGGCAACCAATCCAGTCATCAACACCGATGAAGGTCGGGGTGTTCTCAAAATGAAGAGACACAAGTTGCTGTGATTCAGTCAACTGAAGTCCATTCACACCTTCCAAAGTAGCCACATGAACATGGATCACATTGTCCTCAATCGAAATGACCTGCCCCCACAGATCCAGAGAAGTTCTGCAAGGGGAACAGGCTGAAATGTCCAACTCATCTCTGATCAGGTCTCGAATGGTCTCCCGCCATGGAGATTCCAATGAGCCCAAAAGTCCAGACATCGCACGAGAAATCGACATTGCCACAAGCTCGAGAGAAACGGGAAGAGTGGATCGCCACTCCCTTTTTTGACGATAAACCCAGTCTGGTGACGGTGGCTTATCCCTGGACTCCCGGAAGCCCTGAGCTGAATGGATTGGGCCAGACAGCTAAAAAATATTAGTCAACCAACCAACTATTTGTTAGTAAGAGGGAAAATAAGAAAAGTTTTAAAACCACCAACCAGCTATGGATTTGTGGTATACTAGAAAGATAAATCAATATATGGTGCAGAATGGCTGATAACAGGTGTATGAATGACAAATAAAAAAACACATGCTGAGAAATGGAAGTTAACAACTCATTGGGATCGCTAGGGGGATGGTCACCAATGAGATGGCTAAGTGGATAGCTATCTTGAATCCACTATCACACCCACCACACTATCCACTATGAGTAGAAGTCGATGACTATGAATAGAAGCCGAGGATTGGATCATGATGACTCAGTATAAGTTGTGAAAAAAGAAGCATCATGGCTCACAAAGCAAGCACAACGGACTGCTTTTGAGTCAGTCATAACCGTTCTCGTCCCTTTTCTATTTCGGTGCTGGAATCCCCCCCGATGATAAGTTGATAGGTTCCAAATCCACCTGGGAGGGTCAGACTGCACTTCTATCACATGATCAATTTATGTTCTTACTCGAGCATCATGATCCATCACAATGATGAGATCTCAAACACCATTACCGTACAAATCAACATTGTCCCTTTGCAATCATCACGACCGACAAGTTAACCATTGTCAACGATGACAGCCCAGAAATGGGTGTTTCTCAAAATAGGGTACCCCCAAATCATCCATTATTAACCATCTATAGTAGTAAACCACCAATTTTTTGGGTCCCCTATTCTGAGAAACCACCATAAATCAACCATTGATTCACCACTAATCCATCCCCATCGGTTGTACATTGTCTGTTAACCGCCAGTAATTCACCACCTGCCCAGCGTTGGCCTCTCTGATGGTTGCAGCCCACCATCTTTCTTCGAAAAGGAAGCGTACCCTGGTGCTCACTTCCTAGGGACAGGTGATGTGACATCTTAACTACGATTAAGAATGGATGGTTGATGGTTGGAATAGTCCTGTAAGTGATCTTAAACGCTGGATGTTGGTGACGTGGGCACTGGTGAATTCATGTTTCATAATGGTTTCATAGTAGTTACCTAAAAGCACGCTTGATGACGCTTGAAAATAGTAAATAAGTATTGTCTTTTGACTCTAGTTAAACGTTGTGATGTTACATCATAATCTCTAAAAACACATTTCAAGCAATCTCTAAAATCATTACAATTATAATCTCTAAACAAACTCTGAACAAATGGCAATGGGTCAAAACCCTGCTGTACCACTGCTTCCCCTATCATTAACGATTGTTTTCGCTGTGGGTTAATATTGACCCATAGCCAAATCTGCAAAGTATCATCTGTCACAAAACCAGCCAGCGGTTTCTAGGATACTATCGCTCGTGGTAGCTCCGTTAGCAAGCGCCGCTCCATCTTCTAGCCCATGAAGGTGATAAGTTGGTGAATGAACTCGTTAACTAGCCATGGTTAATCATGATTAACTATGGCAAAAAAACAGATTAATCATGGTTAGTAGCGGTTATAATGGAAAAGGAAGAGAGCTGGTTCATACAGAATCTAACTAATTATATTCAGATCGACCATTTGAACGGGCACTTACCCTAGGTATAACCCAAGTTGACCAAGCAGGGGCCCTCACCTTGCAAGTGTCCTTTTTATGCCATGGATAAGTATGGGTCAAATGGCTTCTTGACCACCTTGCAAAATCATTAAGCCCCCGAGTGCGAAAATGCAATACTCTTAGGAGTACTAGGAAACCACACAAAAGATGATACACTCGAAGAAAATCCGGAACTATTACTAACATTGTGCCTCCATAAGTGAAATGAATCTGTTGACCAGTTCCTCTTGAAGAATCACCCCTTGGGTTTTGATTCCAAAATCCACCTAACAAGCTGCAGAATGGGGTGCCCCCTGGTTAGGTTCCTTACCCGCCATCCAACATAGTTCTTTGTATCATAAGAGGTAGCTGTTCTAGTCACAATCGAAGTTAATCAGCACTGGGGGGTATAATTAGTAAACAGCTATTCCAAAAGTGTATGATACAAAGATCTATCACCGGGGGGGCAGCTTTTCCAAAAGTGTATGATACAAAGATCATCAAAAATCTATATTTCCTTAAGTATGGCCCACTTGTTCAAGTTGAACGTTTGCATGATCGGCCTCCTAACATTATTGCCCAAAAAGTCAACTGTGGCAAATTGATCTACTTTCAGAAGTCTCACATTGATATGCCGAAACAATGTCAGTAACAAAACTCAACAAGTTGGGTTTTTCAAAAATGGGTGGTTCCCCACCTTATTAATTCACAGAAAGGAACTACAGTAGTATTGTTGGTCATACACATTACTAACCACCATTGTTGGTTGTCCCTTACTACCAAACCATTCTGAACCATTTTCGTTGAAACCATTATTACTAACCATTACTGTGCCCCATGAATTGCAAGTATTGAACCAATACTATTATCACTATTAACACCAGTTATTTGAACAACAAACTACTAGAACCATTACCAACCAATCATTATGAACCTTTGTCATTTACCATTTTGTTTCAATGATTATCTAATGTTTAATCCAAGGTATCTCCCACAATGAAGCAAACTTGACCCTCTCAAATATACGAAGCCTCATATGCGATGACCTTACACAACCCACAAGGGTTCCCCAAATATGGACGGTATCCACTGTGGATCTTCTGCATAGTTCATCCATCATAAAATCATACTGCGTGCTGTGTGTTTCAATATCGTTTGAATATGAATAATACAATGAAGTTCAAAACAATAGTAAAACTCTATCTCACATGGCCACCAAAGTCACCATGTACATCACCCTTTTTACAAATCCATTAAGATTTGTTCATGCAAATTACGATAACTTCTTGAACCAAAGTCCACAATCAGTAACCAACATTTACCATCATCAACCAACACTGAACATTATTAGCAACAACATGCATCAACGTTAACCACTCAATTAATCATAAAACTAATCACCCACTTCACCACCATTAGTCCTGACTAGGCGTGCACATCTATGATGAATGAGCATATGCCAACTACACACACATATATATATACATTGTTTCATCATTATTAGCATGCATTTATGACATGTAAATATAGTTATATATTAAAATATAAATATATATATATATATGAGTATTTGCCTAAAGTAAGAACGATCGATGGGCTGGTTGAACATATCTATCTATCACGTTTTTGATTTGTACACACATTCTTGAACACATCAACATTGATAGATAGATAAATAGATAGATAGATAAATAGATAGATAGATAAATAGATAGATCGATAGATAGATAAAGGACAAATAGATAGAAAAATGGATAGATAGATAAATAGATAGATCAATGGATAAATAGATAGATAGATGAATAGATAGATAGATAGATGGATAGATAGATAGATAGATAGATAGATAGATAGATACCAATCTGTGTTCGCGAGCCGGTTGAACAGTGGTATCAGCCTTTCAGCCTTCGAACTTCCACCGGCTACCGTTGCCAGGGCACCAGCTCATGGCCTTCAGGCCTTCGGGTGGGCGGCGGATTCCAGGTGGGCAACAGCGGTCTGAGCCTAAGCAGGGCACCAATGCACCAAGATGGGAGGAGCCACCAGTGAAATTGTTGCAGTATGGAACCAATGGTTCACTGTGGTTCACTGTGGTGACTGACTATGATTAAAAAACTGATAATAAGTGATTGACTATGATTGAAAAATGGACAATAAGTGAATGGCTATGGTTAATCATGTTTAGTAATGATGATAGGTATGGTTCATAATGGTTTATGATGATCAATAATGATCAATAAGCATAGTGGTTATTACAAGTGAAACAATGTTAACCACAAACTGGACCACTACAAGAATATGGTTAATTAGGATGGGATGAGCCACCAGCAATCAACCAAACAACCACAGAAACCAAACACATGTCTGAGAATATCTAGCTGCTACAATGATGGGCCACTGTCACAAACTAGCAAAATGCAAAATGTTCTTATGCAACCAACCAATCAACCAACCAACTAACCAACCAACCAACCAACCAACCAACCAACCAACAAACCCACCAGGTATAGTCGGTATATCCCTATGATCTTGTTGCTTATCAAAGCTCATTCATCAACCATAACCAACCAACCATGCAACTAACCACCCCAACTAACCAAGAGATCCAGGTTCTGCTCAAGTGGCTGGTCGGTCGGCTTCAGGTTCACATCCAACGGGCCAAACCTGCCATGCAGCCAGTTGTCCCGGTTAGGCACTGGAACCCTGGAACCACGGTTGATGACGTGATGGTTCAGGACACAGTACAAGGTGGCCCCCCCTAGTTATAAGTTGGTTCATAAGCCAACCATGCTTATATCTACCATAACTAGTAGTTATCCTAGTTGTGAACCAACTGAGCTAACTAAGGGGGCCCTCCTTGTAGCTAATGGTTTGTAACATGGTTCTCACCGTGATGGTTTGGAAAATAACAGATAATGAAATGTTTCAGGACTTGGTGATAATCATGGTTTCTATCAGCTAAAGGTCATTAATGATGAGGTTCGACAATGCTTCATCATGGCGAACACATGCTACCAATGATTGGCCGTTTCTGTTGATAGGAAACACAGTGCTCAGTGACCACAAGTAATTCACGATAACAACGTGATGGACATGTGGCTGTGGGTCAGTTCACCCTTGGTCGCCCTGGTTCACCCATGAATTGCCATTGTTTTCCTACTATTATTGTTGGTGAACTGATCCCCCATGAAATTGGTCGGTTAACTGCTGCACCCAGGCCCATAGCCATGCGGTGGTATCGTAAAATAGGGGTACCCCTAAGTCATCCAATACTAATCATTGTTATAGTAATAAACCAACCATTTCTGGGAATCCCTATTTTGAGAACCCCATCATTAACGATTGTTTTTCTAATGATTGTTGGTGATTCGCCCCCACTAGTGATGAATATTGACCCACACCTATTTTGAGAACCCCCTAGCCATGTGACATCCTATAGCCATATAGTTAGTATATATCCCCTAGAATTATTGATAATCATCCCCTCTTATTAACTATGAGTTGGTTGATTAACTACTTGACCCAACTCGCCATGTGACATCCCCCACTATTGTTACTTATCATCCCCTATTCCTAACCATTAACCAGCTATTAGTAACCATTAGTTGGTTGGTCAATATTAACCATGGTTAACCATTATTAATCATACAGATGGTATAATATCCCCTATTATTAACCAGCTTGATTGGTTGAATATTGATCCATATAGCTCTATAGTTGGTATATATCCCCTATAATTGATGATAATTATCCCCTATTATTAGTTGGTAACCATTAGGAACCATTGGTTGGTTCGTTGGTTAACCCAACTCGCCATGTCCTGTCACCACCTGCGACGACTGACCCCACCTTTGTGGGGCCGAAGATGAGCTGGACGGCGTCCGCGGCTCCGTTTTCGGCTCCGTTTTCGGTGGCGGAAGCGGTGCTCGTGAGGCAGGTCCTGCGAAGCCAACGACGGTTCTGCGTATCAAAATATGAATGGAGAACTGGTTGGTGGTTGAACCAGCCCTATCATCATGGTTAACTAGTGGTTAAGAATGGTGAATAATGGTTATGATTGGTTGATGGAGATATAATCTGGTTGGTGGTGCTCACCACCCCGTCATGAAAAAAACACGTGTCAACCAACCATTTGTTAATCATTACGTTTGGGAAAATAAAAAATGTTTAAAACCAACAACTCCGTGCCCGTATATGTGTATAAACATGTGCATAGATGTACATCTAATATCTCATCAATGGATAGATATATCAAAATTTCAATGTGTATACATGGATATGAACATCTCCATGTGTATGCATATATGTATTGTTTTTATATTCATATCTATGTTTATATCTATATTCATATCTATATGTATATCCATTTATCTAAATATTTTAAAACATATATATATATATATAGAGATGTGTATCTGTATATGTGTAAATGTGTAAATATGTATTTATGTACATGCAGTAATTGTCATATAAACATTGAAATTAGTGGTTTCAGAAATGCTTAATGTACAAATTTAATATTGTAGCAGTACATATATACGTACATATGTAAAGGTCATGTGTATATATCTATATATGTATACATGTATCCAATACTTGGAAGCATTGATATTTAAGCACTAAGTCTATACAATGTATATTCTATATAGCTATAAATGATATGCACATTACGTAGCAAGTGAGCCAAAATAAGTGCCATAGTCTTCTCGTGGTTCAACAGAACCCAGTATCATTGCATCCAAAAAGAATGCATTCATCTTTAATCCTGATTGAGCACCATTCAACATTTCAATGTACAATAAGAATGGTTCACATATTGTCGAAATATCATTGGCTAATGCCAATCATGATGAAATACATAATCATGATCATAGAATACCATGATTATAGATCAAATAATACCATGATCATAGATCATACATAATAGAATACCATGATCATAGAATACCGTTACCATATTGTATAATCACAACATAATCATAGAATACCATCTACCATCTGGTTTGACCACTCCCTGTAGCTCTTTAGCTCCCCCTTTAAAGGGCCATAGGGATACCCCTGGCTCCTTGGCTCCCTCCAAACCACCAGCCAGCCATGATTCTGGTCAGCATGTTCTATAGTGGCACCACAACTTCCTCTGGGAAGCTCCCCATATCGGTGGTACTCCCACGGTCGTAGTGCCGGTGCAAAAACGGGGTTGCTGGTGACGTGCCACACATGGATACAACTCCTCGTAGATGATATCTGGGCGGTCGCGCTTAATGATCATGATGGTATATTGCAATAAGTCAATATTAACCAAGCAATAATGATGGTTAATAACCAACAAACTATATGGAAAACAATGGTTGATAGTGGGGCAACCAGGGGTACAGTGTTTTGACCCAGAGCCGTCTATCAGTGATCCACTCCCACTAATATCTAGCCCCACCAGTTTACTAGAGAATCTGTACACTTTCGCAGTGCAGGTGCAGTAAAAGTTTAAAGCAAACGGAATACATCATCCAAACCTTCTGGGACCATGTTTTGCGGGTCCAATTAACATTGAGGGCAGCAAGCAATACCCTAGTAAGCACTGTGATACTCACAATGCCAAGATGAACGACATCAGAGGGCGGTTTCTGATACTTCTTGGCATGTTGAGGCTTCACCAAAAACATATGATTTCTTGTCACTTCGAGTATGTTCATAATGAGAATACGGGACTGTAATCATGTATACAGTACATGTAAATAAATATGTATATATGTATCTATATCTAGATATAAATATACATATAATATATATTTAGATGTACAAATTACCTTGCGTACTTAAGTATCTATGAGTACACACCTGTAGCATCTAGAACAGCACCTGTTGCAGCAACTCGCCGTGGACCCGCTCCCACCTGGTGCCGGAGGTGCTGGAGCTAATGGAGCTGCTGCTGGCACGGGTGGCGGCGACGGTGGCGGCGGAGCCAGGCTGCTTGGTGGTGCCGGTGGCGTAGGGCGCTTGTGAAGGAATGGCCTTGGTTGGAGGTGAAGATCTCGCGGAAATTTGCGGCAAACAGTCATTAATAATCATCATTAATGATATAGTTCAACAATAGAATGAGTGGTAATAGTGATCTAAGAGTTCGTAATAGTGATCCATTAAATTGTTCGTAATAGTGATCTGAGAGTTCGTATACTCATTATGCAATCAACATTATCAATATTGAATCTCTTAGGTTCATTGAACAGGATTATTGATCATTAGCCTACGATCCATTTAATCATCAATCTCAACTAGTCATTACTATAGGTGGGACATTCAGGGAATATAGGTTGATGGGAGGTTACTATCAACTATAATTGTTCATAACAATTGTGAGCATATTTTTCTGAAGAATTCTGAAGATGCGTTTGAACAAAATGATTGCAATCTTCCACACAATGACCCTTTTGATTGTCAAACATTCATTCTGCAACAATTATTTTTGTGGAAAATGACCCTTGATGACCCTTGTCATTGTCAATGACTAATCATGCATGGTATTGCTCCCCAGCACAGCGGTTGATCCAGGTTAATATGTATAAGTCCGCAGTCTGCAGCTATCTGGTTGGTAGTTGCCACCCCCACCAAAACTATTGGTCAACCATTCAACCATTTGTCAATATATACTAGGGAAAATGAACAATGATCAAACCCACAAACCAGCGATGATGATCAATTGTTGTTCTCGATTATGAACCATGAGCTGGTGGTTTATCCATCATAAACTACTGTGCAACATCATTACCAGAAGGGACAACCACTGATCTAGCTGTAGCTATGGATGGTATGTTGATCATACTAGTAGCATCATGATGGATATAACCATCACTTGGCATCAGTCACCATGGTCAAATGACCATTATTAGCCATCATTCAATGAAAGTTTCACTATGAATCAACCACCAACCAGCAGCAGCATTTCTATGACAGTGATCATTGTTGAATAGCCATCTTTGACTATCAAAGTTTCACCATTAAGGAAACACTAACCAGCAGAAATTCACAAATTCAAAGCATCATCAGCCATGAATTTCGCGACTGATCTCCCGACCATCCAAGCACCATCCACCACCCCGTGGCGCCACCGCATGGCACCCTCCGCCCCACCCTCCACCGAGCTTCGCCCTAGGAGGCACACTGCTGAAGCTCCGCAGAAACCGGTCACGCCACATGGCAGCGACGAAACGTGGGCTGCGATAAGACGGCCGAGATGCCGGAGTCAAGCCACCAGGTGGCAAACTGAGCATTGGTAATATTGGATGACTGGGGGGGGTCCCATATTTTGAGTAACACATATGTGGCAAACTAACCTGAGAGTGGGAAACTTCATATTTTGTAATTGAGATTTAGCATGTTTAAAAAAGAGTTTCCCCAATGTGGCAAACTAAGAATGGAGATTTAGCTATTTAAAAAAGAGTTTACCCAATGTGGCAAACTAAGAATGGAGATTTAGCTATTTAAAAAAGAGTTTACCCAATGTGGCAAATGAAGCTACAATTGGTTTTACTATTTTGAATAGGCAAGCCAAGCAGCGTCGGCGTTGGGGCAGCATTTATAGACATATGGTGTTTTCGCAAAATAGGGAACCCCAAAGTCATGGTTGATTTCTTGCTGTAAATTGTTAATAATGCAAAGTCAGGATTAATAAAACCCCCCTAGTTAATCATACCCCTCCTCAGCCCTGGACCCTGGTCCTTACTAAAGTTAATTAGGTGCTGATTTCACCCCCAGATAAGATAAGTACAGCCAAAATTCCCCCCTAGTTAATCAAACCCCTCTGGATCCCAAGGATTTGTTTTTTGCTTTTTCCTTTAGTTTTAAATTAGTTTTAATTGAAAACCCTTATCAATCCAATTGCTTCTCATGGCTAGTGGGCTTAGATTTCCCAAAAAGTCTATGTGTTTTTCTTTATTACCCGCCTTTTAAAATCCATTTAAAAAAAACCTTTTTAGGAGCTCACAAAGGGTACCCCCCACAAGCCTGGAACCCCCCTTTTTGAAATCAATTTAAAAACAATTGAAATCAAATTAAGAACAATTGAAATCAATTTAAAAACAATTGAAACCAATTTAAAAACAATTGAAATCAAATTAAGAACAATTGAAATCAATTTAAAAACAATTGAAACCAATTTAAAAACAATTGAAATCAAATTAAGAACAATTGAAATCAATTTAAAAACAATTGAAATCAATTTAAAAACAATTGAAATCAATTTAAAACAATTGAAATCAATTTAAAAACAATTGAAATCAAATTAAGAACAATTGAAATCAATTTAAAAACAATTGAAATCAATTAAAAAACAATTGAGGGCGTTTATTTGGGGGTGGTCACTTTTGGACACCTATGGTCAGACCTTGTCGACCTTGTCGACCTTGAGGGGGGGGGTTATTAATCCGGTGTTTGCATTATTGGATGACTTGGGGGGTCCCGTATTTTGAGTAACACCTATGTGGCAAACAAACCTGGATGCGGACAAAACCACGACTACTTAGAATACTTTTACCTTTAAAACAAATGGGATTTGTAGGTTCCAGGTGTTTTTGCCAGAGGGGGATCTGCCACGTGGCTAGATGGAGAGTGTACATACAGATGGGCGCTTCATGTAGATGTAGAGTGTATGTTCAAAAATACAAAAGTAGACAGATTGTAGTATGACATATCAATATAGAAAGTCACATCTACACATACAGATTATTGATGTCACATCTTTAATACATACCATGTCAAACAAGTACCATGTCTGACGTCTGACACGTATCATTCTAATCCATGTCAACATACCTTGCCTAAGCCGTTCAGTTATGTAATGATATTGATCTGTGAATGTACACGTTGATGATTACGTGCATACATGTAGCTGATTACATAAACAAATCAAATGTGCGAATACTATACAACATACATACATACATACATAAACAACCGTGCAATCAAGCTATATGTATTTTCGAAAAAAACAGCACATAATATCGATCCAACATTGTTCGCCATCATCAACCATTGTTGCAAGGTGGGCCCCCCTAGTTATAAGTTGATTAATAAGCCATTTCACTATAGTTATATCTACCACAACTGGTGGTTACCCCAGTTTTGAACCAACTTAGCTAACGTTTCGGGGGCCCGGTCCCTTGTAGCCATTGCTTAAGCCTTATAAACCACCGTCCATATGGATCCAACATGAGCACCGTGCATCACCGGGCCCTGCAGCACCACCGGGCCCGGACAGCGCAGCTTCCCCGCTTCCTCGGAAGATGACGAGGAGGACCCACGCTGGGCCAGGGCACGAACCTCTTCCTGACCGCCATGAAGGTTATGGCCGCGGATTTCTGAAGCGGAACCTCCAACATGGATGGTTATTACTACAAGGTGGCCCCCCCCTAGTTATAAGTTGATGAATAAGCAATTTTAGTATGGTTATATCTACCATAACTGGTAGTTACCCTAGTTATAAGCCAACTTAGCCAACTCAGGGGGCCCACCTTGTAGAGATATTCAAACAAGCCATGGTTTATTTCTAGAGACTCCAACATGGATTGTTTGTTACTGTACTAGAGAAACCACCGTATCACAGAAACGTGATAATAGCGATTGTTGGTCTTTGAATAGATACAACAGTGGTTAGACATCGAAAAAAACGGCCATGGACCAAATGATCAACCATGCCCATGGTCAACGTCAACCATGGTCATTCTGCTACTGTAATGAATGATCAATATTGAGCAGTAACGATGATCATTGTATTGGCGATTCAGAAAGGTCAATGTTGATAAATATATGGACTAACAATGATTAATAACGCTATATAACTACAACACCAATCTGTGATAAACAAACAGGTCAACCATCACTGCTGATGATCGTTCTTGAGCATCCCTCCGTGTCAGAAACCTTATCAACAATTGTAGGCGTCACTACACTTCACGGTTACCAGTGCCTGATGTCGTTCATTAGTCCCGGTATTGTAGGGAGACATCCTGACCGACAATTGTGTTTGTTAACCATTACGCCGTGATTAGTCACCAGATTGGCAACCATTATCAACCATCATTCATCATCCTCAACCATCATTTAACAATTACAAACCACCATGAATTATCATTCATTACCAGTATTAACAGCCCTTAAACACCATCAACAATCATTAAGCATCATTAGACATCCTTGACAACATTGAAGGACCATTTGACCACCCTAAACCATCGTGTCATGGGGAAGTTGCAGCCTTGTTAATGGTTGATGGTGGCTCTTCATAATCCCTTAGCCTCATTGTTTGGGGGGTCCACCTTCGTGGGGCAATCATTATCCATCATTAGCCATATGTTTTTCCTCAGAAACCCATGGGTTTCCTGTATGATTACCGACCATTCACCACAAACCATCATGGTTGGACCACCAGTTTTTTTTTAAATAGATTGACCACCTTTCACCATTTACCGATAGATTTACCACCTTTACCCATCAATGAAGTAGGTGAACACACCATGGTTTCCAACCGCACTTCATGGGATGACGTCCATGACTGCCCACCACGGAACCAGGCCCTGGGGATCCACCTTTACGGCTCTCCCCCGTTGCTAGCTCGCTCCTCCAAGTCCTGTAGGTGATTTGGTGCCGACATGAAAGGATGATCCACCGTGGCTGGGAGAGATGGATCCAGATCTGGTTGGTGGTGCGAACAGCCACCCCGTCATGAAAATTTTGCGCAAGTCAACCAACCAATGGTGAAGTCGAATAATAGGGAAAATAGCAAAAATGTTTGAAACCACCAACCAGGATTTTATAATTCATGTTGAAACCATGTGTTTTCGAAGCACCATGGATATGAGATGAGTCTATGTATGCATGATCATGGGCTTAGAACGTGTATAAATATATATATATATATAGAGAACTATACAAACACCCCTTGCTTACACATAGGATCACATAGGATCGTTGAAATAAACTAATAAACTCACAATATCTCACATTGGCGATACACTGGAAAATAGTTCTAAAACCAGGGGTGCATGCTAGTAAAATGAGTGATTCTACAGGACCTGAGTTCAGTATATGTTTGCAGAACGATACCGATTAAGCCATGAAACTATACCTTTCCGATCCTATGTGCTTAAGCTATGAGTTTTTAATCATCCTACATGTATAATTTGAACTCATAGGATGATTATAAACTAGAACCTCCACTGCCAAGGCAGCCCCGTCCCCGGGCCCCCTGCCGTGCACCGATTTGGCGATGGAGTGTTCCTTCTTCGCCAGCACCGCGATTTCACCCTCAACGGAATGCAGCTCGGGAACGGCCGATCTCGGGCGGGTGCCCACCGGGATGGTGGAACCACGAAGTGCACTTCGACACGACGATGACCCGCCGGAGGATGACGACCGTGGGTTTCTGGTTGGTGGCTGAAGCACCCATATGGAAAAAGGTTGTTTGTCAATCAACCAGTTGTTGATAAGTACTAACGGAAAACAAAAAATCTTTGAAACCACCAGCCAGCAATGACCAGCTGGAGAATGACCCCCTGGGGTTTTACTTGGAGCGTTGATATGAAAAAACTGAAGGATGAAGAGAAAAATCCTCACCGATGACTAGTTGGTGTGCAACTTTTGGAGATACTGCTTGGTAGATTTAGTTTTGACATCACATGTACCATGTGCAAGATGTTTCAAATTCAAGTGGTCTGCCTAAAATTCAGGGCCTACTCTAGTGATATGATAAGAAGTTGCTGGCCTGGTTGGGAGGTCGACGCGAAATTACTTTGGTTTCGTCATTGGCAGGTCTACTATTTGGCAGGTCAAGGTCGAGGATACCGATGTTATATATACATATACATATATATATATATATATAGATATATAGATATAAATAAATATATACACCTTTAAATTACCAATTGGCTCGGCTTCTCGCCTCACACTGTGCTTCCAACAAAATCAAATACACCATGTTTGCAAGCATTGGAAGCAAGCGTTATGCAACTACTCAACTATGAAAAGTTACAATAACCTTCCCAGTTGCCCACTTCGGGTGATTGTAACAGCTTCGTTATACAACTATGCCTACTCATAGTCTCACAGTGCTCAAAGTTTCATGGTCTCAGTGTCACCTTCCTATGCCTAGCCTTCGTTTGGCCGCGGTGAGGCGGGGAGCCGGGTGGGACAGTGGGGTCACCCTGCTCAGCCTGCGAAGCCTGCCATGACTTGGTCCCAACTACTGTGTTTTTGTTGGTACAAAGTGGTACCCCCCAAAGTTAGTTGAATTACAATTGGGAATATGAAAATTTAACTGCCTATAGAGTAACTATGGTTTAACTATGGTTTCACTATGGTTGAACTATGGTTGACTCGGGTAAGTATGGTTTAACTATGGTTGAGCTGGGGTAATTTTGGGCCTTTAAAGTGTTGCCCAGAGTTAACTATAGTTTAACTAGGGTAACTAACAATTGTGGTGGATATAACCATAGTTAAATGCATTGGTAACCAACTTATAACTAGGGTGTACCACCCTGCATGAGTCATGTTTTTTTTTTTTCCCGGCTGGTTATCAACAATTAAGAACATGCACTGAATGCACAAGGTTGGTTCACTTTGAAATCATCAACTTGTTTTTTTGTTTTTTGTTTCCGTGGAAACGCTCGTGAAAGTGGAGTTGCCTATGTTGCCTTCCATCAACAAAACAGAAAAGCTTAATGAACACTGCTGTGGCTTCCTCCTGGAGAACTATGCGGACTGTTAATATTTAAAACAAAATACGGTAGTAAAAACACGTGGGTCTTTCACAAAGGATAACAACACACATGGATCTTCCACTTCAAGCTTAGTTTGTCCAAACAAACACATTCAACAAATGGTGGTTTCTCAAAATACGAGACCCCCAAAAATGGCTGGCTTATTAATGTAAATGGTTTACACAGGATGATTTGGGGGTTCCCTATGATTTGAGAAACCCCCAAATGATTGGTTGTACCAAAATGTAATGGTAATTGGGTTGGTGGTTGAACCACCCCCATGAAAATTGCCTACCTACTAACCATTTGTCAAAATCAACCAACCAACTAACCCATGAAAGATATGAATGCCTACCAACCAACCATCTGTTAACATCAACCAGTTGAGTCAACCACATGACTTGAGAAACACCCAGTTCTGGCCTCCAATTTCTTCTCGACGGCGTCTGTGAGTTTCTTGATGCCCTTCCCCAGTGGGAAGATGGTGACGGCACACATGGTTTGCTGGTTGGTGGTTGAACCACCCCTGTGAAAAATATTGAAAGATATGTGTCAACCATTGTCAACCAATCATTTGTTAACAATTACAAGGGGAACATACAACATGTTTCAAAGCACCAACCAGTTTAACGATCAGTCGCAAGTGGCATGTCTTAACCATCACTGTACCCATGTATAACCAATGCTGAACCAATCTTTCACTTTATGCGCAAAAACCTGGCCTCATTGTCGGCAAAGGTCAGAAATAATGGAAGGAACACAAAACATGCAAAAAACAAACGGAACAGCGAAACACAATTTAACGTCTTGTTTTTGAGCCAAGAAAAACAGACAACAAATACACAATTAAAAAACATAATTGAAATTTTGATCAACAAAAACACTTGTATATGTGTTTATATGTGTTTGAGAAAAGAAGCAAATTTGACATGTTTGTTGTTTTTCTCCATGTGTTTCTCTTGTTGTTTGGCTTGCTTTTTCTGTTTTCACTCCAGGCTGAAATTGTTGCAGTCAAGTTTAGGCCATGTTTTAATCCATGTTCAACCGTCAAAAGAACAATCAAATTACTTTAATATAAGTAACCCTTGTGGATGACGAGAACTGTTGAACAGATTAAAGTACATTCATTGCAAAATGATGGTTTGTTGATGGTTAAACAATGGCTGAACCGTCCTGAAGAGTCCTAAGCCACATTTAACGCATGCTCAAAATTAAACATGAGTTTTCGTCATTGGTTGATAACATTCAATTGTGCAATATATAAGATATAATATAAATATGAATGAATATATGCATACATAAACATGCATTTGCAATAATCCGCCAGAAAGGGAAACACATGTAGAGCCATAAGCACGAAAATGGCTTGGAACTTGGAACACCCAAACAACTTAGTTGGCCACCCAGAGCAACTGCAATGAAGCCTTGATAAAAATCAGGATAACGGAGCCTGAAGTGATGATACCTGTACGTTACTATAATCTTGTCTTTGCAAGGACGGCTCTAATGTGCTTCAATATCGCATTCAGTTCGGAGGAGCGCTCAGATTTTGCAAGACCTCCTGGTAGTTCCCCCTGCAATCGGCTGTTGCCGATCAAGTCACAAATCAATGGCATGGCACACCTCAAGATCAAACGCAAGAGTCAGGGATGCCCACAGACGCACCGGGGAACGAGAGTGGTCCGGCACAGTCGTTGAGGCCCAGGCTTCTGCATCTCACATATCAGCGCGGCTTCTTTGATAGCTTGCTTCTGAAATGGTTGTAGCTCTGGCTACTTGGACATGAGTCTCCGTTACATCTTGTGGCAGTGGTTGGGACGTGGGTCGGTTGGGATGCCTCTTTGTCGACTTTGTTCTTTTTTGGCGACCTATAAAGTGGCTTCCAAGCGAGGAGCGAACCAGTTCACCAGTATAAACCATCACAACATCCCATTGTAAACGGGGGACACGCGGGGCGCCTTGATTCTGTAACTACAGATCAGGGGACTTGGAAGACATGTAGTTAAGACAGTCACGGTAAATATTTGAGGGTTGCACCGCTCTTGATCACTGCTCTGAGGCCACTAGCGGATGTACCGCCCTCATTTTTTGGCCTGCTGAATTTGCTTATTTGTGTGCGAGCGAATCGGAGATCCCAAGTGAAAAGCTATCGCATGTATTTTGTCGCTGGCTTGTGCACAACTACATGAGTTTGTGGCCGTATATAGTGACCATGATTGAAACCAAGTCTCCTCATCCTAAGTTGTGAGCAGTCTTCTCCATGTGTGCCTAACCTCTGTTTAACCCTTGTTGGGCCACGTGTTGAACCATTGTTTAACCTTTGTTTAACTGCATCCGATCCTTGTGTTTTCGTTGCCACTATGTGATAAAAAGTCACTGTTGCACCAAAACCATTGCCCTTTAAATGCATAGCATCCATGACCACTAGCCAAGTGTGCTGTGATATTCCCAGCAATCAATTGATCTGGGATAAACAGTCACATTATATTGTGATTGGTTTCGCAATCCTAGGAATAATTTCTAATTCACAAACAGGCCCACGACAAACCAAGTCACACATAAACACACACACACACACGTATATAGAGACAGAGAGAAAGACAGCAAATGAGAGAAGGAAAGCGAGAGAGGGAGTTGTCAAGTAGGGTCATGATTTCAAACTAGAACAGTGCCAAAATCCTTCGGACAATCCCCTTGTCTTGCTTCTGATGCTCACATTTGTGATGAAAGTGACCAGCATATGCAGTGATGTACACATTTTACCTGTTGTGGTTGGCTATCCATGGACACACCCGGGGGAGGCCCATCACCCCAGCGAAGCCACCGGGCTGCAACGGGCCCGGCACCTGAAACTTGTCCGCCATGAAGCTCTCCAAGGTGGTCGGCAACTCGGTGAAGATCAGCTGCCTCCAGCGTCGCGTTGCGTCATGACGAGCGAACCAGGACGGATGTGTTTCGATGGACGCGTGGAAACGTGTCCGTTGGAAAGATACAGGGAAGACAAGAACCAAATGGTAGAGTCAATGTCCAACAAAAACCTTAAGCTTCGAAATGGCGATGTTTCTGGTGCTTGCAAACTGGCGGGTACTTAGTTGTCCCAACCGCAATCTCGAAATTGGGCACCCCAAAAATGGTTGGTTTGTTACCACAAATGATTAATATTGGATGATTTGGGGGTCCCTTATTTCGAGCAACACCCAACTTACACTGGTCAACAAGACAATCGTCACAATTTGCATGGTATAACTTTTGAACATGTGCTGGTCAGTTGGATCATCATTAGAGTTGGTATGGTTGAACATGTGGGTATGTGCCAAAATTATTCACCCCCAGTATGGCCATTCACAATGGAAATTTATTGTAAGCCAATGTTTTTTTTTGGGTGCCACTATTTTGCCACATAACCATGTAAAACAAAACATCGAACCCCCCCAAGCATATGCCTCTTCAACCAGGATCCCACCATGGAGAATGGACCCACCATGGAGGGGGGACTTCTCCAGCGCCACCTCCCTGCTCGCCTGAAGAGCAAGGACAGTGCGCGAGTGCTCAGCTCATCGTTCAAGCGATTCTCCAGGAGCTCAGTCTGATGCTGATGCTTCTCCTTGACAACGGTTCGCGTGCTCAACAATGGTTGGTAACGTCTAATATGTCAAGAATGGCTAGCAATGATAGATAATGGTTGATGATGGTTAGTCATAGTCATGGTCACTTTTTTTGCAATGGTAGATAATGGAAACCACCGTGTATATGGAAGTATAGCAACAACTAGTTAGTTGTTTCATATCTTTTCTTGCCTGGAACAAATTGTATTCTCAAGGGAAGTTGTGGCCACTGGTTGGCTCTCATTTAACACCAATATTTTGGACTATAGTTTTTGCCCTGGTCTACGTTGCTGAAGCTTTGGTGTTCAGCATCCTGCGTGCCACTATTTGCAGTGTTAATCAGAGTTTGATGGCGGGGATGAACAGCCAATCATGGTTTCTGATGGTCTTTTACAATTGACTTGCCATGAATCAAAGATTGAGCAACGATTTACCAAACTCAGTCGGCCAATCACTAGCTATTTGAGAGCCATGATGACACACAATTGCCAACCATTGGTATCAATAATGGCTCGTGTTATCACTGTGTGATTGATGGTAAAATGCTTAGCTCAGAGTCAGTTGACTGGAAAAATCAAGATCTGCAGTACCAATCTACCATTGTTGTATTGGTGATTAGAATCAAGCCAGTGCAAATGATGGTTTTCAACATCTTCCCCTGATTGTGGCTTATGATTATCACTTGAAGCATCAGTCCATGAACAGTTCATTTGTTGATCGTTATGAGTAGTAACCCAACAGCATCAAGAAACCAATCATGAAACTTGGTTAATTGAACCATTGCTGAACGTTCTACTATCAAGCAACATTGGTTCACGCAAGTGACCATTCTAGAATCAGATTTCCGGTTTCGTACATCTACCATCAATCTTGAACCCAAAGAAATGGTTTTCACCGAGGCACCAGTCGTTTCAGAAACGCGTCAGAGCGGTCCAGTTCCTGTCGCCGCGGCCACGTGTCAGCCTCCAAGTGCTGGTTGATGATGTTGGAACTAGCTAGTAATTTTGTCAGTACGTTGCGTGTGTATGTGTACATAAATGCATTATATATATATAACAAATGTATATATATATATATAAATCAAAAAATGAAAATACATAAAGTAATTGTAAATATATATATACATATAAATTATCATTATATAATATGCTATGCCAGAAAAATAAAAGCAGGTGATTTCCGACAGTCACCTTGGAGGCTAATTGCCCAGCGATGGTGAACTTCTACCCACGGGTATCCTTCCTAAATGAAACAAAAGAAAAGTGGAGATGGAATTTGGTGCTCGCAAGGTAGCCCCACTTCATGGCTCAAATTCATGGTCCCAGATCCAACCGTTCCAAATATCAAGCTGCAAAACACTTGTCAGTCGAAGACATATGTACAACTACTTGCTTTCTTCGATGAAAAAAAACCGAGGTTGTGCTTTTGGAAGGTGTTTCTTGCGAAATTTGCTTTATCCCTATGGTATCAAGCTATGCCTGATGATACCAACCATTTTGAATCGCAACAAACGCGAAAGCTGAGATGATCCTCCTCATGCCATTCCCGCACCCCGATGGTTCCCGTCCTTTCGACGGCCTGCAAGCTGGAAGCTCAGAGGAGCTACATGTTGATATAACATTGGCAGAAACTATCTGAATGTGGGATATGTATCTATATGGGTGTTTCTCAAGCCACAGGGGACCCCCAAATCATCCATTATTAATCATTTATAGTAATAAACCAGCCATTTTTGGGGCTCCCTATTCTGAGAAACCACCATATTGTATAATTAAAGTATTTGCAAATTAGAATATAGTATCCAAATAACCAGATACAATTGCATGTATACGCGTGCATGCTTGTGCAAATGTTGGTGGTTTTGTGATGATGTGTTATGTTTTTACTTTGAGATGGAGCAGATTAGCTGCACCAAGCTGCACCCTTAGTTGGATGGTCAAAGGCTGCAAGTTTCAAACACACTATAATTCAGCATTCTGAACCAGCTTCTTGATCTTGTTGACCGGCTTTGATTCAGAAGGAGTGACCATGGCTGAGCATTTGTTACTGGGGTGTCACTTGTCGTAGTAAAGTAACCCTGTGGAACGTCCTTATCCCCGAAACTGCTCTCGTTGTTTTGCTCTTATCATGTTCCCTTGTCTCAGGGAGTTGTACCTGTTGTAGTATAATGTAGTAAAAGCAGTCAAACTGTGGTTCCTGCTCTTTGTTCTCGTATCTTTTTTGGTTTCCATGTCATGCGGGGATTACTTTTTACGTTTACCGTAGTGCGTTGGCTATCTCGGGCGGCTCTCATTTGCTCTCTCGTGCTTGTTCCCAGGTGGCGTGCTGCAGTGCTGTTCTGCTGCAGTGCTGCCGTGTTGCTGTCCTGCTACCAATTGGAAGCCCAGTTATACCGATGACCCGCGGGGCACTGCTGATCGGATGCACACTGGGGCAACCACCTGCACCAATGATCAGGCCCCCCCCCAGGCTGCGCGCGATTCTGCTTCCCACATCGCCAGGCGCTAAGACCATCTGTGTATTGAGGGTCCCTGAGCACAAAACGCTGATAAGTCTACTTTATACATATCCAATGTAAAAATCAAAACATTAATATTTACTTGTACCTCTACTACCATGTAGATACACACATGCATACTGTATATAAAAATATCACTTGTGCTCAGTTTTCTACGTGCTTCTTCCCACCGCAGACACGTGAACCGATTCCCCCCAGCTCAACCTGCTTGCAGTTCAGCGATTTGATTCTCCAACGGTGGGATCTTGTCAAGCCTTGGCAGCGATGCTGGAAGCCCTCCGGGTGCGGGCATTTGAAAGAACAGGGCCACGTAATGCTATATGCAAGTATTCCAAAGTTGTGGTTTGTATATCACTGTGTTTGTTGGATATATCCTGATACTTGTATATCTCCATTCTAGTTTCTTACCAACGGTGATTAAGAGCCAATATCTCTGTTGCCATTGGTATGGTTCATCATATCATGCTAGATCACAATTCTGCTTGGGTAGGTCGTGTTTATATCTCCATGTTTGTTGGTTATCATTGGTTATCAGCCAACCAGGCAACCAACCAGCATTTGCCAACCTCAACCAACCTTCATGAACCTTCACCAACCTTAATCAACGTTAGCCAATCTTAATAACCAACCTCCACCAACGATGCTGCCATGCTTGAAAATCGTCATCGCGTGAAACACCCACAGCACCTCCACCAACCTTGACCAACCTGAACCAATCTTAACCAACCCCCCCACTCACCCAACCGTCTTCATTTCGCCGCCCCGGTTCCGTGTCTCCCGGCATCTCCTGCTGCTCGGTGGTTACACCCTGGACCGAGGACTCATCGGAGGATTCCTGTTGCGTTTCAGCGGCTGGTGGCTGACTGACTGACCTTTGAACTAGTGGTGGATAATGGTTAATGATGGATAATATAATATAATGTAATCTTGGTGGCTTATAGATCCCTTGCTAAAAAAATATTTTTAGTGGTTATATGGTAAATCAATCATATCCCAAAAAAACTAAAAACCTAAGTTAGTGGGTATAAGCCACCCAGTAATGATGGATATGGTTGAATTGGTTGGTGGTGGTTGAACCACCCGTATAACCATGGTTAACTAGTGGTAAATAATGTTTAATAATGGTTGATGGAGATATGATCTAGTTGGTGGTTTCAACCCCTATGAAAAATATGCTTGTCAACCAACCAATTGTGAATGTTTATTAGTGAAAATAAAAAATGTATGAAAGCACCAACCAGCTATGGAAGTTAGGAGAAACATCCAGGTCAACTATGAGGGATTAGTTCAGAGGTAAACCCGTATTAGCTGATATTATCACTAATGATTTACCTAATAGTTTCGACTATGAGGGATAGACAGAAACTTGCAGAGAAACTACTATGGAAATGATTTGCACGGGTCTAGGGAATAGCTTACCAGCCATGGTAAGCCGTAGTGAATCATCGGTTTAGATTAGGGATAAGCAACGAAAAAGCCTTGAATCTACACTATGAGGGATAAACCAGCAAATCTAATTCATCACCATCCCATGCAACTTTTCAGGGTGTTCAACCAATCCATATAAACCGAGGGATACCCAGATACTCCGCTGGTGGTCCAGCCATCAGCACCCCGGAATCCGGTGATGAGTCCGTGTTCTTCCGTGGCTGGCTTGAAAAAGCCCGCCCAAGTTGACCACTTCAGTTGAGCTGGGGATTTACCAAGGTGAGTTGGTAAACAAAATGACCAACTTGGGTGCACACTCCGGTGATCTAACATAGCAATGGAAAAACACCGTATTTTGATGAGAAACCCTGGGAAATCAGCTATAACTGGTGGATTTTCCCTTGCTATGTTAGATCACCAGAGTGTAATTGACAACTCATGGTCCGCGAGGGTCATTCACAACTACTGGCTGTTGTCAGTATGGAAAAATTGTCATGAGCCACTATCTCACATGATTGATGACCATTCTTGCCAGCATTTGCCATTGCTAACCATTATCATGCACAGGAGGCCTGACCCATTTTCATGCTTATCAACCAATGTTTGGTTCTTATTCACGAACAACTATGAACAACTATCAGCGACTACAGACTGGTACCCACAAATGTTATAAGTTGGCTCTGGTAATGAGCCATTTCACAAGCTGCTTAAATCTACCACTTGCCCGATAGTTGCCCAAACGTGAGCTACCCTATGCTAACAATCCCCGGGTACCACGGTGTATTGACCAAAATCAGTATTTGCAGGTAGAGATCTCCTAGCATCAAATATGGGTGGCAAAACTGGGGGTCATAGATACCACTGGTTGGTGGTCTCAACCCTATGAAAAAATAGTCAACCAACCATCTGTCAATAACTAGTAGGGAAGATTAAACATGCCAACCAAACCACCAAGCAGACCATTTTTGTTGAACGTCATGAGTTTCATCATCACGATCACGTGGATCTGCCTTCCGCCCCCGATCCTCGTTGACGTTGGTGTCCAAAGCGTTCCTGAGGGGTTTCGAGCGGGTGGGGATGCCATCTGGGAAGAAGCTACCATAGCATCAGCAAACCAGTGCTGCTACGGTTCACAATATCTGGTTGGTGGTTGTGGGCCAACCCCAAGATATGAGTCAACCAAACAAGCATCCCAAATATCGGGGTACCCTCTGGTGAACTAACATGGCAATGGAAAATGCCACACAAATGGCTGATTTTCCAGGGTTTTCCCAGCAAAATGGTGGATGATCCATTGCTATGTTAGATCACCAGAGTGTAACACAAAAACAAGGTTAAAAACCACCTGCCAAATATACTCATGAAAAGTGGAAGGGATTGCTGGTCGGGACTATAAGCCATGCCAACACATTTGCACACAAATTAGAATTTCGTCTGGTTGGGGGCTACAAGCCATGCCAACATATTTGCAAATGCAGTGGAGGATCATCCCAGTTGGTATGATTGAATTGCTAAATATCTGAACATAGTCCATACACATCATTTGATCATATTGACTTACATGTTGTTTACCAAGGTTTCAGCAATCAACAATCATTCCCCGCTAGTTGCCACCGTTTAACCATCAATAAATGGTGGTTTCCCGAAATGCAGAAACCCCTAAATCATCGTTTGGGAACCATTGATATTAAGCCAACCATTTATTGGGGGTCCCCCATTTCAATAGAAATTCCCATGTGGTGGTTTCTCGAAATAGGGGACCCCCCCAAATCATCCATTACATATCAGTTATTTCTAGTACTAATCAAACATTTTTGGGGGTCCCCCATTTTAAGAGAAAACCCATGTGGCTGTGGGTCAAAACCCTTAGTCCCCCTGGTTCCCCCATCATTAACCAGCTTGTTTTCCCGTATCATTGTTGGCAAATCCTCCATTAGTTGGTTGAATAATATTGACCCATAGCCATGTATATATAGTTCAACATCCCCTATTATCAACCATATATCAGTTCTTTTGGTTTCCCTTCTTAAGAAAACCCCATATATACACATATATATATATATATTTAAATATATATATATATATATATATCTATATATATATATATAAATATAAATATAAATGCCCCCAAAACCACTGGCAACCCGCCCAGGGCCGTCACCAGGGGCCACCACCAGGCGCGCCGTCCTGAGCTGCGATCGACGTCGAACGTCTGCCAGAAGGACCTCTCCTGGGCTCGGCTCCGCTTCGAGGGCCGAACCCGGCCTCGCTGTGGGAGGGGAACTAACAGTTAGGGTACAACTAGAAGTAGTATCCTACCTTAACTGGTTGGTGGTTTCAACCCCAAGCAGGTAGATCTCCTAGCAGGTAGATCTCCTAGCATCAAATATGGATGGCAAGACTTGGGGTCATAGATACCACTGGTTGGTGGTTTCAACCCCTATGCAAAATATTAGTCAACCAACCTATTGTTACTAATTACCAGGGAAAATATAAAATGTTCGAAACCACCAACTAGTTAAGTAGTTGCAGGGTAACTAACAGTCAAGTAGTTAGGTAACTAAAAGTTAAGTAGTTGTGGGAAACAATGACGAACCTGAGTAGGGTACCGAACTGCTTTTGGTAGGGTAACTGACTGCTTTATACTACTTAAGTAGTTACGGTTACAATAACTTTACTCCATGGTTGCAGTAGTTCCGGTTGTAACCAGCTACTGCCAATCTGGCCATAGAAGAGTGGCTTATCAACAGACTTGAAACTGAACTAGGGTACCAGTTGTGTTCAATACGATTATAGTCAAGCGGCTGATCAACCAACTTATATGTCACCTTACAACCAGAGAGCCCTAGATTTCAGGCCAACTCTGGCATGAAATCAGCTCCGCATCTTGGAGCAGAACATGGGGCTCGGGTAGTCCACAGTCGTCATCCAATGATGAGAAACCACGAAAAGGACGACCGAGTCACCACTGTCAACCAAAGGCTAGCAGTTTTCAGCAAGCACATTGCTAAAGGGGTGTAACTGGCTATAGATGACCAGCGAACATCTCCACGAAACCACCTGTTTTTTTTGGATGATGTGGCTGTCGAAAATATCAACATCCAAACTGATTGCATGGTCAAAACATGGAATTCTTCAGTGCACAACGCAAGCCGTTGAGTGATCAGGCCTACCAGTACTGATGATTTTGGCAGAAATCTGTCTCGAAAGAAGGGTGTCATTTCTGCAGTTGGACAGGCATGCTAGAAGGTCCACACGAAACCATCACTAGTCCTAGACAAGTAGCTGTTGGGTATGAATTTCTGCAATTTTGTATATACGCAAATCAGAAGAGGTCTATGCATATGTAAAAGAAAAATCGTGTTGTACATACCTATAAAAATTGAAAAAAAAAATATATATATAAAATATAAATATATATAAACACAAAATAAACACATGGATGGATCGTGTATGCGTCAGCAGGTTCAACTCCATTGTTCGACCCAACCCTGGGATCTCGCTCGCCTTCCCAACCAACCACCGGGCCAAGCATCTGCCGCCGCCCCGACTTGACGGGCGCACCCTGAGTGAGCCGAAGTCCCAGGACGGGCGAACACCACGTGCCACAGGGTGCCCCCAAGTGACTTGGCGAAGTTGGATTATAGCTCATGGTTGATATAACATGGCTTAGTATACTTATATCATGTTTTAAAAAAAAACATGGTATAACATGGTTGACATTACATGGTTATATCATGTTATATCATGTTATATTGTTGATTAGGAACCGACGTACATGGCTTAAGTTGGATAAGGTGCCCTCATGGTTGATTGATTATAGCTCATGGTTGATATATCATGATATAACCACTCTTAGCCATGGTATAACATGATATAAGTATGGTTGATATAACATGATATAACCACTCTTCACTTTCATGGCTTAGGAATCAACTTGAAGAAATCAAAAAACTGCTGTACAAATGGTTTGGTTGAAGGAATAGTATATGCGCAATACTGATTGTAACAAGGATTTGATCAAACGGTTAATCATGTAAATGCTGGTGTGGTTCCCTCGGGCTTTATGATGGCAACTATCATGGTTTAGGCCAATCAATTAAGTTTTGGTGAACTCGCAACATTTATGTATATACATATATTGAAATTTCTATGCATATATATATATACATATATATATATATACATATATTATATATATACATATATATATATATATAAATAGGTATAGGAAGATATACAAATAGATAGCAAAAATAACAACAATATATACATATCTATGTAAAGCTGGTTGTTTCAACTTGCAATCCCACTGAACATCTAATCAAAGCAGGTGCCTATGTTGGTGATGCTTTTGTACAAGTGTGACATGACCCGGAAAAAATCAGAGTCTGGGGTGCAACTGTAATGACAAAACAAAGCTATCCCATCTGTAGAGGAAGATGAGTACCTTCAGCACCTAGACGAAACAAGTACTGTCTGTAATGATCCCATCCTATCATCTATCCTCCGAACAAGGCGTCCTCCTTTGTTCGAGAATAGGTACTCAGAGGGTTGGTGAAGTGGTGATAGATGTAATGTTGCAATGGTTTTTAGTAGTTTGCAATATGCTTTTAAAGTATGAATAAGTTGTACCAGGCTCTTGGTTTGAAGGTGCCATATGTGTGCTTGGCAGCCATCATCGCATAATGAGCAAACACCCACAAGTATATTGTGTCAATCAAACTGAATATACATTGAACAGTTATACTAACAAGGACCTATGGGTTTGAAACCTTGATAATTTGTATAATGCACATTGTTTTCATATCTGTGTCTAGGTAGATTACTGCGGACCTAGAAATAGAATGAATGGTATCAAACAGGAAAAATGGTATCAAACTGGAAAGACTTCAAACATTGCTGCTGTGAGCTATAAACACAAGTCCTACAATGGTAGTACTTGCAAAAAAACGGACTAGGTTCAACAACCATAAATGGACATAGACCTAAAATAAAAGAGGAATGGTATGGAAAGGTAAAACACACAAGAATGCAAAGTTGCCTTTGCAGTTCTCAATTGCCTTCACAAAATTTCCTTGAGTTATGCATGGGAAGCGATAATGGTGTTTTTTTTGCTTATTTTTTTCGGTCATGTTCAGCTTTACCTTTATATCAACCGTGTGTTCAGAACTGTGTGCTCTATCTAGTGTTGCTTTGCTTAGTGTAGTACCAGTGCCTGATAGCAATGGATATTTACCATGCATTGTATGAACAAACATTCCAATTTGGATTCATTCTGTACTGCAATGTCACTGCTTTTGACTGGCATTTCTATGTGCTACTTTCTATAGCTCCATATATATATATATATATATAGATATATATATATATATATATATATTGCGTGAAACGACCGACAAGGTGGATTGCTTACCCTGCATGAGCAGAATGTACAACAGAGGGAAAAACAGCCGAGGGCTCGGAAAAAAAAACCCTCTGAGAGTGTTCACTCGGGGGTGAAGCTCTCCTAAGGAGAGGGGAAAACGCCACACCCGCAAGACCTGTCTCAAAAAGCTATGTCAATCCTTTTCAAAAGGCATGCTGATAATATCTACATGTACTTCTGTTTTGGATGGCCTTTATCTAGATTTTAATTTGATATGTCAGATATGTGTCAGCCTGAGTACTATCATAAGCAATTACACCTAACGTCATTCCTGCCGCCCGCCATGGCTGAAAACAGCAATCCCAGAGGCTCGATTCCTCGACTGCTGGTGCCATCGTTGGAACCTTTGTAGCGCTTCTTTCTCTTCCTTGGCGACCGGGGCCATGGACCCACACAACCAATGCGTAAAGCATCAACATCCATGAACCATTATGCCAGTGCTTATGAATGGTCAATGATCACTAGTCAGATTACTAGTGATTACCATCATCACCATTATCACCATCCGTGAACCATCGTGAACCATCATTGAACATCAATGAACCATCAGTTTAGCATTCATTAACAAACAATTAACCTTCAGTTTAGCATTCATTAACCATCATTAACCATAGTTTTGCATTAATCATTGAACCATCATTGGCTATCATCAACACCCATTAACCATCATTGACCATCACTGGATATCACTGCTGTTGCAAAAACCCATGGTGTTGCATAAATCTCAAAATTACAACACCACAGCCACAGCGTCCAAAAGGCTCATCAGGAACGATTGAATCGGTGTTCCAAAGACCAAGCAGCCAATGTTAACCATAGTACCCAGTCTGTTCAGAGCAGTTGGACAGTTCGCCGCATGGACCACGAGTACCATCATCAATTTCAGGCACGGTTGACCATTATTGTCTTTAATGGATGACCAATGGTTGTAATATGTCAATCATGGTTGACTATTACCGGTTGGTGGTTGAACCACCCCTATGAAACATATTTGTCAACCAACCATTTGTAAATGACTACGTTTGGGAAAACAAAACATGCAAATGGAACCACCAACCAAATTGGGGTGACAAATAAACATTTTAATCATGACTAATATTTGGTAACATGGTCATGATGAACGTTCATGCTGATCTTTCGTGGTGGGACCACCCATATGAAAAAAATATGAGTCAACCAAACATCCATTTGAATCCATTTGGTAATACAAGTGGGAAATAAATAAACACCAGCAGCCAGAATGTTCATGATCAAATGATGATATTCGCCATGATTGACCCAAAATTAGCCCCCACTGATCAACCTTGAAGGTGAGTCTTCGCCTAGTTATCCTTTTAGCACCTCCATATACACTCACCACTTGGTCACCCAGGGGTAGGTAAGTGCAACTCTCCATGAATCTAGCATAAATGATACTTACCGACCCTAGTTCTGTTCACCAACTTCAGCTACCTACCTGCTGCACATTGTACTGACATGTAATGACCATCAAGCACCACAATGAGATGCACCAGCAATGAACCGACCATGAAATCAGTTTGCCTTGCTCAAAAAAAACGTAGATCGTGAACGTCTCAAGAACAAATTTGTTTGTTGTTTGAATCTGGAAGGTCACTTCTTTAGTCTCCTGAAATCTAAGAATGGGAAGTTGTATCGCAGTGGGTCAGTTCACCCTGTACCCCTGGTTCCCCTATCTTTAACCATGGTTTTCCTCATGAAATCGTTGGCTATTCCCCATGAAGTTGGTTGGTTAATATTGACCTATAACCGTATGAATCTGTTCATGATGAAACCCCCCCCTGGATCACATGGGAAGCGCTTTGTATGGTTGGGTACCAATCCGAACGTCTGCGAGGGTCAGCTGTGAACCATTTCTAGTGGCTAAAGCTTGACAAAAATAGCAAAAACCGCCAAAATCGCACAGCACTTGATGATATTCAAATACTTAACAACAACTACTACAGCGGCAATTACAAATTTCCATGTAAGAACTGATTTGCTTATCACAACTGCTTACTCTGTATAAACACATTATGATTTGAAAACAGCTAGTTTGTAGTTGTTTAAAGTGATGTTACCCCCAAATCATCAAAAATAGTTTGAAATGAACAACCATCCATTGTTTGCATTGTTTGGGTGATATTTTAACAAACGCCATATCAGTAGTAACGAGTTGAACGTGTAACAACTAGTGCAACTAAATATAAGTAACCCAAAACATATTAGTTGATAAATGTTGATACACACAGGATAGGGACAAAATGCAGTGATGTCATTGATGGTTAATTGTCATCATTTCAACTATCGTCGGGATACAGTATATAAATGTATCTTCTTGGAAGCTTTTACCTGGAAAACAAGCCCTTATGTAAGCCAACGTACTTTGCAATCAACGGTCTTGAAAAAGGCACTGCAACCACTGCCGTCATTGTCGTATACCACGACCACTATCAACAAGACCAAGAACAAAATCGATAGCAACCCAAAGATCCTTAGTGGCTAGATGATTGACAAGCTGGCAAATGATCAATGATACACTCACGAAAACCTTACCATCCATAGCCTCCGTGGCTCGAACAGGCCGGTTGTGACTTTTCTCCAAGCTCTCTTCAAGAGATCTGGTTATGGGTCAGCAACATGGCACATCCAAGAACATGAAACACTTCATTTAGTGATCGGATACAATGAAACTAGTACATGTGTGTGTTTCTCAAAATGCCCCCCCAATCATGGGTTATTAGTCATTATTTCCAAAAAACCATCCAGGTTTGGGGGTTCTCCGATTCTGAGAAACCACTATATGGATCCACAGTGTATGGATGAACAACATGCGCAATTCCATTGACTATGGGATTCACCATTTAGAAACCAAGCAGCAAGACTGCGGCATGCCCCATGAAAAATAACCATTGCCTCCAGGAAAACCATCTACTGTACAGGGATAATGGCATCCCTTTAGGTAAACTGGCCTTTTGATGGAACATCGCCATATTTCACAGGGAACACCTGGGAAACCATCGATGGTGGGTGGATGTATCCGGCAAACAATCAGATTGAGCTTAACACCTGGCAACATTGGAAATAGGTAACCCAGGGAACAGCGCTTGATTCATAGGTTCCTGGGAAATTCCATAGGATTCATAGGGATTCATAGGATACACGTGGCCCTAAATCCTGGCAATCCTGGCAACATTCATAGGCAACTAGATCCTAGCAGCATTCATAGGCAAAATTCATGGGCAACTAAAATTCATGGAACATGTTGCTCAATCCTGGAAAAACCTGGCAACATTCATAAGCAACTAGACGTCATAAGTTTATGGACTTTATGAGAACATGTTTAACACATGTTAAGTCCTATGAGATCCCCAGCAAATGCATTTGTCTGTTCGATGCATTTCGTGAAGCAAGTCGATGGAGAATATGGAGAATGCATGCTGATGAAAATACGAAGAAACACACATTGATCTGCAATGATTTCCAGCCGTTCTTGAGCATTGCGAAACCATGTATATCCTAAGCGTTTAATAACAATTGACCTGTCACTATCTCTTGGCCATTCGCAAGCGACTTACTATGTACTGGCCATAAAACTCGGGAGCATCATGAACCTTCTTCACAATCATTATATAATCGTATGGTGAACAGTTAGCCATCATCAACCATCAACTAGGATCAATCACCCAGCCATTCTTTGTTGACCCATTTCCATCTACAAGCAATGGGCTCCGCAGCGCTGCGGTAGAAGCCCCAGCAATCGCCGCTCCTTTCAGGTGAAGGCGCTGAAATCTCGCGACCCGTCAGTCATCACTCAAACATCCTCCCGGGTCATGGCATCACAAGTTCTTTCCTTGCGAGTCGACCTGTGCTGAGGTCGTTTTCGGTGAGTTGGCGCAGCTCATGGAGATGACATGGGAGTAGAACATGGCTGCTATGGAAAGCACTTGTTCGCCATCGATGGAAAGCACTTAAACCATGGATCCTACATTAGGAATAGTGATACTTGTTCCTAACTAATGTTACAATGTTGATTAGTCATCTTGAAAAAAGTGATCTACTGGCTGATGCATGGTGACTCGAACGATGTTGCTTGAGAATAGTTCATGAGACAGGAAATAAGCTGATAAACCGTGACCAATAGCCGATTGATAGGTCGGGGTACATCCAGCTAATCGTGGACATTAGTGGCAACCCTAGATATTCAACATGACTCGCTATGATGATGATCGTTACCACCACTTTCAGTGATAGTAATAGTAATTAAACACAAAAAATAAACAGCTAACATCATTTTGAGTAACACCACTATGATGAATCATCATCATCATCGTCATCATCATCATCCTCATCATCATCATCATCATCATCACCACCATCATCAGCAGCAGCAGCAGCAGCAGTACGGACCTCATATGACCAACCCCAGCCCCCCAACAACGGCTACGGTCCCGAGAGCTGGTCTCGCCTACTTCAAAGCCTTGGAAGGAAATTTGCCGCCTCAGACCGGCACGAGATGACTTCACAATACTTGAGAATCAAACATGAATCAGTTAATGGCTACCCAGGATGAAGCTAAACCCCTAGTTGATTAATAGGGTGTATCCCCTAAAAGCCTTGGTTTTCCATTAAAATGGGAACCCCCTATTAATAAACCAGGGGGTTATTAATCCTGGGTAGCCATTACAAGTCACCTGTAGTACGTCTTGTTACTTATTCACAAGCAGGCCTCCGTATGAAGGAAAAATCAAGCAACAGCGATTGTAAACGACATGAGTATGGTAGAATAGATCATACAGGACCAGGACGGACCAGGTACATAGTGATTAATATTTCACCACACATGTGAAAAGGGAATTGGTATGAATCTGTTTCAAGGACGAAATAGCACGACCAGCATGCCATATTGCCTCTACTTGACTCCCTTTTGTCAACAACAGCGCTTCAATACCTGCGCACGCAGTTGGGTTTATCACTGGGATATGACATGATATGACCACGTTTCCCCATAAAGTGGGTTGTAATCCCTTTATTCATGGTGAATGTAACCGGTCACTCAGCCGGGATGCGCATAGAAGTAGCATGTATTGGTAAACCGCTAGCTCAAATATCAACATGCATTTTGTGACCCAAAATCGGTTCACAAATAGGCCCAGCCATATTTGGTTGATCCGCAAAAGTCATTGGTTTCACAATAAATTGTTCAAGGCTTTATAGCCAGTATGCAATCACATGATCATGGAATGATGCATTAAGAATTGTCAATGAATGAGTCATAGATTCACTCGATCATCCACGGAAAGGAATCTGACATTCGAAACCCTGTTCTTGACCCATACCAGGCTGTCCAAGTTTGTAAAAGATCCTTAAACAAATCCTCAAAAATTCTCCCTTCAAAGTTTGTCTCGCTCAAAACATGCACAGGCTGCCAGGCCCTGTTTCTACACTGAAGAAACCTGAAAGCCTAACAAGCCAAAACCCTACGACACAGACCCTAAATCACTGGATATAGTGCTGTGGTTTCTTGGAACAAACTTTAGGTGATGGGCTTTGCCTAGGCGTGGCACGTATTTACGTAAACATGTGATTAGTATGCAGTTCGAACCATTCCGAAAGGGCGTCAATGACTGACATGTTGCGGTGCTAAACTTATTGGAGCGAATTTTGAACTGTGGTGAATCTTCACAGAGACAATTTTTTATATTCACATATTAGGTACTGTGGTCTACCGGCGGTTGCTGTTTAATTTGCATGTGGTTTTGCTCGTCATTACTCGTGTGCGTATTTGATATTTTGTGTGTGTGCCGGCGATATTTCGTCTGGTTGGTGGGTGAACCACCCTGCTTGAAAAATGTGTTCAAGTCAACCAACCATTTGTTAAGAATTACTATGCAAAATCAAAAATGTGAATCAAAGCACCAAGCAAATTCCCTATGAAACCACTAGCCAGTACTGTTGTTGCCTATTGTTTCTTTCAGCTTGATTTCATTGGCTCATTACCGAGCTAGGCCTTGGCACCAGCTTTGTCCAGGGTTTGCTTCCGGATGTATGCAGAGTGGCACCCCTTGGTTCGTGAACTTCGCTTGTAAGCCATGCTTATATAACATTGATTAATAGTGGTCAATAATGGTTGATTCGCCAGGGTATCAATCGTTAACTTTGGTTAGCTCACCAGGCTATCTACCAGTTATGCAAGAGATACTTACGTGCTTATAAACAAATGTGTAACCAAGGGGGTACTACTCTGTAGTGAAATTCTACCACTCCGATCGCAATGGCATATCATCAGCCCATGAGTTTCATGCTGAGTGTATCTCCAGATCAGTTTTCCTAGGTAAGCTTCTGTATAGTTTACGCTTCCGTTGTGGGTGGCCACGGGCAAAGATCTCCAACGAGTCGTTGTTGTTGTCTTCCGGGAATGGTTGATACGACAAACACACACACATAAATCAACCCTAGCTCAAGGCTCAAATGGGCCTCCGCTCTGAGTGAAACGCCGACCTATGGTTGGTGACCCTGGGCCAAGTTTCAAGTGCCTGGGCCATCACCTGGTGGTGTGGGAAGCAATGGTCCGAACCCCTCGCCATCGACGAAACCGACATCCCAAGCAAGTCACTCTGCAGCGAGACATCTTTCGCGCGGTCCGCCAGTCTCACGTCCATCTTCACGTTCATGGACGCCAATTCGCAAGCCAAGTACCTCCACATGTGCGGATGAAGCATGTCTGGCGAAGAAGTCATCACCTGGCTACAATCAACTAATTTGATATAGTGAATAAATTACTAATTCGCTGATACCAAATGATATGAAACATCAACCAGCCATCAACTGACCTTTCCCGAATTGGATTGAAAGTCAACAAATCGAACATAAGGTGGCCATCAATTCAGCATTACCCGTAGCATCAATCAGCCAGTACTATCCATGATTCCATATGAGCCATAAGCTTGATGCTTGGTACACATCTTACTAAGTATGATTAATTAGCTCCATATAAACTTACATGTTTCGATGGGATTACCATGCAATTAACAATTAGTAATAAACATGAAAGCCCAGTCATCATTACCAACTATTCAATACCCATGATTACCCATTAGCCATTAGTGTGCAATACCTCCTGCACAGTCATGTCTAATGCGTACTAGCCAAGTCTTGCGCTCCGTCCCCAACTTGATGTGAAATACCTCCTGCACAGTTCCTTGAGGTGGTCAGTTCAACTGAGTGGGACAAATCAAGTACAGAGTGGTACCTACTGGTTAGATTCATTGGTTTGTAAGCCAATTACCTAGCGCCAACTGTCTTAATGACGGTTAGTCATTGTTGATGATTATAAGGTGATGTAAGGCGGTTCCCACGTAAGCAAAGTCATATCTACCATAACTGGTAGTCACCCGAGTGAACTAAGCTAAGTGAACTGACTGGGATTACCACATTGCATAGTTGCTGCACTGGATATTCTACCATCACAACTTGTGTGAGTATCGCGTAGGATCGCTAGTGTTGATGCTATGATGGCCGTCATGACGATAGTGTGAATGATGATGATGATGATGATGATGATGATGATGATGATGATGATGATGATGATGATGATGATGATGATGATGATGATGATGATGATGATGATGATGATGATGATGATGATGATGATGATGATGATGATGATGATGATGATGATGATGATGATGATGATGATGATGATGATGCTTTCCCACATACGTTTGTGTAGTGAGAATCATTTGCAGTAACACACGCGTCAAAATGATCAACCAAGATTGCATTTCAATGCTGCTGTGATGGTTTTCTGGGCCCCTGAAGTGATGATCATCAGGGGGCAGCAGCATGACAAACGCGAAAGACCAGAGGTGTTTCATGAGGTGTCATGCTATACCTCATTGAGTCATATCAATAGATCACACGAGGTCGATATGAAGCTGTTTCACGGTCGATCTACTGATATACCTTCAATATTTAGACAGCTTCTCCCACTCAAGTTCAACTTTGCATCTTGGGAATGACGATTCCACCACTTGCCAAGTCGTTCGACGACCCGAAGCTGGCAATAAATTGAGCTATGAACGTCCCGAGCCGAGCAGCGCACCTGAACACCCAGGGAACTGGCATCGATTGACATTTCACGATCCTCAGCGGGCCATCGATGGAGCCGGCTCGACAAAGCTGAAAAACGGTCGCTGTTGTTAGGTTCCCTCCGAAAGCTCAAGCAGTCTGTGGTGATGTATTGTTGCTGTACAATTTTCTGTTGCATTGCTGTTGCAATAGACGATTTCTTGGCATACAAGATGGGTACAAGGCGGGGCATCTAGCTAAAGCTTGTCAAATCAGCATTTTAACTAATATATATATATATATAGGTATATTGATATATCTTTAATCTACTATACCGTGAGTGGTAGTTCCCGCTAGTTATTAACCAACTTCCCAAGCCAAATGTCATGAAAAAAACAGGCTCCATGATCCATAGTCAAAGACTTCAAAGAATCAAACATTTATGAGTTGGTTTCCTTTCCTAAGCGTTCGAGCTCAATCTCCTTCAGGTTGGTTCCCCTCATGGCCACAAGCACCCAAGTACACAACATAAATATATATATATATGTATATATTTACAAATAAATATTTTTACATATATATATTTACATTTAAATATATATATATATATATAAAAGATCACTAAACATGTTTCATTCTTAACCATTTTCAGGAATAAACCAAACCTGCTTGGGTGTTCCCCATTTGGAGAAACCAGCGTGTATGTATATATATATATGCGTATTAATATACAAATAAAGATACATAGAAGTAGTGGACGCAATTTTCTTTGTGGTTATAGCGGTTATATATAATAGTCGTGTTTTTCAGACCAAGGCAACATCACCGTATAACCATCACACAGTGGTTATAGCCATGAATAACCATTGATACTCATTAATAGCCATTGACAACCATTAATAACCATTGATAACCATAAATAACTATAACCATTCATAGCCATTCATAACCATTACATGGATAATCATTAACAGCCATCGATAACCATTAAAACCATTGAAAACCATTAATAGGCATTAGCAACCATTGATGACCATTAATATCCATGAATACCAATTAATTGTATAATAACCATCAATAACCTATAACCAGTGGTTGTAGCCCCTTTAACCAGTGGTACAGCCATCATCAAACGAACGGCTCTGACAGGCTTTCAAGGTTCCCCGCGAGCGGTCAGCATCCCCAGCATCTTGCCATCACTGAAACAGCGCTGAGATCAATATTGCTAAACAACAACAAAAGCTGGTTGATGTTCAGATTCCCTCGGCTAAATAGTTATCACCATTACGAAATAGCGGTTGATATATAGTAGCAGCTATAAATCAAAGTAGTAGACATGATCAATCCCAATAGCTGTTGTATAACCATAATGAAAAACAAAACTATCAAATGGCGACCCCGATAGCCCTAACTAGTAGCTAGTTCCGAACTGGGGGTCCAAATCCAAGTTGCTGAAAATCCCAGTTGTTATCACCTATCCTCATGAACCTTCCACGTGATTCTTGTGGAGCTCCAAGCTGTTTGGTGGTTGAACCACCCCTATGAAAAATATGTTTGTCAACCAACTAATTGTTAATAACTAATTAGTGAAAATACAAAATGTCAATCAAACCATCAACCAGCAAGCTACGCCCTAACAAATCCTCCCCTGCGTCAAGACTCTTCTGCTGCGCCAAACTGCAGGGTCGACCTCGGATCTTTAAGAGCTGAGCCGTGACGCCACGGCAGACATAGCATGACTGCTTGGTGGTGATCACCACGCCACGCAGTCATGAAAGATCTGTCAACCGACCAGGGGGAAAATCACCAGGCAGTAATTTTTAGTTAAAAAAAATCTTCACAACTAACCATTTCTTCATGCTGGGGGAAATAACTTGTTCAATATCACCAGGCAATCATTTTTAGTAATAAACCGACCGCTGTAGTATTGCTCATTGTGTCAAAACCACCAGCCAAATTGAATGGCTTCTTCAGCAGCTTCCGACTTGGGGTCCAACAACCCTATTGTTGGTGTATAGTCGTCTTGAGCTAACAATGAAGGGGTGAACTGGTTAATTCATGGTTGAACCACCCCTGTGAAAAATATGATTGTTGAACAACCCTTGGTTACAATTTCTAGGGAAAATAAAAAATGTTTCAAGCATGAAACCACCAGCCCATGAACGGTTGATGAAAGATTTGTATGCGTCACTGTATTCACCCTTGGCGCACGAAAGGGCATAAGGGCACAACCGGCAAACTTCGCCAGCGCATGCCAGCTCTAACCATGCTCCATGGTTAATACCAAGTAAGCACAAGTGAATTGAGCATAGCTACTGATTGTAGTGGCATCAGTGTGTAGTGGCATCAGTGGCATATGGTGGTCCATAGTGGTGAATGGCGGTTCGTTATCTAAATCAAAACTGGCAAGTGATGGCTAACACCATTTGCGGTCAGCATTGTCTCACAGTGGTTCATAATGTCTAGTACTGGTACTGGTTCAATAATTGTCAATGAGCAGGGATGATGAATACAGGTAATAAACCACCTGCGGGCTAATCTACAGCTTCACGAACCAGGGTCAAGGATTCATTCTGAGATTCACAAACCATATTGACCCTCATGCTCCCTCATGACCAAGTACCACATGCTTACACCGCTCCTCGTAGCTCCAAATCGCTCCCTTTTTTCAAGGGTAGAGCGGTATACCCCTATTGCTCCGGTCATCGCTCCCTCGCAAACACCTGTCAGCTAGTCATTCAACTCAGAAGGCTCAAACAATCAGCGGTGTCTCAACAATCCACCAGGCTCCAGCCTCTTGAGACAAAGGAACCCAAGTGAGGCTGAGATCATCTGCCATTTAGTTGCCTCTCCTGGCCCCATGAAAAGCCTGGATACCCTGAACGGCCTAGCTCCCCCAACCAGCAGCTAGTCACAAATCACACACACACATCTCTACATATAAATATATATACATACATATACATACATATGTTTATATATCATTAATCTATAGATTTTCAAACATATATATATACTATATGTAGTTGCTCTATGTTCATCCATTATGATCTATCTTAGACCGTATGAATCCCTATGATCCCTGCATCATTCCAGTCATAAAGATGTGCTGCCCAGTTGCATTCCCAGGCCTCTCCCTGCTCTGCGTATCGCGAGCGCCCCTCCAGGACCTGCAAAATTTTAAGCTGCCGCAGCAGTGGCCAAGCTGGTTGAAAAATGGGGAGAACATCCCAGCTGCTCCCCAGGAAGTGCTTGTTAATAGCTGGAAAATAGCTGGAAAATGCGCAGGAAGTGGTTGTTATTGTTTGTTACTAGCTGGAAAATACCACAAATGATCAGTTGATCCACAGCAACCCAGCAGTTGCACAATGATCATAGCTGCAGAATTGGTCACCCACCTTCGTTGTTATTGGCTGTGCTGGACAACTGATTTTGTTTGGCCAAAAAAGAACTGGGGCATGTGCCAAAGTAGGGTTACCAATGGCCCCACGAAAAAATGATCATTTTACTAGGAATCAAATCGTACTTACAGTTGGTAAATTGACAGTGGTGTAACAAGTGGGTCAACTACTCACAGCAGTTGTGTTTGGTATCTAGTTTGTCAACTACTGTATCAATACTCATGGTAGTTATATCTGCTGCGCTAAACTTTAAGAAACATATCAGTTATATTCATTATCCCAAACTAAATAGTCTTGTATTTGACTACTACAGTTTAACACATATTCACAATCAATAACAACTACTCAAGCAACGCCCAAGCCACAAAAACACCTGGATATCTACCATACCTCACAAAGCCCTAGTGCTCGGACGTCAGCCTATGGAAGCAACAACCTCATGAGCTTAAGACTTTCCAGTTGAACATCCTTGGAGTTGCCAGCTGGAATTCCCCGCGCCCGCGAAGAGTCGAGTTGTGCTGATCAATGGCGCTGGTGCGATTTTCTGCTTGGTGGTGCGAAAGCCACACCTATGAACAAATATTGATCAACCAACTCAGCATTTGGTAATACTAGGAAGAAAAATAAAGTAAAGATTTGAAATCACCAAACGCTGATTATTGCTTATACCCAAGAAGTGCCTTCTAAAGATCAACGCATGAGGAATCAAATTAACAACGCGTTTAACTGCATGGTGGATCAATAGACAGGGGGATGTCCTAAGCAATAATTCATTCAATAGCCAATGTTACTCAAGTCATGTGTGCATCGCAATCTCATCACAATTCTCGAACCACCCCACTATTCATGCTCGTCCCTTCTCAACTTGCATGATTTTTTTTACAGCCATGATTGTTAACTGGTTGTCCTAATTGTCATACAACCTATATTATGCTGTCGATGTTTGATCTTCCATTGTATCCAAACCAAGGCATGTAACACTGTCAACAATCCGGTGGGTTCTTCTTGCTGACAAATACCATCACCAACCTTATGTGCCATCGCATACTACGCGATATTATCATTGCATAATTATTACGAATAGGAAACATAAAGAATTGACATTGAACAACCCATATTTCTTTAGCCACCATTCGTACCGAAGCGTGACTTCAGTCCACTCACTAGTTAGTTCTTAAACACAACATTTATCCACCATCCGCACCAGCATAGAGCCACATAGTAACATAGCCATCACTAGATAATCATATCCTCCACTCAAACTGTTGGCAGACCATGCCTGATCATTGTGATCAATCATAATCAACCACGACGGTCATCATATTCACTTTCAGTAACCATTTGGTTAACCGTTCAGCGTCTGTTACACTCCGGTGTCAACGCTCGTTAAAAACCTTCATCCGCTATCAATTCATAGCCGTGAACCATTGTTTACCACAATTGCCAATTTCCCATTATATAATTAACCATGATCAAGGCTATGAGTATCCTTCACCACCAAAAAATCATACGTAGACCGTCAATTAAGCATCAACATACGCCATCATTTCAGCAGCAATTGACGCTCTTTCCACCATTATTGTGGTCATTATCAACCATTGTTTAAGCATCACTGAATCGTCATTTAAACATCAGTTCAGCATCCATTTACCATCAATGAACCATCAAACAAACATCATAGGAACCATAAATCAACCCATAAATCCACCATTTACCATCAACGAACCATCAATAAATCCACCATAACACCCATAAATCAACCCATAAATCCACCATTTCCCATCAACGAACCATCAATAAATCCACCATAACACCCATAAATCAACCCATAAATCCACCATTTCCCATCAACGAACCATCCATAAATCCACCATAACACCCATAAATCAACCCATAAATCCACCATTTACCATCAACGAACCATCAATAAATCCACCATAACACCCATAAATCAACCCATAAATCCACCATTTACCATCAACGAACCATCAATAAATCCACCATAACACCCATAAATCAACCCATAAATCCACCATTTACCATCAACGAACCATCAATAAATCCACCATAACACCCATAAATCAACCCATAAATCCACCATTTACCATCAACGAACCATCCATAAATCCACCATAACACCCATAAATCAACCCATAAATCCACCATTTACCATCAACGAACCATCAATAAATCCACCATAACACCCATAAATCAACCCATAAATCCACCATTTGGCCCTGTTCCCATCCACGCTTGGCCGGTTGAAACCGACCGCGCGCCTCCGTCCCTGCGTTGCGCGTGGGCGTCACCACGGAGCCGCAGCTGGGGCAAACGTAGGCCTCGCAAGCGACTGGGCGCGTCCCGGTAGGTGGGTTCTACGTACCATCCCTGAGGTTCGTCCAGGATTCGCTGGCGAGCTGGGTCCAGGCTTTAACCAACAATAGCTGATGAATGATTAATAACAAAGGGTAATAACCAACAAAACTAGGAGATAGACCAGCTATATATGGCGAGCTGGGTCAAGCAGTTCACCAACCAACCAATGGCTGGTTAATAATAGGGGGTATACCATATAGCAATGGTTAATAATGGGGTATAACCAAGAATCATAGGGGAAATATACCAACTATATGGCTATGGATCCATATACAACCAACCAATGGTTAATGGGTATGGAAACTGACCGGTATCGTGACAGTCCGAAGTCAAATCACCATTGTTTTGCGCGCCGCTATGACTCAAGGGCCCTGTTGAGCCCCATGTTGCAGCGGGGGTGAGAAATGACACATGACAACCTGGCGCATGACTCAGTTCCTTTCACACTCAACCAAGTCTTCAGGGGTCATGTGGTCTGTACACAATTTGAAATAAGTCAGCGCTTCTTCTTGGTACGATGCGTCTCAATGCCTTCCACGCGAACCAGATTGCTGAGTAGGGTCTTCACCAGCAGGTCTGGTCGCATCAACTTCGTGAGCGCGTCCGCAACCATAGTTGAAGTAGAGGTCCAACGGACTTGGTCACCTCCCTTCATGGATCGGAATGTCCTGCGTCCGTCCTTCCAAAGGTTTTCGTGGATCGCACTCAACTCAATTCCCAGACGTTTGTCTGTCACTTTTGCTGGGACCTCTGCATCCAGATGGTCCGACAGTGATCTGCAGTCTGTGAGAGCAAGATGTGGAATCTGCTCACGGGACTGCTCTTCCCAGCGCTTCAGGTCGACGATGTGGCCTTGAACTTCTCCAAGTAGTCCACGGAGTTTATCTCCGATTTCCAGGCCACTTTGCAGCGAATACGTTTCAGCCTGTAGCGTACTCCGACAAACGCGCTTGATCGTCGTACTGGAAAACGACAGGGGAAAGACACGCAGTGTCTCTGTCTGGGATTTCAGCTCTTTGGCTGATGCAATGAACGTGGCACGTCCTTGCTGTGACCTGAAACCAGGTTCGTTGCTGAACGAAGCGTCAGTGATGGTCAAGATGGCAAAGTCTTGCCAATCGATCCATCCAACTGGGAACCTCAGCTTCACAAGCTCCATGTTGTCAACAGCAAAGTTCACTGCACGATTTGCTTCTGCCAAAGTAGCACAAGTCGCTCCTTTGATCGATGTCTGCAATTTCGACACTCGGTAGGCAATGTCAGGACGAGGCCGTTCGGCT
>VSDK01014135.1:431562-458848 GCA_009767595.1 Symbiodinium kawagutii
ACTCCTCCTTGTTTCTGTCCTGCGCGAAACAATTCTTTCGCCTCTTCCTGGGCGCGAGGGAAGACATGTTGTCGGATCGTCGCGATCAACAAGTCCAGTCCTCCAGGTCGGATCAGGGTATCCGCACCTAAGTCTCTTGCAATTAAAAAGGCGTCCCCGCGCAACCCCTCGATGATCTTGTTCACGAGCGGGCTTCGGTCGATGGTGCTTTTGCGCTTTTGCTTTGGGCTTCCACTTGGGCTCATGCTAGCCTTGGGCGCAGCTTTGGGACTTGCTGCAGGCGATTGCGTGGCACCTGGAAAGGGAAATTCCTCTACTCCTTCAGCCGCTTCGGGTTCCTCTTGGTCCGGATACCCGTTCGGCAGTTCTTCGTCTTGCGGTTGGGCAACAAAGCCATCTTCTTCGACAATTGCGGTCTTCTGTTCGAACAGTTGGATCCGCAGCTTTGTCCGGAATTCCCAGTCGTGGAAACTTGCTGCATCTCCTGCAAAGATGTAGCTCCCTGATTTCGTTTCCAGTGGGGCTGACCCCGTCCGCTCGGCTCCGTATTTGAGTCCCGCCACGGACATTTCAACGATTCTGCAATCGCTGGCGACGACGCCAGCCGTGCAAAGGACCGTCACTGAGATCGGTCTATTTCTCGAACACTGTTCTTGGTTTCCAGTCTCGCAACGCGGAATGGCACAAAGGCCTCAAGGATCTGCACGTACCACGGAGGGTCGCTAACCGCTCCGCTACCAGTATGGAAACTGACCGGTATCGTGACAGTCCGAAGTCAAATCACCATTGTTTTGCGCGCCGCTATGACTCAAGGGCCCTGTTGAGCCCCATGTTGCAGCGGGGGTGAGAAATGACACATGACAACCTGGCGCATGACTCAGTTCCTTTCACATGGGTAATAATAGGGGATCACAACTAGCAACTAGCTTGGGGATGTACCAATGGGGAATGATGACCAACACTAATAGGGAGTCAATATTAACCAACCAACCAATGGTTAACTAGTTGATTGATGGTTGATAATTGGGGATAATAACCAACAATAGTAGGGGATATACCAGCTACACTTGGCGAGCTGGGTCAAGCAGTTCACCAACCAGCCTTTCATGGGGGATAAGTTCACCAACAAACTACAGGGAAAACAATGGCTACTGATAGAGGCACCAAATGTCCTGTTCGCTGATTTCGCTGCCCTTGATGTTTTTGAGTGGCGAAAAATGGTAAATCAATGAATCCCACGATATGAAGCAATAATGGTTATAGAAGTGAACAGTATCCTTGGTGGCTTTTTGGATCCTAAAAGTCTAACTTTCACCAGAAGGTACTACAGAAAACTGCTGGAGTTCTTTGATCTTGCCTTGGTGGCTCAACTAGATCGCTAAAAGTTGTGTGATGGTCACTGGTTCGCTTTGATGCTGCAGCAGTATCGTAATGTGTACCAATAAGTACATACCATTGATTGCTGGATGGTTCATAGTCATGGCTGATTATGGTTACTAATGTGGTCAATCACAAAAAGACCAGCAACGAACAATAAACAACCAACAAAAAATGGGTTGTAATCCCAGTGGTTGGCCAACTTGGCTCGGATTGATCAATGCGTAACTTCAGCGAATGGGTTGTAAAAATCGCAATAAACCAGGGCCTTGATGCTGACCGTTACGCAATTTACCATGGTGCACAGCGGAAACAAATTAGGGTGTCGAGTGAGTAGCGTAAAACTTAGGGCATAGTTGCCGCCTTGTGGCTGACAAAGGTCAAAAGAGCAAGGAACTACTTTGTAAGGGGCGGTATTCACTTGGTGGCTTTGAGATCCCTTGCTAAAAGTCTAACGGCTTTAGTTGCGAAAAATGGTCAATCAATCATGTCCCAAAAAGCCGAACAAAAGCTAGCTGGTAGTAGCTATAATCCACCCAAAGGCATATCAACGCAGACTCATAGACATGATCTTATTTGATTGGTGGTTCGAGGCCCAATGAAAAATATTAACCAACCATTTGTTGATAATCACTTGGACAAATGTTTCAAACTACCAACCAAATTGACTTGTTGGTGTACAAAGTCAGGATATCAATGAGTGGTGCTATTGATCAAGGTTGGTTTGATGGGAATGTGAGTAATCAAACATGCTGCTATGTACTACGAAAACCAGTGATCAATGACCCTAGTTGTGGTTCCAAGTCTTTATCCAACACAGAACAGTGCACGGGAGGGTCATCCAAGTCACATGAAACCGTAGAACCATTGGTCAACTGCCATTGTCAACCACGATTATGAAATCATGGTAAATTATCATCAATTAATATCAAGCCACAATTAAGCTTCGGTTTTGGAATTCCGATTAAGTTGCGTCCAGCCACAATGTAGCCGCTATCAGCAATTTTGATAAATCCATACAAATCCGTTGATACTGCACAGGGATACCATAGTCACACAGGGAGCCGTTGATATACCATTATCAACCATCCCACAACCAGCATCTCCCAACCATCACCCCTGTGCCATCAACCCATGCTTCACCCTGGTCCCAGTGCCGTGGCACCATGTCGAAGTCGCTGCTGCGCATGAGCCGATCGTGCAACAAGAAGGAGGTGCCATGGGCCAGCCTTCGTAAGCACGGCTGATCATCCAGGGCTGGTAGAACGTAGGCAACTTGGGAGTTCACCTGCCTCATTAGCTCTGGTTCATCCAAGCTAGTAGCAACTGGTTATGAGTTAGCAACTGGTTCATCCAAGCTAGTCGCTGGTTAGCAAGCACGCTTAGTAACGCTGGTTGTATGTGGTAATTATAAGGGTTATATAGCTCAGCTGCATTGCAGGCTTGAAAACTATGGTTACTTGTATTTAGTAGTTGCAAGCTACCAACGTGGTGAACGCAACCATGTTCTGAGGGTTTACAATCTACCCTATAAGGTGATTTCCCATCGGAATATCCCAAGTAGAACCCCAACTGCTTAGTAATCATGGTTGGGAACCACCAGTTTTGTTGGTACCATGTTTCACTCCGGGTTGCTAAGCTCTTACTAACTGGGATGATCATCCAAACATGCCGGAGCTCTGGATTGTCCTTTTTCGGCAGGGATTCGTTATGTTAATGACTTCTGCTGAACAACGTGAGCAACCCTCCTAAAAAATACGATTGCGGCACTATTGAATCAACATAATCCACAAAGCTGAACTCGGGTCATTTTGGAAATGCGTCTCAGAAGAACTAGTATCTTTGGTTAGGTCGTTCTAAGATTGGAATTTTGCTGCGACTGATGCCAACCGCACTCGAGATTCAGCTACCAAAGTAGTGGTAAAAATTGGTAAAGCCCGCTCAATAGCTAGTGATATACCATCAAATAATGTCTTTCCATGATTTTTGCCACCAAAATATGCAGATCTACTCAGCGTTAATTCCCTAAGCTCCTGAACATGCAAAACAATGAACTCTCACCACAACAGCACTGTACTTTGCTACTGTCAGCAGAATCCTGAGGAAGTGTGTTTCTGTGATTGACTCTCGATGACTATCATTGTCCAGCATTTGCAAGCTTGTTTTTAAAAGGATGATTACCCGATCCAAATCATCACTATGCATCAGAACCATGGAACCCATCAGTACTATCCATGATAAACCACAATTACTTCAAATAACCAACTATATATCATGACTACGCTTGATATGGACAACTAAGCATAGCTCCTGTGCCATAATGCTGACCAGTAGCAAAGAGTCACGTTCCATCTCGCCGAAACCTCCACATCTGCAAACTTGTAGCTGGGAGTGATAGGTGCATATTCACTATATATGCAAATACATATCAACAGATCAATGTACAAATTTTCCGTATGTTTGCAGTTGCACATGCATAGATACATTCATTCATCAAATGATACAAATGGGAATACATCAAATGTGAGCTTGTCTAGAGTTATGTGTTGTAGTACATTGCCATGTAATGTAGTGTGCTGAAAATCTGCCTGCATGGCATGTAAAACATGTATGGATATGCTATATGGATGTATGTGTCCCCTGGTATGCGTCATGTATACCTATGTATTTACATACATAAAAAAAGTGTTCATACATGTATACGTGCCAATGTGTGCGTTGATACATCAAAGTGCATGCCCGCATGTCTGTCCTGACAGTCATAGATATCTAATTGCTGTATATCAATGCGTGGATGTCTGCATATGTGTAATAAAAATAAGTACACATATATCAATGAATATATATATATATATATCAATGTAAAAATAAATATATATATATATACATATATTAATATAAAAACATACGCATGCATGCACTTGCGATTGTGCCATAATTTGAAAAACTCTGTGTTCCAACATATGATGGTCACCTTGGTCTGCAATCAGGAGTCATGTTGGTTCATGATGGCACATCACGAAGGTCTTTACTTATCTCAATCTGATCTGTTAGAAAATGATGTTCTATATATATATATATATAGACTGTAAATCTATATAATATAAACATTTAAATACTGTGTATCTAAAAGTGTATTTATATACATAAATATATGCACTGTAAACCTATATATATATATATATTCGCATATATACGCATATGTAAACAATGTTTTCAATCTATATATTTACAATAAATATATATATATATATAAATATATTTAAATAAATATATATATATATACACATATTTATTTGGTACCCCCCCCCAAAACCTACCTTTCTTCTACATCTTCTGCACTTGGAGCATTTCTGTTCCCATTGGAAGCTTTAAAGCACTTTAAAGCTTCCTGGGTGGGCAAAAATGATTTAAGTACCCAGGCTGATGCTGACCACCTCCTGATCCAAGATTCCTCGAGCTTAATGCCTGAGAATCTTGGATCTTGGATCTTGGATCCAGGAAGCTTTAAAGCACTTTAAAGCTTCCTAGGGGAGCAAAAATGCTGTAAGTACCCAGGCTGATGCTGACCACCTCCTGTGCTGGAGCCTGGGTACTTTGAGCATTTCTACTCCACCATGAAGCTTTAAAGCGCTTTAAAGCTTCCTGGATCCAAGGTCCAAGATCCAAGATTCCTCGAGCTTAATGCCTGAGAATCTTGGATCTTGGATCTTGGATCCAGGAAGCTTTAAAGCACTTTAAAGCTTCCTAGGGGAGCAAAAATGCTGTAAGTACCCAGGCTGATGCTGACCACCTCCTGTGCTGGAGCCTGGGTACTTTGAGCATTTCTACTCCACCATGAAGCTTTAAAGCGCTTTAAAGCTTCCTGGATCCAAGATCCAAGATCCAAGATTTCTGGAGCTTAATGCCTGAGAATCTTGGATCTTGGATCTTGGATCTTGGATCCATGAAGCTTTAAAGCACTTTAAAGCTCCCTAGGTGAGCAAAAATGCTCTAAGTACACAGGCTCCTGCTCACCACCTCCTGTACTTAGATTCTTTACCTTACCTCTACAATATTTTAAGCACCCTAATCCCTACTCTATATATACACAGGGTTCTGTTAATCATCTTGTATACTCAGTAAAGGCAAAAATCAAGCAAATATATTTTAAATACCCAGGTACATGTACCTTGGTATTTACAGTATATTTGCTTGATTCTTGCCTTGTACCTTGATATTTACAATATATTTGCTTGATTTTTGCCTTGGGAGCAAACATGCTCTAAGTACACAGGCTCCTGCTCACCACCTCCTGTACTTAGATTCTTTACCTTACCTCTGCAATATTTCAAGCACCCTAATCCCTACTCTATAAATACCCAGGGTTCTGTTAATCATCTTGTATATTCAGTCAGAGCAAAAATCAGGCTCAAATACACTCTAAATGGTCAACATCTGCTTCGGAAACTATGCTTCGGAAACTATGTAACGGCCACTATGCTTCGGAAACTATGTAACGGCCACCATGCTTCTGAAACTATGCTACGGAAACTATGGAACGGCCACCAAACAAGTATGCTTCGGAAACCATGGTGCTGAAAGTAAAAAAGGAAGCTGAACATGCTTGCTTTTGCTTTCCATACTGCAACCTTGGTTTTCATGAATGAGTGTGCAGTATTGGAACCTGGATTGCTTGGCTGAATCACAGCAGAAATCCAACTCGGCTTATAGCCCACATCTGCAACAGGAATTTCCCCCCAGGGAACTCGGACGATGCACGCCTTCAGTCGTTAGCTTCCCCCAAGCTAGTTCCAGAGTTCTACACACTTTTTTTGTCCGTCGGCTGTTCACTCTCGTCGTTGTCTGAGAGGACTACGGAAAACCTGCTGTGCCTCTGCTTGCGATTGCTTGGACAGGCCAACATCTGCTTCAGAAAGATGAGAATGCTTGTGATCATCGTTTGTGCGCCAGGCGAGGGCGGGAAAATTCAAAGGTAAGATTGCTTGTGATCATCGGTTGTGTGGATGGCCAGAGGGGGGGGAATTTAAAGATGAAATTGTTTGTGATCATGCGTAGTGTGTAAGGCCAGGGGGGGAAAATTTAAAGATGAGATTGCTTGTGATCATCAGTTGTGTGGAAGGGCAGAGGGGGGGAAACTTTGAAGATGAGATTGCTTGTGATCATCGGCTGTGTGGAAGGCCAGAGGGCGGGGAAAATCTAAAGATGAGATTGCTTGTGATCATCGGTTGCGTGGAAGACCAGAAGGGGGGAAAATTTAAAGGTAAGATTGCTTGTGATCATCGGCTGTGTGGACGGCCAGAGGGGGGGAAACTTTAAAGATGAGATTGCTTGAGATCATCGGTTGCGCGCACGGCCGGGGGGGAAACTTTAAAGATGAGATTGCTTGTCATCATCATCGGTTGTGTGGACGGCCAGAGGGGGGGAAATTTAAAGATGAGGTTGCTTGTGATCATGGGTTGCGTGGAAGGCCAGAGGGGGGGAAATTTAAAGATGAGGTTGCTTGTGATCATGGGTTGCGTGGAAGGCCAGAGGGGGGGAAATTTAAAGATGAGGTTGCTTGTGATCATGGGTTGCGTGGAAGGCCAGAGGGGGGGAAATTTAAAGATGAGGTTGCTTGTGATCATGGGTTGCGTGGAAGGCCAGAGGGGGGGAAATTTAAAGATGAGATTGCTTGTCATCATCATCGGTTGTGTGGAAGGCCGGAGGGGAGAGAAATTTTAAAGATGAGATTGCTTGAGATCATGGGTAGTGTGGAAGGCCAGAGAGGGGGGGGAAAATTTAAAGATGAGATTGCTTGTGATCATCGGTTGTGTGGAAGGCCAGAGGGGGGAAAATTAAAAGATGAGATTGCTTGTGATCATGGGTTGCGTGGAAGGCCAGAGGGGGGGAAAATTTAAAGATGAGATTGCTTGTGATCATCGGTTGCGTGGACGGCCTGCCGAGGAAAGTGTGAAGATTGAAGAGACAGCACCGGCGAAGTCCGCATGGGATTTGTTGGCTGAGCCGTAGTGGATGCAGATTAGTTTCTGAAGCGGGGCTGTTTTGGTGGCTGAGCTGTAGTTGCTGAAGCGGTTTCCTTAGTGGCTGAGCCGTAGTTTCTGAAGCGGGCTTGTTTTGGTGGCTGAGCCGTAGTTTCCGAAACAGCTTCTTTGGTGGCTGAGCCGTAGTTTCTGAAGCGGGGCTCTTTTGGTGGCTGAGCCGTAGTTGCTGAAGCGGGTCTTTTTAGTGGCTGAGACGTTGTTGCTGAGACGTAGTGGCTGAGGCGTAATTTCTGAGCCTTAGTTGCTGAGCCGTAGTTGCTGAGCCGTAGTGGCTGAGCCATAGTTTCTGAGCCGTAGTTGCTGAGACGGATTTCATTCGTCTCTAAATACCCAGGTACATGTACGTTGGTATTTACAGTATATTGCTTGATTTTTTGCCTTGAAAAATTGATATGATTTTTTGCATGGATTGAAGGTTTTGGATACATCAGTGTGACAAGGTCTGGTGCAACATGGGCAAACACAAGTACAATTTCAATGTTATTTGCAGTGTTTTTGGCTATCATGCCATGATCATTGTCAGGAAATTCAAACCAGATATTGGTAAAATGGACACAGGATGCTGACCAAATTGGCATTTTCAGGTTCATATTGTTTTTACAGTGTATTTGTTCATTCATATGAACCTGAAAATGCCAATTTGGTCAGCATCCTGTGTCCATTTTACCAATATCTGATTTGAATTTCTTGGTCATGATCATGGCATGGTAGCCAAAAACACTGCAAATAACATTGAAATTGTACTTGTGTTTGCCCATGTTGCACAAAACCTTGTCACACTGATCTATCCAAAATGCTGCAGCCACTTGAATGCAATATATTTCCAGGAATGTGAAACCTGCAAAATCTGAAATTTTAGCCACAATGTGAATGAATCAATACACTGTAGAAAACAATATGAACCAGAAAATGTCAATTTGGCCAGCATCCTGTGTCCATTTTTCCAATCTCTGATTTGAATTTCCTGATCATGATCATGGCATGATAGCCAAAAACACTGCAAATAACATTGAAATTGTACTTGTGTTTGCCCATGTTGCACCAGACCTTGTCACACTGATGTATCCAAAACCTTCAATCCATGCAAAAAATCATATCAATTTTTCAAGGCAAAAATCAAGCAATATACTGTAAATACCAAGGTACATGTGAAATAGGTAGGTTTTGGAGGGGGGGGATAGCATTTATTTACATACATATACATTCAGTGTAAAACAAGTTGTTTTTGAAGACCAGCTGTCATGCACAAGTTCTTGGTGAGAACACAGCTATGCCACCTGACAACCTGTTCGAAATAAACGAGCTATGGGTCATGGAGATTCAACGCGAAAAGCCAGTTCATGTCATTGCAACCTACAGAGTGGTACCCCCTGGTTCTGAGTTAGTTTATAACCCACCTAAATATACTTATATCTTCCCAAACTGGTAATTACCCTAGCTATAACCGAACTCAGCCAACTGGAGGGCACCACTCTGCAGTATTTGACGGGATGATGTGACTTACTACCCCGGGCTGCTCATTGCTATTGACCCAGTTCCCCATTGCTATTGGTATCTTCACCGGTCAGTTGATCCACCAGCTTGAGGAGAGCCGAGTCAGCAAGGTTCCTGGTGGTCATAATTTGAAACTGTTATGGCTATGGGTCAAGCACTTAACCAACCAATGTTGGGGGATAATGATCAACAATACTAGGGAAAACAATGGTTAATATCGGGGAGACTAAGGGTTTTGATCCACAGCCTTATCTCGGAAACCTGGGTGATGAACAGCCATTATTAATATATATTAATATACTCATGTACTTCTACCAAGCCAACATTGGTAGATCACATGTTTATCATATCTATAAATACATATATATATATAAAAAAAAAGAAAAGGTCATAATTACACCAAATAAGTATACTGCTCAGCTGGGGTACCAAAAAGTTCATCCATTGGTCTACCATTGGGCTGCTGGAGCAGCACTTCCCAGCAATTCTATGGATACCTCCAAAGCTCCTTTGCTCCGTCCCAAGCAAGATCCACAAATGGATTCACAGGTTCAAGGTGGGCCCCGAACCACTTATAAGTTGGGTTATAACTAATCTAACTAGGGTTAACTACCAGTTACAGTTTATAGGGGTTATAACCCACCTTATAAGGGGTTAGGGGCCCACCTTGCAGGTTTATTTGAATAACCTGGTTTATCAATGGATTCATCAATAAGCATCAACCATCACCCATCAAGCAATCGGTTTGTTTCAAGAACCTGATTTGTGAAAACCCATCAACCATCAATAACCCATGAAGAAGTTTTGTAAGTGGTTCATGGTTTTTGTTTTTTCAACAGCAACATTCGAGAATTGATAGCGGGTCAATGAAATGGATTCCACATATCTTGTCGGTGAGTGTGATCATTATTTACCAACTATGACAGGTTTCATCGCTGTCAACCGTTGTCCCTCTTGTAGTTGGTTCTTTGCTAACGATGATGAATAATGGCTTAGTCCTGATAATCATTGATGATCAATATGCCATGCCCAATAACCTTGATAACAATCCAACCAACCAGCCACTCTATCGTACCGTCCACTGCTCATTGCTGGTCATCCCGCTCAAAAGGAAAGAGCAACAGCATCATCACATATCATAACCAACTAAAATCACCACCACCATCGCCACCATCGCCACCATCACCACCACCACCACCACTTGGCTCCAAGCAACGAATACCTCCATGTCGCTTTCGACCTTTAATGGGCTGGTTGGTCAGCCGATCCGTCGTGCCTCGGGAGTGTCAACGGCTCGCCTCATTGCCATGATGTAGGATTCTGATCAGGAGACCGGAGCTACAACTGATATTGACTGGGATCGTCACCATCTTCAAAATGACTAGCACCTAAATCATGTCGATTGCATGTATAAACAACAAACACCCCCTGAATTTTCTCTGATGTAACGCACCACCGGAGAGTGGCCGCATCATTGAGCTCTTGGTAGTTCAGACTGCAGGGAGGTGGAAATTGTGGTCGCTGAATCAGCGAGAAAACGTACAAAAACACTCTTTTCTACAAGTCCATCTGCTGATTGTGTTATGTAATCATTGCTATATGATGGTTTCTCAGTATGGGGGTTACCCCAAAAATGGATGGTTTACTGCTTTGCGGGTCCCCAATTTTGAGAAACCACCATTTGGTTTTGCAACAAGTAAACATTTGGTTTTGCAACACTCCTCGTGGCTCCTGTCTAAGCTCGGCTTGGTGAGACTAACCACGCCGCGAATCCCATCCTGCTCCCCCTTTGACAAACATATTACCACTGGCTCCTAAGCTTCCTTCCAACCACCACCCGGTGCCATGTTTGAGCTTGCTGACTCTAAATATAGTAACAAAGTCTGTCTGTATTCAGATGTATGAAGCCATCACTGGCTCATGCATGCTTATGCTGTATATTGGACTCCAAAAAGGGAGTTTGGGCTTTCCTATGACCAACCATCAATTTATCATTCTCTGCTCATACTTGGTTGATCTGCTGGATCACAGCGGGTTGGAATTCACACGGGACTCTAATACACCAGAATGGAACATATAGATATAACTATCAATCATTACTACTCGGAATATTGCTATTCAATGGAAATACACCACCATGGGCATACAAAACTATGCATTTCACCGTTGCATATGACCACTGGCTCCAAAACAAAACTATTAACAACCATATGGTTTGCAATTTTCTACCATCATCGCTTCAACAACACTGCCCAGTTGAGGTAGAACCAAACCTCCAACCTGCAGCTACAGCAGGATACGAGTCATCCGTTAATCCTCCTTGTGTCTCAACCACCATCGTTCACACATCGTGGCCGTTTCACGTGGCAGACCCGCCCCGCAGGTGAGGCCAAGGCTCCTCTTGCCCGGACTTGAGCTTTGTCCAAGACCAGATGTCGGAGGCGTTGGTAGTAGACCACTCCAACGAAGATGTCCGTCTCGATCTCTGTGCCTGGCTGTTGGGTACGTCTACGCGATGGATGGATGGTTAGGCTATAGACAGAACGACACATGGATAGACAAATAGGTATAGACAAATAGATAGATCGATAAATCGGTAGGTAAACCAATAGATCGATAAAGCGGTAGGCAAATATACATAAGGTAAATATGGTAAATCCTTAGATGCACTGGACATGGGGGCGTGCCCCAAGTCGATTTGATCAATTGTGATGGACTTGGGGTCCCTTGTGGCTCTGCTGAAAGTAGCATGGTGCAGGCCCTGCCCTGTCACTTCCTCCGGCTTTTTTCTTGGTCGTGTCGGTTTTTCAGATCCTGACCAGTATAAGCTCCTCGATTTTTGAAGAGGTGCATAAAGCTACTTGGCAATTTAGTTTCTTACCTTTAATTCAGTGTGTCTCTTATTAGTGTGCATGATACTATTTTCATGATTCTTGGTAGTGCTACTGCTAATGAATTCATTCTGCGCAGTCAGGTCATCACTGGTTTCAGTACACCTTTTATCATTAATTGCTTTATATCACTGTTGTTAGGATTGCTACAAGGTGGGCCCCCTGAACGTTAGCGATTTGTCGGTTCATAACTAGGGTAACTACTATTGGCAAATGATAGATATAACCAGCGTGTTCAATGGCGAATCGAATCACCAACTTATGACGTTTGAGGGGCCCTTGTTGATCTCTACAAATCTCACTCATCCTGACAGGCTCGGGATGCCACAAGGGCCAACTTCACGAGACATGAAATGTTGGACTACCAGAAACGCCCTTCCAGGGCCATCGATTTTCGCCATGCTTCAGCCGCCAGGTCAAACGGCTTGCAAGGACCAGCCAGATGTACCACCTACCACGTTGTGCCAAGAAGCCATGGATGCCAGAGTACATGCGTTCAGTTCCCAAGCGTTTGTAACCATGCTGCCTTATGAGCGCAGCGGCCATGTGCAGCACCAAACATGGATTGGAGGAAGTGATACGGAAAAGCAACAATTGAACATGATGAAGTGATAGCTAACTATTAAGAATGCTCATTATCACTATAATCATGGTTATTGACCATCAAGCTGATCATGCCAGATGCTCCATGTATGGTAAATATGCCTACATTTGGGTCATTGTATAGGTCAATGTAGCTAAATATACCATACATGGAGCATATGGGTGATGAAGTGATATGAAACAATCAACAAACAAATGGTGCCTTCTCGCTCCCAACTTTGTACAAGGTGGGCCCCCTTAGTCAGGGTTCTAACTAGGGTAACTCCCAGTTATGGTAGATATAAGTAGCTTGTTAAGTGGCCTTATAAACCATGTTATAATTAGGCGGGCCCACCTTGTATGTTGCTTACCGCAAAACTTTGCCATGATTCTCGCTTAAAGCATCACCCAAAAACCTATGAAATTCCTGGGAAGGGCCATAAACTTCACCTCCAATGAGCTTCACCGTTTAGCCACCCACGGATGGTCGCGTATCACACCATTTGGCCCGGCACTTTGGGTGATATGAAGAATCAGTCCAGCAAGCAGCTTGCTATCTATTCTTCTGGAAACTGAGATCGAATTGAAACAAAAACTGTCCGGCATTCCGAGGAATTCATGGTACCACCAGAAAAAAAAAGATGAACAAGCTGAGACTGATAGCTCTCAAAATGCCCAAAGGAAAATGCCCAAAGGTGGAGAAACACGGCGGCATGGATGATAGACTAAACCAAGAGCAAGCACGACATCCACTTCATCGACAGGAGAACCCGTGGGCCGTGCAATCAGCAAAAAAGTACTGCATACACGCTTTATAGTGCTATATCTGCATGAATTCGGGCATTTGTTTAATCGAATAGTTTTTACTATACATATCCATACATGGAGTATCTGGGTCATTGAATATTCCAAATATCATGAATCACAACTAATCATTCGGGGTTCTCAACCATCGTCACGCAGCATTGAAGTTTTGCGCACGACATCATAAGAATCCAAATCCGTAAGCCCGTAGATTGCGGCGGTATCTACGCAAATTGATCAGACGCATGGCTCTGTGGCCCTTCGACCTGTGCGACCCGTGACTACTCCGTACTCATATTTCATAACTAACCATTGCTTGTCCACGTGCAAATGCAGGCGCGTGTGAACAACGGATTCCCCCGAGCACGCTGCTGTTATTGCTTTCTGAATGGGATTGAAACTTTTTTGCAAACAAGCACCCACCAAACTAAATAAAATATTGACCATGTACCCAACATAGTTGGCATATCAGCACCATTTCTTGTTGGTTGCCAGGCGATTTTTTCAATCACTCTATACCATCACCTACCATCATCTACCACCATCTACCATCACCTACCATCATATACCATCATCTTCCATCATCTTCCATCACCATCTCTATATTCATGCCTATCACCTCCTATCACTAACCATACGAATCTTGACCCATTGTGCACATTTTCAACTCAGCACCTGTCCAGAATCGTTGCCACAGCTCAGCCGGGGATCTTCAGGGTATCACCGAAATACTCCGCAGCCGTGGGCCCTTGCGGGTTGGGAGTCTCCAGAAAGGGCTGGCTTTCCTTAGGCGGCGCCAGGTGAACAGCTGGCTGTGAAGAAGAACTGCCAAGGCCAAGTGGTTCTAAGGGGAACCACCCAAAATTGTTTTTGTAGAGATTATACTGGTTAATGATAGGGGGTACTCACCAACAATTGTTGAACAACAGCTATATGGTGGTTTCTCAAAATAGGGGGACCACCCAAAACGGTTGGTTTATTCATGCTTATATATAGTGTATTCCCATAGATGGTTAATAAAGGATGTTTCGGGAGTAACCCCAATTTTGAGAAACCCCAAATCACGGATCATGGATAGGATATGACTGCAACTGCCTGGTTGTTTAGCTTGCAGCTCATGGTTGATCGCAGCATTAAACAATGTTAGTATTATGAGAGCCTGTCCCTGGGAGAGACTGGGAACTTGTTTTTTTTGGTTTTTGCATTTTGTTTGCATTTCATTCGCATTCCTGATTTGCATAAAATTTGCATTGCTTTTCTTATTTGCATTCCTGCTTTGTATTAAATTTGCATCATCTTACTAGGTTTGCACGGCCTGTTTTTACGCGTTTTGAATTTATCTGCAGTGCTCATCAACAGGACTGCTTTTGGCATAGATTATGATAGGCGCAGGATGTGGAATGTGCCAAACCAATGGTTTCAAGTTTGGCATCTTCTTTCCTTTGTGTGCACATTGGTGTTCGCTTGTTTGCTGCAAGCCTGTGTAGCAAATGGGAGTGTATTTAGACATGCAAATGTATGTGACTGTATGTGCACAGAAATAGTGCGTACCTGGAAGCGGAAGCCTTTCATTTCCATATGTGTGGAAGAGACAAGGTCATTGCACGCTACTTATGGTAAGGCTTGGAATAGTATATAGCATGAATGAGAAAGCATGTGAAATGCAATGTAAATATCAACTTTCGGTTCGTCTTCAAGGTTTAGATGTGTCAACTCTCTATTCATGGGGAATTTGAAGCAGATACAATATGGAACATGTGTGTGTATACGAATGTATCTTCGTAGGACTATTGTTTCTGTGTTGTTTATATGCATATGTGTTTTTGTTGACATACGGAATGTTTTCAGTTGCACATCCATATGCGTTGTATAATGTATTCATGTGCATAGACATATTTTGCATGTTTTTCTCTGCGCAGAAAGCAAATCTTTTGAAGGCTATTATCGGAAAAATCTACGATGCACGTTGAACTTCAGGTGTAAAGTACAGCGCTACGTTTACAAGTTGCCCGGATGCAACAAAGAATGCAAAAAACAGTGAACCCAAATGCAAGTCCATATTAGCATTTATCTACGAACTTGCTGCAAGAACATTTGCAGGACAATATTCAAAACATAATTTCAAAACTACAAGATGATTGAATAAAAATCGCAAATTCGAAAGAAGTACAAATTCAAAGGGCTGGCATCTCCTGAAAGAAAACCAACAGGCAATGCAAAAAAATGCAAATTGAAAATGCAAATTTGTTCATTGATTCCTGGAATAGCTTCGCAGAAATGCAAAATGAATGCAAGATGCATGCAAAATAAATGCAAATTTGTTGGCTCTTTCCTGGAATAGCTGAGCAAAAGAAAAACTATCAAAAACCAGTGGAAATTTGCATTTTTTTGGATTTGGTCGTTTTTGGTTCAAATTTGGATGCGGAACCCTCCAAAACATTGAAAAATGCAAAATAAATGCAAATAAAATGCAAATTTGGTGTTGCATTCCTAGGGTCATTGAAAAATAGCAAAATGTGAAAAAACTCAAGGAATTTTGCATTTTATTTGCATTTTATGTGCATGTTATTTGCATTTTATTTGCATGTTATTTGCATTTTATTTGCATTCTTCAATGTTTTGGAGGATTGCGCATCCAAATTTGAACCAAAAACGAACAAATGCAAAAAAAATGAAAATAAAATGCAAATAAAATGCAAAATTCCTTGAGTTTTTTTCACTTTTTGCTATTTTTCAATGACCCTAGGAATGCAACACAAAATTTGCATTTTATTTGCATTTATTTTGCATTTTTCAATGTTTTGGAGGGTTGCGCATCCAAACACGAACAAATTGCAAATAAAATGCACATAAAATGCAAATAAAATGCAAAATTCTTTGAGTTTTTTTACTTTTTGCTATTTTTCAATGACCCTAGGAATGCAACACCAAATTTGCATTTTATTTGCATTTATTTTGCATTTTTCAATGTTTTGGAGGGTTCCGCATCCAAATTTGAACCAAAAACGACCAAATGCAAAAAAAAAATGCAAATTTCCACTGGTTTTTGATAGTTTTTCTTTTGCTCAGCTATTCCAGGAAAGAGCCAACAAATTTGCATTTATTTTGCATTCATCTTGCATTCATTTTGCATTTCTGCGAAGCTATTCCAGGAATCAATGAACAAATTTGCATTTTCAATTTGCATTTTTTTTGCATTGCCTGTTGGTTTTCTTTCAGGAGATGCCAGCCCTTTGAATTTGTACTTCTTTCGAATTTGCGATTTATATTCAATCATCCTGAAAAATCAAGTATCCATTGCATAGCTGTCTTGCCACCACAATCTATGTGGTAGCTTCACTCAAAGGGTGAATGGTTTCTCTTTGAGCATGTTTTGCCGGCTTGAGCATTCAATTGCAGAGTTCCAATGCTGCTGCATTTGTAGTTCTATGTGTAGTGCTATGTTCGCATCGATATTTATATATATATATATATTTACATATATATTTTTTACTTGTGTATTCACAGGTGGCTGTCGGTATGTAAAAATGTTTTTTGCATGAGTAAATGTGATATGTCACGAAACTGTATGAACATACGTGAGTTGGCATCCGCTTGTGTATGAATACATTGATGTAAATGCATCTACCTATGCATTTGTGTATGAATGTTTGAATTGATTCTTGTATGCATGCGCATTGACATACATACATGGAGGCATACATGCATGCGTATGTGTAAGTTGGTAGCGGAATGTAATGCTGCAACAGAATGTGAAATACGTAATGTCTATAAACTGTAATCAGTGCATGTTTCTGTTGATCCTGGACACTAATATTTTGCATGTTGTTTGCCTTGTTGTATTCTCCAATCCAAAGGTCAAAGAAAACAAGGGCTCTCATTGTACATTACCTGGTTTCACTCATTCATTCATCCATTCATTCATTTTTTTCCATCTATTCATTTGTTCATTCATCAATTATTCATTCATGCTTCATCATGTCACATCACGTGGCATCTCATTTCATGGGCGCATAGATAAAGGACATCCACTTGTGGTGAAATTGTCACCAGAACAGAATGCAAGTAAAATGCGAAAGGAAAATGCAGATGCCTTTTCAAGGCAACAAACGATGCAAATAAAATGCAAAATTGAAACGCAAATGTACTGCAAAAAAAATGAGAAAACCATACTTGTTCTTACCCCCAGTGTGTACCAAACAAACTCTCATAATGTTAGTACCTGGTGGTTCCTGGAAATTGATAAATTTCCTTTAGAATTGGATCATAAGCAATGTTTTTGACCTTAATTGCATCATAAGAAAAACAACTACTTTCCTTAGAGAGTTTTCCCCAGGGCCAACGACGAGATTGAAGAGTTTCAACTACCCTCTGGTAAACCAACATGATGATGGAAAATCCGCTTGGAAATCATCCATTTTCATGGTCGATTTTCCATTGCCATGTTACTTCACCAAAGGGCACAAAGAGCCTGATGCCAAAAATGCACGGATGGGTTCCTGAACGTCAACCTCATTCCCCTGGCCATTTTTTCTTGATGGTAAGTAGCCTACCATTCAGAGGCTGCCACAAACATGATCATCGACCACCGTTCTACGGAGCTTTAAACCTTTTCAGCAGCCTTAGCCCGAACGGCACGCCCATGACTCGTCCCAACTGTGATTCCGATCAAAATTAGCCACTATCAAATTCTGAGGTGGACTACCCATCTTTCTCTTCTCTGTAGACTAGGAACTTTCTGTTTACATGTGGGGGGTTCTCAAAAGTCCGGGAACCCCCAAATCATCTAATATTAACCATCTATAGTAATAAACCATCCACAAATTGATTACTGTAGCTACATGGGTGTTTCTCAAAATAGAGATACGCCTAAGTTCATCCTCGATTGACCATTGTTAGTAATAACTAATCAATTTATAGAGTACCGCCAGTACCGCTATATTTCATGGTGGTTTTGAAAAATAGGGCCACCCCGAAATCATCGTTCATAATTATCAATTACATGAATAAACGCAATAAACCAACAATTTTGGGGTCCCCCATTTTGAGAAACTATCATATCTACCATTCGTCTGGCAGTTCCCCTAGTAATCACCTTACCTAACAGCTGGGAGGCCCACGCGCAAGTACCGCGGTGCCGCCAAGGATCGTTGTCGCCGTTGTTGTAGAAGCCCGTGTACCTTGGATGGCCCCCACGACTGATATAGTTTAAATCGAAGGCCGATCCCAATAGATCACGATTGCAAGTAGAGCAGAATTGTCACTAGGGTAGATGGTGTGATGATCTAATCATTGTCAGCTAATCATCATTAGATTATCATTCCATCTACCCTAGTAGGTATGATCTAATCCCGATATATGAATTTGGTTAAAAAAACTAGGAATGATCCAAACATTATTCGCTAGTTTCACTAGTAGCGTTCCAACATACATTGTCGTCCAAGTTTTGCTTATATCATCCCACAGTCTTAGCTACTGATCAACAACATGAGCAACTACAATTGTCCCACTGCTTTCATGAGCGTGGTGGCCTGAGAGTCCAATTGATCCCAATGCGACCGGTGAATGGTAAAAAAACCTTGAATGCAATGTCCAATATTGGACAATGTAGCCGTGAAGGGTCAGTAAAACTGTCAATGGCTTCTTACCAATGCCATGGTTAACTAATATTGGTTTATGTTGGGAATGCATATGCATAAATTACATGATAACTTTAGCAAAACTCATGTGTCAATACTGGCTGATTTCGTGGTGGATAGTATTGCTCAATGTGGCTGTGGGTCAAAACCCTGTACCCCTGGTTCCCCCACTGTTGAACATTGTTTTCCCTATGAAATTGTTGGTAGAAATCCCCCTTTAGTTGGTTGATAAATATTGACCCATAGCCATGTCATGGTGCTTTTTATTTTATGGCCACGTCGATCATCAATTTGATCATGATGCACTGTCGATCTGGCACGGGATAATGGTACATTACATTATGTTACTCTACAAGGTGGGCTCCCTTGGTTAGCTAACTTGGTTCATAACTAGGGTAACTACTAGTTATGGTAGATATAACCATAGTTAAATGGCTTATTAACCAACTTATAACTCGGGGGCCCACCTTGTAGATGATTGATCATGGATGATTTGGGGACCTTCATTGTGAGAAACCACCACATCTGATCATCACCATCTCAAGTGTTCTTCAGCTCTGAATCAACTAATGATGGTTCCTTTCCCTTTCTACAGGGGTCATCATTGGTCCAAACCCAGCGTCCAAAGACAGCAGTGTCAGTGAGCCATGCTTTCTTGTTCATCAAATAAAGCATAAAAAACACGTGCACACATGGTTTGTCAATGGATTGGAATGCCTCACAATATGCAGTTTCCGTGCAAGCATGATAGGGATTGTTTTGCATGAGCACATTTTTGTGGAGTGATTGGTATAAATGATGGTTCCCAAATATCCGACATGAAAATCCAGAAAACAGCTGGCACATTTTGGATGGCTCATCAATAGCTGAGCCCCAATCAACCGCTTGGCTAGCCCCCCAAGAGCCATGATGGACCATGATCAAGCATTGTTTTACATGATTGACCAGACTTTCATTGCCATCATTGCAATAATCATTGTCAAGCAGTCTTACCTTCTACTACAAGGTGGGCCCCCCTGGTTATAAGTTGGTTAATAAGCCATTTAACTATGCTTACATCTACCATAACTAGTAGTTACCCTAGTCATGAACCAACTTAGCTAACTAAGGGGGCCCACCTTGTAACAACCATAGTTACTGTAATCATCAGTTTACTGGTTACAATAACCATCATACAAGTGTAATGTCATGGAGATGGCCGGTGACCCCGGTGACCCCGGTGACCCCCCTAAACGTGATCCCCCCAGAAATGGATGGATAAAAAGCCCTTGTCAACGGTTGATGGTTTTTAAGTACCAATAAACAATGATCCAATTGCGAACCAAATACGGGTACAGCCAATTACAGGTATTAGCCCCTTTATTACCTTCCTTAGCCTTGAAGACCATGTACCCTCAGCCCCTTGTGCTTGGGGCCTACACCTTTGGTAGGGTCACCTACAACCCTTGGGCGGGGTCACCTCCTACAGCCGTCCAAGCTGCTCTCGGAAGGTGGTTGCATCTGCTGTCTTCTTGGCTTCCAGGGCTGCGGTTTTGCCTGGTAAAACGGAGGCAGTTTCTGCGAGCAACAAACGCTGGGATGCGTAGTACAAGGTGTGGCCCCAAAGATACAAAGTGGGCCCCCAACCACTGAACTAAGTTGGTTTATAACTAATTAACTACCAGTTATAGGGGTTATAAGTGGTTGGGGGCCCACCTTGTAGCGATTTGTTAGTTTATGACTGGGGACCGGTCAAATGGTAGATATAACTTGCCTAGTAAATGGTTTATAGGCATGTCTTAACGTTAGGGGGCACCACCGTGTACTGTATTGGTATTCCCAAGTTGAAATTGGGGATATCCAATAGTGTTGGTATAACAAACTATTATAAGATATGGATGAGGTCTCTTTATGTGCTTGTGATGTAAGTCTATACTGTTAACCCCCGCCATATTTGGTTCGTTGATTTTCTATTTACTACTACAATACATCATATAACCATCCCGGAGAAACTGGTGGATATCCCTCGGCTCGACATTTGTCTGTGGGTCAAAACCCTGTACTTCCCCAGCATCAGCAACCACTTTTTTCGAAACCATTTGGGTGTTTCTCAAAATAGGGGACCCCCCAAATCATCCATGATTCACCATTTATAGTATTAGTGAACCAGCCATTTTTTGGGTCCCAAATTCTGACCACCATTTGGTTGATCAATGGTGAATCATAGACGTTTGGATCATTTGGCTGTGGGTCAAACCCTGTACCCCTGGTTCCCCCATCATTAACGTTTGTTTTCCCTTATTATTGTGGCAAATCCTCCATTGGTTGGCTGGTTAATATTGACCCACAGCCATTTACTAGGAAATGTTCTGACAACTTCAGAATCTAGTCTAGGATGGTCATAGCCAGTAGTTGATCAGTAACCCTTATTAATTCATTATTTGCGCATGTTTCTCTAACCACTATTAACCACTACCTAAGCACTATATACTCAACACTATTAGCCAGTAGTCAAGCACTACTTAACCACTATCAACCACGAGTTAAACACTATTTAACCATTATTCGCAACTAGTTAAGCACTATTTAACCGCTATTAAGCACTAGTTAAGGATTACTTCACCACTATCAACCACTATTGACCTCGACTTGACGGAGTTGTTGTCGGGAGGTACCTTAAGCGAAAAGAAAATTGGAAGTGATGTTGTGCCTCAAAAGGGCAACATGCTCTGGGCATCAACTGCCGCAACACTCGACAGCCTGGTCAAGCAACCAGCCATGTGAGATTCGCGGACTTTCTTCCCAACTTGCCAACTTCTGGACCAAACCCTCACAAACTTGGCTGCATCACCATGTGGGAAAGGATGTGACAGCGTCTCGCAGGTTCTTTCTTCAGTCCCACTATCCTTCAGTGACATGGATGAACTGACACCAACACATTCATCATTTCAACCTCATCGATTTCACCATCCAAACTCTGTGCTGGGATCACATTGCGCTGTCCAAAGTTCACCAACCACATCGGAATCACCACGCGGTTCCCCTTCTGATCTTCAACTGAATCATGGGCAGTTGAAACATTGATGAGGTCCGACGGTCATGTGGCGGAATTGGTTCACCAATTGGCTTCCTTGAGTTCAAGCTCTTCGATCTCTTCACGATGGCAAGACATTTCGTGGTAACATTCCACGCTGGTTGAGGATCAAGCTCTTCTCCGTTCTGCAGCATGAGTGTTCGGGGAAGCCATGAAAGCTGTGTGAGATCAATGGTCGACGGGCTACGTGGTGCTCTTCGTTGAATCCACTTTGTTCTCCAAAAGTTCTGCAATCTTTGGACGGCTTGAGCCTTTGTCATTTTGGGAATGCTGATGTCATGTTTGACACACAACTCAAACACCAAATCGCTCCTGGTCCGTCCTTTGCATTCATGACCTGCTTCACAGATTGATCTCCTGTGGACATGATCCTGTCCGCAACTTGGGTCCTGAGATGCGTGTCCGGCTTTCTAAGTAGGACATCAGTGATCCGGCCTGAAACCTTGAGTCGTTGACTTGTTTTGGTTTGTGAGGCATCGGAACCATATCCATAACAAGTTAGGAATGTGGGGTCCTCCATGACCCGGTCATCCAATTCTGGTACGATACAACATGTGATCGTCCTTGGCAAACTTGACAACATACCTGCTCACTTCTGCGGGACCCTTTAGAAGTTCCCCTTTCGCCCAAATGCTGGTGACTTAATCCTCAGTGGAAGGTTGTTGGAATATTGAGCACATGTTAAACCCAGTCAGCCTCATGGTGGTGATTTCTACCAGTTATAGGGGTGAACTAACTCAAGTTATAAGTGGTTGGGGGCCCACTTTGTAATCCTTGACCACTCGTTGAACCACTACTGAAACGCTAGCCACTAGTGTAGCACTGCCAAACCACTATCAACCACTAGGGCACACTATCAACCGCTGGTTGAGCATAACTTAAGCACTACTTGACCACTATTAACCACTAGTCAAACATTACTTAACCGCTAGTTGGGTATTACTTACGCACCCAGCCATCTTCAGGATGGTTATACTTCCAGCTTCCCACAAATGCTCAAGCAGCCCGCCTGCGATGCTTTCGATCAACATTCCAATGGTCATTCTGGATGGAAAACCTTGGTGGTGAATGGATAGTCGTCAATTGTGAGGGGTCATCAATTGACGGTCATGACTTGTGATGATGTTACATGGATTGGAGATGCAAAATAGTGGGTGATGTTTGATGATGGTCAAAGAATGTCAATGCGGTGATCGTCATGCTACATGGTGCTTAAATGAACCATCAATGGCAATGGTACAACAAGAGACAAACACCAGGAATTGATGGTTGATGACACCTAGTTAGTTCTGGCTCACCGGGAAGGGGTGGGACATGAAGCTGAGACAATGTACCCTCCCTGGTACCAAATGTCATTCATTGACAATCCAACACAACATTCAAGCAAACTTCATCTCTATATTGCAGCCCTGTGATTATCCTCTTCACTAGCAATCGTGTAGTGTTAACCACTATTCACCACTGCAAACCAGCTAATTTGAGCATGATCAGCCTGGCTAACCCTGACTCTTAACAAAAAAACATTACTCACCATTGCCATAACCAAGCACTAGGACAATCATCAACCAATGACTAACGATGACATACCATGACCACGTTTCGCCTTACATGACCACGTTTCGCCTCGCCTTGCCATGTCCTTGCTGCACGTGCCTCAGCACGTGCGGTTAGCACGCCGCGGCACCGTGTGGATTGAAGAGGATGTCAGGGGTCAGACCGCTCTCCGTCCAGGGCATATCTTCAGCAGGCCACAGGATGCTCATCACCTGCGAGGTTACGACGCGCCCACCCCGTGAGATCCGTGTTACGATGCGCTGTGTTGACGAAAAACCGCTGATTCTGTGGCTTGTTGGTGATGATTCGATGATGATCATTAATCAATTCAGGTTGGTCTAATTAAGGGTGGTCATATTTGTTTCTTTGGCATTTGTGAACAAAATGATTCAATATTATCCATATTTTTTCTATGCTTGTTCATAGTCAACAAATGTTATTGTCAATGCTTCTTCATAGTGTTTGTAAGATACACATGGATATCGACGGTGATCTTCTGGTAAGCACACCTTGCAAGCTGGATACATGTTTGGGACGTTCACCTATCCATTGTTGCTTAATCATATGAAGTGCCTTGACCCAGCGCAAGCAGAATCACCATCTCACAGCGATACTCTGCATTACTTGTTCTCCGCATCCCAATCAACAAAAAATCCAACCACATCTTTGCCTTGATTGTGGTTCATGTCTCATGCTGGGATCATCACCTACCCATGTTTGACCTAGCGAATTGAACCATGGTGAATGTTTCATCTGCCAAAGAAACAGGGTGGCTATGGTCTATGTAGTCCATCTTCAAATCAACTAGCAGGGAATCCATACAATGACGAAGAAGCAATCATCCCTGAGGGTGTAAGCGGTCATGCAACCAATCATACAGGGAACCAATCAATTCTAATTCATAGGTTTCTGGGAGACAATGACTTGTGACCAAGATCGCTCCAAAAGATTGGAAAGTGATATGCTGTCCAAAAAACCCTCAGGCTCTTGTGACGTGATCGACCTCAAATGATATGCACAAACTGCTAAGAGCTGGAGATTCCGAACCCCCACCAAACATGAAGAAGGGCTGAGATTCAGCGTGATGTGGAAGGTGTATCCATGTGAGGCATCCACTGACCCTGCCACCACCGTTTCGCTGGAGATGAAGTCATCTGCCCAGGAACGCCCTTCTGCCCATGTCGCGAGGAAAACTTGTCGCCCACCACCGGATTGCGTGGGTAGCGCAGCTTCAGCATCACCCTTTCGACAGGTTCCTCACCAGTGGACACATGGTGGCTTCTCAAGTCATACTGGTGCCCCCAGTTATCATCAAGTTCATGATATAATAACAGTTTTGTACTGGTTGACTCATGGTGATATCACGAAGATGCAAAGATGCAAAGCTGTTGGATACGCAACAACCACCGGGTAATTTCATTGTTTTTGTTTTGTTTTGTTCTTTCAGAAAGGTTCCCAACCTGTGCGTCATCACAAGTTCCCCCGTCTATGAGTCACAATGCTCCTGCAATTTGCAGGATCTGGGCTTAGTGGACTGACTCAAATAAAATGTGACTTTCAGTATCTAAACAATGATGATCATAACCCAAACATATCCCGCTATCTACAGTAAAAATCTGAGTGACTTTATCTGTTTTTTTTATAAATGAGGCTTACCAACCAAAGCCATCTCAACAGCAAGCATCTGCGTACATGGACACAAACCAACGTCAGCCAGTGACAACGTTTGGTGTTTCATAGAGCTGGTAATATTCCCATTGCTGAGTCAGAACACCTGCAGGATGGTGGATTCAAGATCCGTGAGTGAGTCAGGAAGACAAGCTTCTGCATGTTATGGTTCCAGAATACTGTACCCCCACAACATGCTGAAGCTATTCGCTTCCTGCGAGCTTCCGCAATGTGACTTGTCAATCATGGCGCCTTGTCTATCAACCATCTACCGCAAAATCAGCAGGTTTCCCTCTCAAAAAAGTCCTAAGTGGGGCGCACTGGACAAATTCATGGATCTGAAAGCAAAATCAAATATATATATATATATATATGATATCACGAGTTCTCTAGCTGATATTAGCGGATGCCCTGCGTGAAATCTGCATTTGGTGTGCCATGGTCAATGAAATTTGTATCCTGCTTAACGTCATGAATTTCCCAACAGTACTGGTTGGTGGTTTCAACCCCTGTGAAATATATTAGTCAACCAACCAATGGTTAATGAATACTAGGGAAAATAAAAAATGTTTGAAACGACCCACCAGTATCATTCTATGTTTGACAATCTCAATGGACCAGTCAACCGGTTCATTGATGGTTACCCTCCGGTGATCTAACATTGCTGGCTGGAAAATCCACCAGTGAAATCCCTGCTTTCGCAGGGTCTCCCTGGTGATTTTCCGTTGCTATGTTAGATCACCGGAGTGTGATCAGAAGGAGTATTGACAGTGGACCATACCTCATGTCCATAGGACTGCAACAATCCTCAAATTGATCAGTGTTGATTGTGACTTCATAAATCTTTGGGCGGCGCAGCCTTCGTGGACACACCCATAGTAAGCACAATGAAGAATTCCTCAGTTGTCATCGACCCAACCGCTATATCTCTAGTAGTCAAATATGATGGTATCACTACATATCCCAATAACCAATTAGCCTGTTGGATATACAGTACTCACCATTCGGCTAGACAGCAGTCATCAACTGTCTGCTACAGCCCGCTAGTTTGAAGCGTTGAAAACTGGTGTATTTTCGGTTATAAGCCACTACAGGTATCAACTATCAACAGCTGCCAAAGTGCACCATCTCCAAAAAGATCAATATCGAATGCGGCATCCGCACTATTGTTGGTGGTTTGTACCCTTGCAATGATATGTCGGTGATTACTGTTCGATATTGCTGGCCTTTAGTGTCTCTAGGGAACATCTTAATCAATACACGCAAATGTCAACAACTGGTGAACCACTACAAAAGACTATAAACTGTCAAGCATCAATCAAACAGCCAGTTAATCGAGCATCATTAGTAACCCCCGACATGTCTATCACTACTGTGCTCTTGAGTGATTACCATCCACTCGTATTGGCGCTGTCCCTAGTATCGACCATCGGCCATGAAGTCATGATCTGTTCTGAACCATTGTCAAACATATTCAACCAATCATCCCTACCATGTGGTCAGGGCACTCATGGTAACTCCTGCACAACGCGTCTCTTGGAGTGAAACAGGCTCCAAATCGCTTCCTCCCAACCACCCGCCAGACAAGTGGTTGATTCAATCATCCAACGATTCCCATCCTATCCATCAACTATCACTTGATTTCATCATCTCCGATGGCTGAATAGTTACCCCATTTTACCCTGCTTGACATACCAACAACACAACTGCGCTCACCATTCCATTCCCACTCGCCAGAGAGTCAGAGCCGGAGATGTATTGCCCCTGTAAGCGACAAACCTGTGCGGAGTGCTGGTGAGCGGTACCTTTTTTAGCCGAGCTGACATCCCAATTACATAGCTGCAGAAATAAAGTATATAGCTTAGTTCACTTTGTTGTCATATAACTGTAACTGAACTATAATTGTTGTTTTTTAATAGAGCTTAACATATTATCAAAGGAAGTTTAGTTACGAAGTGCGGAACTTCCGTGTTACGAAGATTTGAAAAGATCTCAAAAGAAATAGATCTCAAAAGGAATAGATCTCAAAAGAAATAGATCTCCAAAAAAATACATCTCAAAGGAAAAAGATCTCAAAAGAAATCTCAAAGGAAAAAGATCTCAAAAGAAATAGATCTCAAAAGAAATAGATCTCAAAAGAAATAGATCTCAAAAGAAATA